>VZTH01018008.1:491051-713209 GCA_013397815.1 Aleadryas rufinucha
TTCCATAGTATTCCTTGTTGAGTGGCTGCAGCTTCTGTGGTTTAACACTCAAGCACTGCAATGGGTTATTTCATTTCTAGAAGACTTGAATTCTTGTAAATAAAATGCTTCACATTTAGAAGACAAAGTTACAGTAAAGAGTGTTTCTCCAACAACAGCTATTAATGCAGTATACTGTCCTTAAATTCTGCTGCTAAATATATGAAACCTTTAATATCAAAATAGAACAATTAATTAAAAAAATAGAACAGAGGCCTTATTTCACTACGCACAACAGGAAACCTCCCATTAACTTCTGTGGCTATAAAGTTGACAGGATATTCCTTGCTCCTGTCTTTACGCTCTGAAAGAGGTGATCCATTTGGTCATTGCATTTCATCTGGAAGTGTATTTCTGTCTCTCTGGAGTTTAGAGGCAGAAAAACGGTCAGCTTAAACCAGAGTCCTCACATTTCAATAAAAACAGGTAAGATGGATTTGGGAAGAATGTCTGATGATAGGTCTAGCATGCAAGGATAAAACCCTTTGGCTGAGAATGACTTACTGCAGAGTTTAAAAGCTGCAGCCCTGTTGCCTTGATAAAGTATAAGTGAAGATATTATTAAGTAGCGTGTCTTTGATCTAATAATGGTCTGGAAGAAGAGGATGAAGGTGTAGTCATTTGAGCAGTGACCTGAGCAGTGTAAGTGGCCCCCAGAGCTGCTGGACACAACTATCTCTGGACCACAGTAATGACTGATGTGCTCTGCACCTGCTTCCATGCACAATATGCTGATTTAGATTAAGCATGACATGCTTAGGTTAAGCAGCTTTCAGAACAGTTTAAAATAAATTGATGTACTATCGTATTGAAGTAGGTGAGCCACTCACAGCTGCCTGCCATAGTTCAGCTACTCCTTGGAAAAGAAGCTGTGAAAAAAGGGTTAGATACAAGCTATAATAGTTATTTCCACTGCACACAAAGTGGTCTTGAAGACTGTATCCTAAAACTTTGGTTCTACAAGTATTTGATCTTATGTGTGTACTTTTAATTATACAAATTGCTTCTTTGATTAAAAGTTAAATGGGGGTTTGTTTGCAAGATCAAAATCTAAGGCATAGATTCTTTGAGGTCAGCTCTGTACTGTGATTGATTAAAATCAATCATGACAAAAGATGTTCTACTTTGCCCATACCCCAGGCATTACAAAGAAACTTGAAACTTTGAAAATTTTGATTTATGTGTAAAATTTCCCTTTCCATTTTATTCTATGGTTAAACACTTTTGGGAAATCTTGAGAATTGCAATTTACTGTGCTCCTTTGTCATAAGGAAAATGTTTGTGGTTTTTTTTCAGAAGATGCTTCTTTAAGGCTTTTATAAAGCTTTGTAATATGTGTGGGTACATGTCATTTAGAATTGTGAAATAAATTTTACAAGTGCTATATGTGGTCTCTGTAATTTTCTTGACATGGAACAACCCCTTACTTTCTTAGGAAATGTAACAAATTACTTCATAATATCAGGTTAATGGATTTTATATTTTTTTTGTGGTTTCACATTTACTGCTTTAATGTGTAATAGCACTAAAATCCTTGAGCTGTAAAATTAGATGTCTGGGCTATTGAAAACTCTTTGTACTTTTAATTTAAAAGCAAAACAAAATTAAAAAATTACAGCATGGAGATTTGAAAATAATACTAACTGGTGTTTATACATTCCTGTGAAACATTTTCTGAAGTGTGCTGTGAATTTGATAGCAGCACAGAAATACTTTACCTTGGGATTGCTGAAAGGTAACAGAGATATTGACATGAACTGGTATCTGATACTATTGCCTCGGAGTGTTGCAGGACCCACGGGGAATATCTGAGAGTTAAACTTGTCACGTCTTAGCATGTTTGATATTTTAAATGGCGTATACCACAAATTAACATGCAGAAAGTAGGTTTCTAATCTATGATGAAAAGGTGCTTCAGAGCTTTCCTGAATTAGTCATACATCATATGCAGGACTGTAGCCTTGCTTCAGCCTTGTTGGAGTGGTTTGGTCTCTGCATTCAGTTTTTCACAACATGGTGGTAAGTTTCTATAGGTGTTGATTTCTATGTAGATTTTGTCTCAGTGGTTTTGCTTCATAAGTGTTTGGTCCTTCAGTCTGTAAGGTCTGCTCTTGCCAGACATTGTAATTTTGATGGCAGAGGTTAGCTATTACAGCATCCACCTGAGCCCCATAATCATGGTTGCAAATGCATTACAGTAGCACAGGGTAAGAATGCGTTTCTGTTGGCATCTCAGAGTCCTGCAGTTGGTTTCACAGGGATTGTAACAATGCTGATACTGCTTACTCACCAAAGAATTGTTTATAGACTTTAAAAATTGCATTTGAGAGCACTAGAGGGTGGAGGTAGATCCATAATTGGATTTGAAAGCCTTCCTGACCTTAACACTGTTGATTGGACAAGATTTGCTTTTAACCAATCAGTTCCTGACCTAAGCATTTACTGATTTTTAGCCTTCATGAAGACTTCACACCTGCTGAAAATGTAGATGAACCCAAATAAAGACCTCACAACTGCTGGCTGGTCTTGGATGGTGAAATCCAGAGAGCTCATGTGATGCTTATAGAAGTTATAGTACCCATGAAACTTGTCATTAAACCAAATCTTTCTATAATTAAAGTATTTCTTTTCAGAAATATAGGCCTTTTATTTCATTGAATGGTTTTTTTTTTGTTGGGTTTATTGGATCACCAATAATGTGCTAATAATCTATTAGATTTGAGAAATCTGGATTCATATGAAATTTTACAAAAAACTTTCAGCAAGCTCCTGGTATGCTCTAGTATTTAAGTCTTGCTAAATGTTATAATTTCCTTTCCAAATAGAACCTGGATGTGAGAATAAAACTTCTCTCCAACTACCTACTGTTTTACCTCATGAAACTGAAATACCTTTGAATATTGTGAAACTGGCAATAAGAAATATGAACAAAGACATGCCTTGATAGCAGGCTATCATTCAAGAAGATAACCGTGGAAAATGAAAGGTGTATTCTAGACTCCTATATTCTTATATCATATGTCCCTTGGTTTTTTTCTGTTCTTTCCTCTACTGAAGTAGTCTGAAATGTTCTTTTCTTTACTACTAGCTTTTTTAATATCTTCACTTCTTAATAAATCACTTAATTCCTCAAAAACATATTCAACTTTCCTGATCCCTAATGTTTTCGTACTGCATATATAAGGGTATCCCAGGCACTAAGGTTTCCCCTATAGTGACTATGTCCCTGTCACGTAATCTTCAACAGTATTTCTTCAACTGTTTATTCATTAAATACTTATTTGGCTCCCTAGGTAGGCCAAAAGTATCAGAGGTATGATTGTTTCTGCATGTGATGTTGACCAGTTTGTTTGCATGTGCTAATTGACCAGTTATTTGGCCTGCTAATTGTATTAGTTGTATAAGGATTTTGTTCTCCTTTTTTAAGGGACTAATGGAGTATTTCTATCTCTTAGCTGCTGACTACCAGAAAACTTGGAAAAAACTTTATGTTTATTAGACTGCCCGTAATCCTCACCCTTTTCCCACGAAATAGAAAACTGGTCAGTGGGATCTCATGTGTCATAGGGAACATGGATTGTGTCACCAATTATCAGAGTGTTCCAGAACACCTGATTTTCTAAAGAAATTAGATTTGTTTGCATCACAAGACAATAAAAAATTTTTTACTATGATAAATCATTCCTCACTTTTGCTCTTTCCAAACTGTTAGTTCTGTAGAAGCCAGATAACTAGTCATTTCAGTGGCAACATAGTTATGTTTTTCAATAGTTCTTATGGAAATTTCAGTCTCCTGTGTTGCACGTAGCTATTCCTAGGAAATCCAGATGATATCCAAGCATGATTTAGCCTGAAGGTATTTTCTTATTTCATGAGTTAAAGGCACTAAATATGTGTTCTTAAGGATTAAGAGAATTAAAATTAATAAAAACGTGGTGTTTTGTTCTGAAGCTTTTGTCCTTGAAAATTAATTGGGGACAGTGCAATAAACAAGTATTTGGAAGATATTTTCTGTGCTACTCCTTGCATTCAGATGGGTTAGAATTATTATCCTAGCCTTTCCATCCAGGATTTTGACATGCTTTTATCCCCAGGGGAGTCTTGGAGACGTACATATATGTGGAGCTTTCTGGAGCACGGATATTAAAGAAAGAAGCCAAAGAATGATGAAAGCGTCCCAGATCAATGTAGTGCTAAAGGGAAAGAACATCTGGAAAACAAGACCATATAAGGTCTATATGACTGGTAGATGAAAGAGTCCTCACTAGATAAACATTTGGGCTGGAAGTTTTAGAGAAGACCATATAGCTGGGGTAGTGAGACAGGGCTTCATCTACTCTAAATTAAACCCACTATATCAGTATTAGCAAGCTTTTATCAAAAGACTTGTTAACATGAAAATTTCAAGAAAAAAAGCTTATAAGCCTGGTGGCTGAAAAGTGTGTAGACAAGCCAGATAAAAAATAAAATCTATGCGTATCTGAGCACATTCTACTTCAGGAGTAATAACAAAAAACCATTCTCTATTTACTTTGTTTTATATTAGATGGTGTCATTCTCAGCTCAGAGTGATAAACTAGTAATAAATTGTTATATGCTTTGCTAACAAGCAGTTTTATTTATCAGTAACCTCTAAAGTTTTTAAGTGCAGCATTTTATTTAAAGTGCTTTAAGATACTAAGTTAGATAAATTAACCTTTTTCCTTTTATTGATTCTGCTGTAAATGCATTCCAAAAATTCTAGCGGGCTGATGAAACCAAATTTTTCCTTAAGCTGCTGCCATTTATTCTTTTGTAATGTTTATCTAGATACTGTTAATTAACTTCAATTTTACAGATAGTTTAGGAATGTTAAAAAAAGACTTGTCCTATCTCAATTGTTAGAAACAGTAGGAATGTTTTGCAAGAGTAAATGGCTGTTGTCTTTCAATTTTAGTCTCCACAATAATGTTTAGTTTTGTTCACAGATAAGTATTTAATTCAGAAATTCCATATGAACTTAGTGATGCCTGCCATATCAATAAATCGAGGTACAACATTTTTCTTTGAAGTCCTGGGTTTTGAAATTAGAGATTTTTAAGACTAAGTAGTTGTTTTTTAAAATTATAGTGTTCAGCATTGCAAAAAATTATTGGAAACAATGTTTTTTTAAATATTTCAAATATTGGAAAAAATGGACAGTAAATTCAAAGAGCTTTGCACCTATTTCTGGAAATATTACATGCTTTTTTGGAAAGCCTTATCTGCCATTTTAAGAGCTCCTAAGTTTGGCAAAATTCCTTTTTTTGGTGAATGTCAGTAAGTACTGAAAACTTAATGCATTGTCAGTGACTTGAAATGATCCTTTTCTTTAGGACAGAGGATTATCGTCATTACTTGAAACAAGCACGTCTTGAAAAGGTATTTGATTAAATTATTGCAGTGAAGAACACCTTTAAAGAAATGTTCAGTTGATCATTTATTCTAAGGTAGCATTGGTGACATGGATGCTTCTGTGGACAACTTACCTGGTTTGGGGTCTGACTACACATTCTTCAGATTTGACTTTAGCATTGCAAATCACACATGTGGGTCTCAGGAACAGTTTGCAATGGTTTAACAAATCATATGGCATCTAAGTGCACATTTACAGCCTGCTGAAAATATAAATTAAACTAACTTCACAGAATCATTGTTAATTTGAGGCCAAAATTACTTGATTCAGAGGCATTCATGCTAACTTGTCACCTCATCACAACTTGGTCATGTATCAAATCCCCCTCAGCTCATGTTTATGACTGGTTCTCTTCTGTTGGCCTCAATGGGCTGTTTCTTTCTTTGGAAAAGGTTTCTGCTTAATGAAAAAAAAAAAAAAAAAAAAAAAGTCCAAGACTCTTTCTGCTTTGCTAGTGGAGTTTTTAAAATTAATTTTCCTGATTCTTCAAGGTACAGAAATAAGTATTATTAGTATCATGTGTTTGTGTAGCTTCTAGATAGGAATACAAGGATTTAAGTTAACTTTAAATTATGTCAGTCCTTTCATTTTTGGTATAAGTTTCGCTTTTAGTTTTAACTGTCTTCTGAAATGTCATATCTTAAGGTTAAATTTTCTCTTTTTTTTTATTTTGTAAATATTATTCCTCCTCTAAGAGAACTAAATTTAATTATGTTTTGATTACTATTACTTAATGTCTCAAGTATAAATATTTTTTCTATTTTTGACTGAAACTTCCTTTTATATGTTCCAAAACAAGCCATTCCAAGAAGGAATCATTTAACATGCAAAATAAAAATTCTTTAGATGTTTTATTATGTCAGATAATTAGTTCATGAAAGAGATGTCCAAGATATGTTTTAATGTAATAGTATTCTTTTCTGTAACATCACTGGTCTCAGCCAAGACCATGCCTTTAACATTCTCTCCAGTAGAAGTAGTGCCATATCTTTGTGGCTCTGTGTGCTCTACAGACATCAATTTAAGAAATAAATGCACTTCTCACATTTTAGAATATATGTACTTTGTTTCAACAGCTGTATTATGTATAGGTTCTTGTTTGTATGCCCTGGAAGTGTTCCTACCCATTCTTTTATGGTGTAGGCCTCTTCCTCAATTTAGAGAGGTCTGGATGAAGAAAAGCTTCGAGATTTTTATTAAAAAAGGAGTTTCTGTGCTGTTTTCTGGGTTTTTTTGCAGTTGGAAAAAAATTAGAAAATACAGAAAGCAACAGTTAAATTCTCAGCTCAATGTATAGGGTTTAGTTGTGCTGGGGAGGTTTATGTTGGATATTAGGAAAAGTTTCTACTCAGAAAGGTTTGTCAAGCATTGAATTAGGCTGTCTAAGGAAGTGCGTGGAGCAGTGTTTCGGGACATGATTTAGTGGCGGGTTGGCAGTGCTGGCTTCATGGTTAGACTCAAGGATCTTAGGAGTCTTTTCCAACCTAAATGATTCTATGATTCTGTGTTTTGTGATGTTTGAAAGACACAGGCCCACCATTTCTTTCAACTCTGTCAGTCTGGTCCTAATCCCATTCAGGAAATAGAGTATTTTCTGTGGGAGAGAATAGACTTTTTTCTCTTGATAGACAATTTGGATGCAGGTTTCAAGGTAGTTTTCCCCCTCTTTTGTTTGTTTTTGTGGTTTTTTTCTTTTTTTTTTTTTTTCTATGAAGCACTGAAGAATGGCAGAAACCAGAGGCAGACTTCATGCTCCTCTTGGCATAAAATGGTCAGATACCTGTTTATTTTATCTTTCTTCTCTCCTTCTATTATATCTCCCAAACCAGAATTAAACTGACAACCAGGTTTGGTATCAAAATAAACGTTCCTCTATTCCCCATTTTTCTCCTTCTCCTTTCCGGTGCTGACACTATAATTTTAATTTAACGCAGTCCTGCTAAGGTAATCACTGGCAGTGGGCTTTAACTGCCTTCCTCTGACACTTTTTTATTTACAACTTTTTCTGTGGTGTTCAATTTGTTACAGGAAGTTGGTAACTGTTGTGTTCTGTAGCCTGTACTGATGTCTGGAATATCAGTAACTCTTGGGAGTACTCCTAAACCATGCACTTGTTTTAGGGTTACTTTTAGTTTTGTGGAGCTGGATTTCAGTAAGAATTGACAATGGCAATGAGAACAGAGACATCAAATTGTCAGTCAGCCTCAGAAGACATCAAAAACTCTGACTGGTGTGCATTTCAGACCAGCAGCAGTTTTAATGCTATTAACAAAATCAGATAAGGAGAAACCTCTACAGATTTTCTGGAAAATTGCCTGTTGTTTAAAACATTTAATCTGAGAATAGAGCATGTTTGTTGGCTGTGGAATTGTCTAACTTTTGGCTTCCAAAGCTGCCAACCCTTTTCAGAGGTGTGCCTTACTTTTTTATTTGCTCCTTTACACTTCCACTGCAACCTGGAATACGTCTAAAGAATATTAGTAGCAGTGAGTTGTGTGTTAACTCTGAGACATGGACAACCAATGACTGAATTCATAGTTAAAGCAATTCAACTTTTAGTCTAAGAAAATCTCCATGTGCAATAAATTTGTGGGTAAAATGTATATGGCTAAGTTACTAGACTATATTTCTGATGCACTCTTCAGGCTATCCAGACCTTAATAACAGATACAACTTTCTTCTGTCCTTGGATAGTCTGGAAAGAGAGAGACATAACTGAACAGAACAATAGATCATTCATGTCTACTGAATAAGTGGCATGGTTTTGTTTTCCCAAGCTGAGCATTTCTAAATTGAATATTCTTTTGTGTTTGGTGTCTGTGTTAAAAGCACAGATTCCCTTGGTTAAGGATTTTTTTAATGATGACTGATGATATAAGAATATGTGGGATTTGTTCTGAGTTGTTAGAATCAGTGCATAATGAATTCAGAAATGTCTAATGAATAATGCATTGTATTCTTCGTAATTTTAAGATTAACTTGTCTCTCAGATGTTGATCAAATAGTTCTGGAAAAATATTCTATAGGAAAAGGGGAAGAGAAAGGACAAGAACTTCCTAATTAAATATACATCCCATTTGTAATAATTATTGTATGTGTTAAGGCCAATCTTGAGCAAGATTTGAGCTATATATCACAGGAGGAAGCTCAAGTTCAGCATATCCTCAGAACATGTGTTCAGGACTTCTGTGAACATATCCTCTGACGTTTTAGTGCTTCAGTTGGCTGAGTCTCTCGTGATCTTTTCCAAATTTTGAGGCAACTTGTGGGTTTGGAAGCTGAATTAGTTTTGTTTTCACTGCATCCTCACTGCAAAGTCAGGAGAGAACTAGTTCACATACCACAGCCCAAACTGGGCTTTTCACTTCACTTGCAGTACTCCTAAACTTAGCCCAAGGTTTCTTGTATGAATGAGAACTTAGGAAAAGCCCACATTAACACTCTAGAGAAGAAGCATGAAGTGTGATCCTTTCAAATATTACTTCTTTCTTTCTGTTCATAGTTAATTAATTATCTTGGAGGTGTTATAAACATGCTGGTGAATTTGTACTCTTTGGGAAGTTAAGCTGATTTTAGGCTCTGGTGGTTACTAATCATATTTGGGTCGAATATTCCATTTTGATTCATAAAATAGTATGATGAAGTAATTTTTCTGGATTTTTATGAATCCACACCCAGTTTCTGGTTGTTTATGATTCTGCAGTCCATTTGAACTGTTCCTGTAGTGATTTGCTCTTAAGACTCTATGGCTGGACCTATAAAAGAACAGGAATATTCTGTGAGCACCCTCTGAAAAAAATTCAGTGGGGCAGGATGAAAGAAAAAGGAGAAAGTAATTCCATTATGTCTTCTCTCCACCTCCCTAAAAAAAACCCAGCAGACCAAGAAATGCCAAAGCAACCACCTTTAAAAAACCACTGGATTTGGCTTCAGTATGGTACTGAATGTGCTGAAATTGGGTAAGGCTATGCAACTGTGACACATTTCCTCTGGCACAATTTTATAATATTTCCTCATCAGGCCTGCCCTTATTCCCATCACCCACATGCTACAACCAGAAGGATGATGGGTGTATTATTCACATCTTTGTGAGACTCTGCAGTGTTCTCTTTATTTATAGGGTCCAAGCCAACACAGTAGAAAGTCAGAGAACAGAAAGTAAAAGTTTAATCTAAACTGATAAATGAGTATCTGCGTAGTCTTGACCTGTGCTAGCTGTATTTTTAAATGCTGTCCCATGTTGCACAGTTACAGACATAATCCACTGAAGAAATGGGTGGTCTTCCTATTCTTTCAGATCTTCAATCAGCAGAACAGCTGGGTTATCTTCCTCACTAGGACACTCTTAATCTAACTGTAATGCTAATTGTCATGCTGTGAGATCACAATCCTACATCTGAGGTGGAAATGTAACATCTGAGATACCTGCAGAAAAGGTCTTGTGTCTGAAAACTTGTTGCTTTTTCCAAATATTTTGGCATTAGAAGTTGTAGACTCTTTGTTTTCTTTATCTGCATTCTGGGAAAATCACAACCAGACTCCACAAATAAAATGTAGGAAGTGAGTGACTTATTTAAAACTGGTTAGTTGTCAGCAAAGATTCATGTAAGACACACTCCAAAATGATTACTTTGTTGAAATGAAAACCAAAACAAAGAACAGCAATGTTGTAGGATATTAAATATTTAGATAGTTTATCTAAATATCTCTGCTATTTCCCTCATGCCTTGTTTTTTACCCCTGTATTTATAACTAGGATCAGAAATGGAAATATAGCAATACTCTTAAGGAAGATACAGAATTACAAAAAATCCCGCAGATATTATTTTCTTTGTATATTCATTCCATCTTAAATAAGGGAAATAACTCATTTCTAACATTGCCAGTTCTGTACAAGGAATACAGTTTGAAGTAAGCAATTTTAGGACAAATTGACTATTTGGAACTGCTGCAATGGAAACCAATGCTGCCTTTCCACATCAATAGTTGGTCATCTCAGGCTGATTTACATAAGCACATTGAAAACAGATTTGAACTGAGGAATTATGTTGCATTAATTTGTATTATGGTTTGATAGAATTTGACACAACTTTAAATGCCAAGTTCTCACTTGGTATGATAAATACAAGTTTTCAAAATGTCTTTTTTTTCTTTTTTTAAGCTGCCTCACATTTGTAAAGGAGATATGGTTTTCTCTTTACCTGAAGTATCGTCATATTATGTCCTGAGTCGGAAGAGGCCCATAAGGATCATTAAGTCCAACTCCTGGCCCTGCACAGGACACCTCCAGAATCACATCCTGTGCCTGAGAGCATTGTCCGAACTCTTCTTAGCTCTCTCAGGCTTGGTGCTGTGACCGCTTCCTCGGGGAACCTATTCCAGTGCTCAACCACCCTCTGGAGTTCTAACATCCAACCTAAACCTCCCCTGACTCAGCTTCATGCCATTTCCTTGGGTCTTGTCACTGGGCACCAGAGAAGGAATCAGTGTCTGCCCCTGCACTTCCCCTTGTGAGGTAGCTCCAGACCAGGGTGAGGTCTCCCCTCAGTTTCCTCAGGCTGAACAAGTTACTCCAACCACTCCTTGAACAGCTTTCCCTCTAGACCTTTCACCATCTTCATAGCCCACTGCAGCAATTCCAGGGTCATCCGCAGAAGGACGCTGTGCCTGACGCTGTCCGGGTCCACTCTCGGAGGCACAGTGTCCTTCTGCGGACGACCCTGGAACTGCTGCAATGATCTGTGGCTGGCTCCACAAGAGAGGGAGCAATCCCCAAACTGTAGATAGCAGGCGCGCAGGCAGAGGCAAAGAAGTAGAGAGAGGTCTTTTGCGTGAATTCCAACCAAGTTTATTGGATGGACGGTCAGGGGCAAAAGGTGCGGGCTGAGGGTGGACCAGGGATTTTATACTGCAGGGAATCAGGGGTGGATAATAGGGATGCAGCCAATGAGGTGAGGTAACCAGGGTGGAATGAAGGGTACAGAAACCAATGGGGTAAACTTAGAGGAGGGAACTAGGGTAACAGTCCAATGGGGTGTCAAGTGAGGGAGATGATTGTAGATGTAGGTGGGGTAAAAGCTGGTCCTATGCACGGAACAAAGGGGCAGGGCCATAGGCGGTGCTGTGGGTGGTGCCTTAAACCTCGGTGCCATCCTCCGACCTGCCTTCCAAACTATCGAAGGCGGGGAAATCCAGCCATTGGATTGCCATGGCTTGATTAGCACCTGAGGACTCCAGCCTTCTCGAGGGCTGGGTGATTGCAACAATAGCCCTGTTATGGATGTCCTATAGTAGCTTTATGTCCTCACATGATGGTGCCAAAACTGCACACAGACTCGAAGTAAGGCTGGACTAGAGCAGAGCAGGACAATCTCCTCCCTCAGCTGGCTGTGCCTGATGTGCCCCAGGACATGGCTGGGTCCTCCTGGCTACCAGGGCAGTGCTAACTCATGTTCAACTTGCCACGTTCTACTTTTATTTCAAACAATATCAATAGATGCAGAAATTGTCCAGTCTGATCCCAGATAGATGGAATGTAGATTAAACAGATTGTGTGCACGTTTATGTATCTGTGCGTTTTTTCTCCTTGTGAATACACAGCTCAGCCCATGGAAAATAACAACAAGGTAGAGTGCATGAATTTTTTACATACAGTAATGAAAAAACGATACCCTTTCTCAAATGAAAATATACCTTTTGTTATAAGTTAACACTGATTCTTTCTCAAAGAAATAGCAAGAATAAATATAGGTATAAGATAATGTCGTAGAAACCATTCTCATTTTTCACATTATGTGAATGCTCTTTATAGATAACATCTATATACTGCACAGATCCTGACTTGAGTACCTTGCAGTGTTTTGGACTCAATCAATTAAATATATTGGCTAATGTTTTCTGTTAAATATTGTATTTTGAAATTTTTTATTTTGCTACTTATAAAGCATGATAGCTGTTTTCCTGTTCTTCGCAGTAAGTAGCTTTATAAGTTGATTATTGATTTTCGGGCTATATTAAGGAATGTAAAACTATGGTATAGGTAATTCTTATAAAGATAAATACAGTATTTCAATACCATACCTCAGTGTTCAAAAAAGTCTTCCTTTTCATTTTAATACCTCTTGAGGTTCTAAAGACAGATTCCCTTATCCTGTGGGACTGTCTGAAAAACAGATGAACTGTTACAATATGAAGGTTAGCATACCTTAGCCAAGTAACCTTCGTAGTTCACCCTGGCGGAAGAGCCATTAACTACTTTCTTTTCCCATCAGTAAATCCAGACTTTCAAAAGATGCTGGAGGCCACTCTGTGACTTAAACAACAATTTTGTCTTCAAGACTTCAGTTTTGAGTAGCCTGCAGGACACTAAAATCTTGCACAGAGTGTAACAATTGCAGCTCGTTACGTGTAATTGAGAAGCAGAGATCCCTGGTGCTTCAGCTTACTAGAGAGTAGATCCGTGGAGTGTAGACAGTTTTCTGGAATATTAATAAAGTAAAGGATGGAGTTTTCTACTTCACTGTGGATCAGTTAGACAGTTTATCATTTTCACAGATCCAAAAACCACATCTGTCCACATCTTGTGGCACAATATTTTTTCACCCTATATATTTCAATAACATATGCCTTTCACCAGCAGGAATTCTTGTTATTCACCTGCAGTCATCAGTAGCTGAACATATTCAGAGCGAACATAATATTCACAGTTAAAAAAGGCTATTCACTTTATTTTTCTCCTACTCATCCTATTCAGTTCACTAGATGAATTTTTACAATAGTAATTCCAATTGCTGCAGTCTCCGGCCATACAAAGGTAGGATCATCAGAGCAGAAAACATTGATATTTGGGGTTTGTGTTGATAATTTCAAAACCTGGTTTGCAGCAGTGGTTGTTTCAATAAGAGTATGTCTTGCCTCAACCTGTACACCTTGAAGTGATAGATTGTAAAGAGATGTTTGGGCAAGTGTGCAATAATAATCCCTGGGCAAATTTTGTCCACACTTGGCCATTTCTATACTGTTTCTTTAGAGAAACATGAAGAGTCTGACAGAAATTGTGTGATATGGCTTAAGTATTAAGTACTATTAATAATACCAGTATTATTGGTACAAACAGAGTTTCACAACTTCTGTGTGATAAATCAATGTAAAGTTCATAGCAGCAGAGTAGGAATTAGGACTGATGATGAGAATGATGATTGTTTCATTCCTTAATGAATGCTATTATGTAAAATGAGTCGTCTACACCTGGCATTTCAATCATCATACTTCAAACATCTTTTTTTCCAGAGTGACTACACACATATTCATGAAGTAAATATTTCAACACCAGCAAAATTTTCTCCTCTGTGAAAGAGTAGCTTTTAATTTTGAGCTACTGAATAATCCAGGAATTAAAGCTTTCCTTATTAAGCTACATGTGCATAAATTTCTACTTACACTTTCTCTGCTTATGCCAAATACTGGTGTTTCCCAGTATTCAGTTTTAATATACTCAGACTCACTATCTTTGCCACTCAGTGCAAATCAGATTGCATTCAAATTCCAAATACATTGCAGTTTACATTGCAACTCAGTGTAAATTGATGTATCACCCAAAACTTCAGTGAGCAACAGTGGTTTTACTGCTCTACATCAGTGCAGGTTCAGTACACCTACATCTTTCTTAGGCTTGTGGAGATGTGTTGGGTCAGGCCAGATGTGTAGTGCTGGATGAGAATTAAGTGGAAGTGGTAGGCATATGGGATTGCTGCTCTGGATTCACTAAATAAGCTCAAACGAGGTTTTGCAGGAGCCAGTGGAGGCCTCTGCTCTGTCTGGGATGTGGTGGATCACCAGTAACAACTAATGTCTGGGATCTGCTTGAGGTATCCAAACTCTCTTGCACCAAAGCAATCAGCACACCTGGCTCACCTGGCTACCTAGTTCAGTGTTGTGCTTGTCATTTCCACTCAATTTTTGGCCTCCCTCATTAATCCAACAGGGAACAATTCTCGTTAATCCAACAGGGTATGATTCATTCACTACATTTACTGAAAATCAGGGCTCTGCATTGAACATCCTGGGCTATGTGTGCCTGGCTGTGTTCTTTTGAGCAGATATCGGGGTGGTCTGTTCAGGCAGACTTTAGTAAACACTCACAGCAGTGTCACCCATGTTATCTTGCCCCTTAATTCTTACCCATAAGCTGGTTCTTCAGCCCTCCCAAGGCAGAACTCAACACATTCCAGTAGCTTTTCACATAAAGAGCATAAAGACGTTATAGTTAGTTCTTCTTAGCTGATATGAGGACATCATTCTGTCTCTGGGCTCTCATTATTTATATTTAGTTAAATAATATTATAACATGCATATTATATATATTTATTTTTAAATAAATATAAAGGTTTCTCAACAGACATATATATATATAAATACCAATATTTATTTAGCAATGCCTGTAATATGGTATTTCCTATGAGAATATCTCTTGGTATATGAAAGGGTCTTTTCATATGTCTGACTTTTGAAATAGTGCAGCCTGTACTGTGCCCACAGGGTCAGGATATATGGTTATAGTGTTCTCTTCTATCCTTCAAATTCCTGGGACATTTCTTATTTGGCATAATTCAGTCTAGCTCTCTTGAATGCAAAGACATGTACAGGCTTAATACAATTTCACTGTCAATAGACTCCTAATTTATAAAGGCAGCTCTGATATTCTTTCATCATTAATGTTCAGTTTTGATCTGATGCACTTTTTTTTTATTGGACTTTAGGCAAACATATGAAATATATCATTTTAGCTGCTACTGCATGCCTGAATTTAAAAAGAAAGAAAAAAAAATTTAGGAAGTTTTATCCTGTTTAACCACAGCATATTTTTTCCATCCTCAGGGAAAAAGAAAGTAATTCTGGTTAAAAAGGATACTCTGTTATGTATAGCATAATGTTTTCTCTGACTTTAATGGATTTCAGTGTTTTAGAAAGCATTGGAAATGGAAAAAATTACACACTAACAACAAAATTACATCACACTGGTTTTATTAAAAACAAAAAGCCTTCAGACAAGAGACCAGAGAGAAGCATGGATTCAGCAGTATTCCTTTCTTTAAAAGAAAGAGATTTTCAGGATATATTTTCTTTAGAAACATATATTAGTATGCCTAATTAAGATACTTAGAGGTATTTAATAATGAGCAATTAGTTTTAAATTCAGAAAAGCAACTATCATTTTAATAGTTTGGTTATATCTAGGAACCCTGCAGACATTCAGCTTTCATGAAGCATCAATGTGACTTGATATTTGATATAAGAACTGAACAGCTTTCTGGGATCCATCCCATTATGCTTTAACATTTTTAGCACCATTCCCAATTACATTCTAAATTAAAATCTTGCATAAACAGAGGCATTATTGCAAATGCAGAGTTTAAGATGCCATGTCTGGAATATCACAGGATTTTAACTAGCAATTCCACTCAATCCATTTACATTACTGATAACTCTGCTAGTGAGGTCATCCCTACTGATCTAAAGCTTTATAAACAGTAAATACTAATGTGAATTGATTTTGCAATCATTTGTGGAAAAGATTTTTTTTATGGAAGTACCTGAGAAGTGGAATTCTTCATGGAATTTTTTTTACTTAATGAAAAATAATAAATATATTTTTCACAAAGAAACTAAAGCAACTTGTTTCTTTTCAGGCAAATATATCCTGAAAAAATAAAATTTTCTTTAACTTGGCCATTTTAGTTTTAGTTAAACACGAACTTATTCCTTTGGTTGGTGACTTGCATTTTTAAAGAAGTTTCTGTTTGAATGCTCAGATTTATGTTTGGCTCAAGTATATTATAACTAAATACAATACAACTTTATCCCTGAAAGGTTCATTTTAGATGACATTTTCAATGAAGGCTGTGGGATTTCAGTGACCAAGTCCTTATCTAATGCACTTAAAACCTTTTGAAAATCCTATTATTAACTATTGAATTCTCGTGATGAGTTATTTCTGAAAGTACCCATGTACCTCTCAAATGATACATAATATAGCCCTTTGACATACACTTGTCTTTGAGGAGGAGAACAACAGGTGATTTTCAGGTGATATTTTTTAACTCTTCAAATAAAGTAGTTCATTTTTTTATTATTTTAAGTATAATTCTAATTTATTGCTCCACATAGAGCAGTTTAACAACATATTTAATTATCTTCTTATGAGAAAAGTATAAAAATATTCTTGTAAGAAAAGTGTGAATTACTGAAAGGCAGCTATTAAAATGAATACACTTATATCTGGCAATATATTCTAGCACAGCTTCTATTTATCATTCTCCCTAAAGTGCTTTATATATTAAATTAGATATAAATTTTGTATAAAATATTCATAAACATACCAATTTCAAGCACAACACAATGCTTTTCTAATATTAATTGAATTACAACAGTCTGGCACATCTATATGTCTTTAGTTATTAATATTTTTGAAGACATTATTGCCTTTATCTAGTATGGATGTGAGTGAGATAAGGGTGACATTTGTATAAATTTGTAGGAAGATTCTTCTGTTTCCAGGGAGCACAGCTTGCCTTTTGTCTGAAAATATCTGTAGTATTAAACTCAGTTTTGGTTGCATATCCTTATACTGTCCCTTCTTGCTGGAAAAATAAGCATTAGAGAAATTTACTATTATTCTGGCATCATCCATAGGATTTAATAAGACATCTCTAGTTTTTCTGATCTTGTAATCTAGTGAAACCTAGTGTATAATGTTATTCTTATGAGAATTTAATTCTGTTTTTATATGCAAAGGTCAAAATCCTTACTCATATTGGTTTAATCATACTGAAAAACAATTGAGTTGTCTGCAGCACATACTACTGCACAGACACAAGTGCTGCTGTATGATTTATACAGACAAAATAGGGTTTAAAATCTAGTTTCTGAATTTGTAATTGCACAGCACAGGAGGCCAAACACAATCACATGTATGGTTGTCTGAAATTGCTTGGAGCCATTTGACTCACCCACATTGACTTTTGAGTCATTCATTTTTAACATGATAATATCCTGTTCTTTCTCTACCTCCATAATCAGATCTGAAAGTTACTCTTTCTGTTTGACAGAGATAACAGTTAGGAACATGGAAAATTTAGAGTGGAATAAGGCTCGACTACTAATTGGAAGATATCTCAAGTTCTATTGCTCAAATATGAGAGAAACAGCCTATTAAAAAAGCAACATGAGAGAAAAAAGATTTTTAAAAAGACTATTTACTGTAGTTAAAATCTAGTTGGAATGGAAATATAGTTCATATGAAAAGTGATTATATAAAATGAGCGCATAAAATTATACATAAGTGGCCTTATTCAAGCAAGTGAAAGATTTGAAAATTTGATGTCATCAGAATGACAGTGGTGCTTGTGGTCAGAAGTAAAATCCAATATTTCATAGTGCTATACTGTGGCCATTCTTTGAGCGACAGTGATGATTAGATTGATTTAAATTATGTTTTTCTATTATAACTATTAATTTCTGTATCAATTATTTGTATTAAGACTTTGCTTTTCCCTTGGAGATCTCAGAGCACTTTAGAAGATGTGCAACACTCATTAATAATGGTTCTCATTAAAAAAGCCATCTGCCTGGTTTACTCATTTGGAAAGCCAACATGTGTCTACTGCATTTATATACTTTTTAGTGCCCTCTTCAAGGCAGAGGTCAAGCAACAGCATGCTTGTGCATGGCAAGTGTGAAAAGTCAGTCAGTTTAAGATACCCATGCTGGTGCCACATCTCAAATACTATTATTAGCCACTTGTCTAACTTACACAGACAAGTGACAAGAGCTTGAGAATCTTCTATGTCAGTCCCTTTCCCTTCCTGACTAAACAGCTTTTGCAGCCCGTGAAATTCTCCCCCCATACTGCCTCAACTCCATGGATCTCTCCAAGCTCCAGTA
Source organism: Aleadryas rufinucha (assembly GCA_013397815.1). NCBI lineage: Eukaryota > Metazoa > Chordata > Aves > Passeriformes > Aleadryas > Aleadryas rufinucha. The sequence goes on from VZTH01018008.1 coordinate 509,467, forward strand.
ACTTTTAGGCACAATGAGTTAGGTTTGTAGGTTTCTTATTACATAAATATTTTCTAGCAGAGCATCTGCATTCATTGAGACAGAGCCATTTCCAGTTTGAAAAGTATACAGGCTTTGACAAGGATGGCATCTCTAAGAAATGCATTAAAAATATTGAAGTGAGACATTTAATGGTGTCTCAGCCCAGTTTCAAGAGCTATAACTTAAAAACTCTTATTTCTTTGATGACCTTCATATTTTATTTTTAAGTCACAAGGTGTTATTAAAAAAAAAAAGCCCAAAACTCAACCTATTTTCTTTGCAAATTATTCCATGAACAATTTTACATAAAATTGGACATAGACAATATTTGGTAGGGTTATATTCCACTTGTTAAACTTTTGTGTTTGTTTATTTACCTTACCTCCCCATCAACTTTGCATAATAATCAGGAACAATTTACACTTCAGGAGAGATGAAATGTGAAAAAAATTTATCGTAGTGGGCATAGTCTTGGAAAGTAACTGTCTATAAAGAAATAAATTTAAGATATCATACAGTAAGAAACAAGATCATTAAATAACTGTTAGGGTGAATTTTCTTATATCAATCTATCTTCTCTTTCATGAGCAGATGCCTCATTAGGATCAGCAACAACTAGAAGCTTGATTTTAGAAGGTATTTAGGCAAATAAGAGATAATTCCAGAAAAACAAAGAAGTCAAATCCTGCTACTTGGTCATAACGTAAATTGAACAAACCTGGAATAAACTGTGTCTGCTGCTATCTCCCCAAGGTGAGTTATAGGAGAATGGACCAGAAAAATGATGAAGGCATCTTGAGATACTGGCTCATTCAATAAAAATTCAGGTGTTCCACTACGTAATTGATACTCTTGTCCTCTGTAATGAACACTAAGTCTCTGTATCTGCCTTCAGTGTCCCCTCCATGTGAAAGTTACGTATCTCAGCAGAGAGAGAACTGACGACACACTGCAAAATATAATCTTTAAAGTCAGAAACAAACTGAGGAGCTGCACTGTGCTAGTCAATAGGGAAAAGGGGCAATGTTGTAGTGCCAGTCCCCATGTAATTTAGAATTTCAGATATCTACAAGACAGAACTATAAAACTTTTTACTTTTTAAAGGCAATCATCTACTTTTTAAACAGGAGATGAGGTATCCGTTTTTCTCTCTTGACATAGCTTCATTCCCACCTAACTTAATAAGTAGAACATTTTTTCTTTGAGATGTAAGAGGTCAACTTCCAATTGCCAACTTCCTTCTTTGGCTGGTGGCAATTCAACTTTTTATCCTTCACCTCCAGTGGAGAATTTTGATACTGTGTTGAGATCCCCTGTCTGTCCTCCCACTGCTGCTATCACTTTTATAAAAATATTTAAGTCATTAAGGAGAGGATACAGGTGGAAGTAAGGCTAGCATATGGCAACCTGAAAGCTACAGCAATGTCTTGGCTAAGGAAATTCTGGATATCCTGAAATCCTCCATATATTTAGTCAGTTGTAAGCATACCAACTTTGAGTATTTCAAACTGAATTTCTAATTATTGCTTTAAATGTTATCTTCATTGCAGAATTTTATTACACAGCTAATAAAAACTGCATGTATCATCTGCACTGTAGCACTGAATTTAGCTTTCTTCGAGACTGCTGCAACCCTGCCTTGCTTCTCACATCAATTTCTATTTTAAACTCTGAACAGGAGCCAAGTAATTTAAAAGTATGTGAGAAAGTTAATGTATTATAAGTGGTTCTAATAGGTTATTCTCAGAGCCTTAAAAATCAGCATTTGCAGTGAAAATATGAGTCTTGGAGAGACAGATCCTACTTCTCTCTAACTGATTCAGTCTGGGGATTTGGTGATTTAGAAGTTCAATTTTAATTGCTTTGAAGATTTTCAGCTTTTGCAGGCTTGTTCTGTAAAAGAAAGTTTGCTTTTGCTGACAAATGAGAAAACACAACAGATAAATGTATTAAATCAGACAGTGCCTGGATACTAAATTTTTCTTCCATCTGGAAGCCTATTAGCCAATATCAGTCCCTGGGAGACTTGCTGCCAGTAGCTAGTTGTACTTGTTTATTTATATATCAGTAATGTTTTTATTTCTTGAATCACTGAAACCCACACGCAGTTTAGAGTTTCATCTGGACTCTGGATCTCTGGTCTTAATGAGAATGGTTAGGTTAAGAACAAGGGTGAAACGCCCACATAAAAGAGTAAACGCAGGACAACCCACAACTGCTTTGTATTCATTCCTTCATGAGCCTCCCAGACTGGCGGGGCTGCCTGGAGCTCTGGGCAGGCTCTGCTGCCTGCCCATCCCGGGTAACATCCCAGGAACTGGGAATTAATGTTGCCTTTGGCTCAGTTCTTCCACTTGCTGGCCAGTGTAGCTGAGCTGGCATGGAGGTGGCACAGGAATTTATTTCTGGAAAAGACCGTAAGCAAATGGAAAGGCTGAGGATGAAAGGTGGAAGCAAGGGAGGAATTATGACTCAGATGGAGGTCTGTGACTCACAGTGTTTCCCTGGGCTGTCCAAGAGTTACATGCAGCCTCCTACTTGGAGTCAAAACAAAGGAATAGTCTATTTCAACAGCAAACTGAGGACTGAGGATTAGAATTTACATGTATGGGTTTGCAAAGTGCAACTTCTTAATGATGTTTGTATTTTCATGTGCTTTCAGCTTCAATTGGGGGCATGTAAAGTAACTCTGATGAGGTCATTAACAAATCTGAGATCATGATTCTGCTTCATTCCTTCCATTGTGTTCATCATGAATCTCACAGTGAGAAGTGCAACAAAAACTGTATACCTTACGATAGAAATATAAAGATGTAGTTCCTAACTCTAGAAGGCTTGCAGCTTTTACAGCTTCACTCTTGGATACCTGTCAGGTGTAACCCTTTTAAACACCCATTTAGTGGCAGTGCAGCTGGATGTTTCCAAGGAACAGGAATACTTCTTTCTACAGCTTTACTCTTCTCCAGTGAAGAATTTCACGTGTCCCTGTATTTCAGCATCTGTGGAAATGTGTTCATGTTCAAATATTCTAATAAAGTTAAAATGTCAATGTTCCTGTGAATATATCTACAGAGAAAATATATTTTTCTCTCACAGTTATCCATGATAAATCTCTTCAGCTCAATATTAATCCATTCTTCCTTAGGGTGGCAATTATGCTTAATTAGTGTTCTGAATAAGAATGTTCATACCAATCAGAGCACACACCTACAAAAGACCAGTGGCAATCTTTTTCTTTGCCTTACTAAATAATTGCCTTGGTAAAGGAAGCAAAATACAGAAGACTTTTTTCCTCTCCATTCAAGTGCCTTTTTCTCATAATCTGAAAAATAGCTGTTTCTTTTTGTGCACCTAGTTTGCTGCTTTTACATCAAAACAGGGAAAAGGTGCTTTAGCTTTGCTCTCTCTCACTGTAATCATGCTCTGGGCAGCCAGCAAAACCAAGAACTACTGGATGTAGCAGAATTTCAAGCATTAAAACTTTAGTGATTTGAGAGAAGAATCCTTAAAGATTCAATAGTGTTTTTAGTAAAACAGTCGGAAAGTGTGTCCTTGAAGTGATAGAATCCAGCCTTAGGTAATAAGTTTATGCTCTTGAAATTCAATGAGAACTTTGCCAGTACCAGTGAGGCACTGCGCTCCAGGTGCACATTTTTAAAAACAACAGCTTGGCATTAGAAAAACGTGCACTAATTGCCAGAGTCATTTTCCAGTGATCATATATTCTTCTGAAACAGTAAGATGAAAACAAATGTTAAGATGAGGATAAGAGTGTATGAATGTGTTTGTGTTCGTATGTATAATGATGTAGTGTGTATATAGACACACATTTCTTTGATGTGTGTCTTTACACATGTATACATAGAGATACATGTATATATGCATACACACATATCACCACACTTTTGCTTTATAAAGTTTCATTCTTCTTTAAATACACACTTTTCATAAAACCCTTTCAGTAATGGTTCCCGTGCTGTAGGTTAGCGCTGTACCATTTGCTCAGAGTTATAATCCTGTCCATAGGTTGTACAGTGATTTTCATTCACTAGTTAGTGCAAAATAGTTATTCTGTCTTTAGTCACCCCTTTTTAGAAATGTATACTTTTATCATGCATGTTTGTACTTAACTAAAAAAGAATAAACCAATGTGGTGAAAATATTATTCACACAAAAAACAGAAGTTCAATGTCAGCAATTTATTTATGGGCATTATTTAAAGTATATATGTTTCCCATATATCAGAAGTTCATAGCAAGAAATTTGCATTTCTATAAGGAAGTTTTCCATTAAAACATGGTTCTGTTTCCCAGCTCTGAGGTTTCAGCCAGCTTCGCTCTTTGAGCGCCCACTCTCCTCCAAGGGGAAAGAATTCCTCTTTCGGAGAAATGGAAAGGATAATACATGCATTCATAGGCTAAATTTTGTGTAGTATGCTTCAAGTGTAACATTCAGCTTCCTTAAGAAAGTAGAAAGACGCTTCTGTTTGTAGTATTAATATACATGAAAATGTTTCCAAAAGAGAAGGTTTTCCACCCTTCCTGAAATCAGAGCAGATGTAGTCCCCTCTATTTAGAATAAATTTCTAAAAGTCTTTTGTATTATGATTTACTAGGACAAAATCAAGTTTACATTTTTCATTTATATTTATGTAAAGATTAATTTTCATTGGCCTTCAAGGAATTAAAATGAAAGAAAACAGTAATTGCACTTTTTTTTTGGTCTTTCTTTTGATGTAAGAAAAAATCTGACCCACACTGACACTAATGGGTGAAAAGCATCATTTATTCCATAGCAAAACTTTGTATCTCATCCCCACGTTTTGCTGTAGTGAGATATCAGCTGTAGTCAGTTCACCTAAGTCAGTGTCCCGGTAGTGTGGGCTACACATGCCAGGGCTGCAAACTATTAAAACTTTTGAAAAACCTTTGTTTCAAGGAATTTTAATTATGGCTCACAAGGTCATTCATGTTGAGATGTTATATCACGGGCCAAACTTCAGATCTTCATGAATAAGGCGAGAGGTTAGCATGTGTAACTTTATCCTCACTATAGAGTTCATATGCTGTTGATTATAAGCTTGTAAACAAATCCTTCACATCTCTCCTGTCCGAAACAGCTTTATAAGGAGTTTATTTTTTAGAAAAATAAGAACAAGTGACAAGGACAAATTGTCCTGAAGACTGTGCAAGAAAGTTAAACCCCCAGTTTCTGATGAAAAAGAGATTATAATCACAAATATCAGATCTCTTTAGACTATGTAGAGCATACTTAGGTCATGTCACAGTTTTGTTGTCAAGGAACACTATTCCTTGGCTTCAGCAAAACACAGGATGACTTCCCTTTTCGTTCTTCTCAGTATCTGTTTTCTTCTCTTTTGCCTCTTTCTCCATGAAGACATGCTTTTTATAGGCTAGCCTTGAGCTGAAGGCACTGAATCAAATTGCTTGCTTACCGATTTGTAAACTCCTTAACATATTTGGCCACTTGAATGAACAAAATATTTATGACTGCTACCATCTCTTAAGGGTCTTAGTCAAAGTATATACATGTTTAATCCAGATTCCCCTTTGGAAATTGTTAATTTGCATGAATCATAATGATGATTCTGCTATTTATTCTATCCTTTATATTTTAAGACCTACCTGTGTTAAGTTTGTTTGGTCCATGCAGCAGTTTTATGGCGCTTTTTTACTTGAAAAGGCATAATTCTTTTTTTCTTTCTTTTCTTGAAAAGAGCCATTCTGGCTTGTCTGCCTCTCACTTTATTTGACATACACAACTTGTCTTATGCCTTAAGAATCAATTTGGCTCACTTGTGTAATTTGCTCTTTTAGCCTGCTTTTGTCATCTTTGCTTCAGAGAACATTTATGTCTTCAACTGAGACTAAATTGTGTTAATTAGGAAAATATCTAATGGCATCTTGCCCATCATCATGCCTGAGTGGCCACGTAAAGTTAAGGAAAAAAAAAAAAGCAGTACTGTTTCTCTTGAGTTCATATGAAATCCTTCCAAAATTGCCAGCACAGAGTAATTTATATTTTTAAAACACAGACAATGTAACAGACAAAGGCATAATAAGACAGATTTGGATGGGAAATTATGTAGAGTTTTTTTTTTTAATAATGAGAATAATTAATTGTTGGGAGAATTTTCTAAGCAAAGTGATGGAGCAGCTATAGCTGAGTGTTTCTCTAAATGATGTACTTAAGCTCATCAGGAAGTTATTAGACTTGATGCGTAAATTACTTCATTAAATTCTACACCCTGTGTAATGAAAGAGGTCAAAACAAATAGTCATAATAAACATTTTTGGTCCTCAATTGCAGGTGAAATTGTGGTCAAGTAAATCCTAATAGGACCTAAGTCCTATTGATTTCAATAGAAAATGTTTTCATCCAATACACTTACAAACAAATCTTTCACTTATGTTAGGTGAAGACAGAAACAAAGTATTTTAGGTAATTTATTTTTTAATGTATTGTGTTATGTAATCAGGTGTTATGAAGGAGAGTGAACTATGGATACAATGAGACACCCCTATTTATGGTTTTGCTATGGTAATTAAAAGTAATATTTTTTATTCTTGTGTTCCCTTACTAAGTGACAGGAAAGATAAAAGTACCCCTTTCATTATGCTGAGAAAACAGCTGAATGTCCCTATGGAAATTTAGCATCTGTTCATCTTACTTTTCTTAGCTCATTATGACTAACCCTACTGCCAATGAACCTGTTAATATTTTACTTAATACTAGGTTATAATATTTACTATATTGAATATTATGGTAGTGTGTGTGTATACAGATGTATATAATCTTGTAGACATTGTATGTACTGTGTGCTGAGTAGCAGGTCTTAATCCTCTTCTAGTCAATTACAGAACCTTTTGCCTTTCCTGAGACACAGGTTTAGGTCCCTGCTGGGTTTTTTTCTTTTGCAAGTTAAACCCTATACTTTTAGCTCCTTGATATAGTGTAGCAGAGAGACCCATGCAATCTAGGATCGAAAGGGGGTCAGTCTGCTGTTGTGCCCCCTAATTGCTTCTGTCTTAAAACATTTCAGTCTTTCTAAGACATGTAATTTTTTTTCTTTTTAGTGTACATGGAAAGGGATAGTGTTAGCATTTTGCAGTTAATTCAATTACTTTCCACTTGTGAAAATGCTGACAGGATTTCCGACCACTGGAAGAGGTGCCCTGACTATCAGATGTGATTGGCAGCCCAGACATAACTTATAAATTGCAGCTGAAATTAAAGCATTTTATCTTCACTCATATATATCCTTCACGACAAACCATTCAGCAATACTTTCAAGCCATTATTTCAGTTAATTGATTTTCAACAGCAATTAATGACCAATTTGTGGGATAATGTTCTCAGTCAAATCACAGACATGTCAGGATCTGTTTCAGTAACAGACAACACTTTAATGCACTTGTGATCTTAAATCATAACTGTTGTTCTTTAAATACTGTAGATGAATTGTTTTTTTCAGATTTACACCATCTGCAGTAATACTGTTAACAGAAAACTGTGCTCTGTGCATTACATATAAACTAGAAAATATGAAAAAGAAAACTTATTTTAAAAGTGCCATTGTCTGCATACTGGAGAAAATAACTTCCCATAACAAACACATTATTTTTTACAATGTTATTTAATGATAATAGTAAAAATTTGCCAATAGCATAATAAGAAAGTAATTTAGAAAATAAATCTTGCCAAAAGCAATTATAAAACACAGAGAGGAGAAAAAGACTACTTTAAAATATGTTTAACTAAGGCTTATAGTCATCACACCTAACTTTACTTTAAGAGTTCATTTAGCTCAGATTTTCTCTATGGCCAATGAAAAAAAAGAAATGCTTCCAAAGGTAATTCATGTGAGAGATGAACTGAATTTCCATCTCCAAGCAACTCCCTGTTGTTGTTAAATGTACAGAGATGTAGGATCCTTCTGTACCTGTTTAGACTGAACAACTAATTCTTAGACAACTAGCATTAAGGGACATAAGCCTCTATTAACTCACCATCTGATGATATTAGCATGATTTTACCACTAGAAGTTGTATAAAAAAAGAGATGAAAGTAGGAAGGTTGCAAATTCTCTGTGGTAAATCAATGATTTAATACTATAATGGAATTTGCAGAGAAGTGCTTGAACTTTACATTAAAGATTAGTAAAAAAATAATAGCCACATATTGGCTATTTTTTGGCTATATTTTAAATTCTTAAAAAGATATAACATGGCAGAAAATTCAAGGATAGGAGAACATTTTGAAAAATATGAAGACAAGTAATGGTCTAAATTAGCAAAAGATAATGCTTTAGTATTACGAACAAGAAACCCTTTTTTCCCTTTTTTTCAATTTTTAATTGGGTGTATTTCTCCTGATCAGCTAGAATAGCAATATTTAATGTTCTGCATACAATGGACAATTTTCTTAACTGAAGATATGTCTGGGTCAGTTGGTGCAGCCAGCTGCAGGAGCAGAAGGTCTGACTCCTGAGCAATAGCATTTCATCATTTTCAGAAGCAGATTTCTCGTTCTGTTCATCCTTCAGGTCTGTGGAGGAGAAATGAACAGTTTCTTCTGGCATCCAAGGTCTCTGTGTTGACTTCTTGTCCCTCCTCAAGGGATAATGAGAGGCTCATGAATGTTCCAAAATTTGAAAAGCAGGGATTAAGTTGAGTTGCTATGTTCCTCACCTTGACATAGTATGGAATAGTGGTTTAAATACCTAAAATATGCTGCAGTGAACATCCAAGCTAGCCTATAGATGAGAAAAGAAAGATTAAATCACATTAAATCTCTATACAGTTAAAATAGTTAATGCACATGCTGTTAATTTTTTTTCTGTGGTAGAACTTCAGTCATCTTCAAATTAAAGCTAACAAGAGACATAAAGATTAACAGTTTTTAAGGAAAATTAAGGGAAAGAACTATTCTTGTATGTAATTTAAACTTCCTTTGGTATCATGAAAACTGAATAGACATTTTTGTAGCTTTAATCACATTTGCTTTACACTCTTCTTCATTTTAATTTTTTTGTAAGTTTCTCAGCTTCTAGAATGATAATTAAACATACAGAGTGGTTTATCCCTTTAGAAAAGAATCCAAATATTTCATTCATTTGAGGAAACTCTCAGTTATTGCTGACCCATTTGCAGTCCAACACGCAGCTTGTTCTTTAGACATGAAGGCAAGCATTTGGTACAGATATTTCAGGGTTATTTTACAATATCATCTTTAACTAGCAGACAATTGCTTGGTGTATATTTTAATTGCTATTGCAATTTTAGTGCCTCAAGCAAAAAAAAAGTATTTTTATAAATGTTTCTTTGTTATGTCTATAGTTAATTAAGGTTAGGGATATGACTTTCCCCATCATCATGTGCTTCTGATTACAAGGATACCTGCATTAGCCTGTATTTTGAAGGATTTAAATCTTAAATATTCACCATCTGTTAATAAAAGAGATTATCTCGCTGCATTTTGCAACAGGTATAGACTAATTAGAACCAATTGGTATTTTTTGCATTCCTTTTTTCTCATAAAGGGACTCTTCAACATAGAAGTTACGTGGTTAAAATCTATCTTTTGGTTGAATGCAGTTTTATTGGATCATTACTTGATCCATCAAAGATGTTGATTATATCTTTTAATAACTAGAATAGTTGAGACCAAAGAAGAGATTGATTTAATGATATGGCAGTTTTAGCACAAAGCAGGCGTTTCAAAACTAAGTGGTTGCCTGAAAGAGGAGAAGTTGCCTGAAGGCTTTGGCAAAAGCATTATGGTATTTCGGTGACAGGTTTCCTCACTGCTACTTCAGCACAGCTCCTTTACAGCTGGCTGCTTCTGTTTGCACTTGCAGAGTCTCCTAAGGATTATGAGATTATTGGTCTTGACTAAATAAAATGAAGTGAAACTTGAGATTTCTGCACAAGCTTTACTAAAATTATGTAAATTTATTTCTTTGAGTATCTCTATACCAGTAATTAGTAGACTCCACTGCCTCAGTGATACTAGTTTTGAGATTAATATGATGTTAAAAAAACTGTGAAGCAGCCTAAAAAATCCTTCTTTTTGAAGTAAAAGCATTCTAACAAGAAGGACAAGAAAATACCAATTTAAATATTAATGATAAATTTATGGAGACAATTTATATTTATTAATCTCTTGCTCAGACCTAAAAAATTAAAAAGGAATGAAGTCCACTGAAAAAATAGAATGTAACTTGATGGCTGGATATATTTTATGATCAGAAGAATCTCTTTGGTGTCTTTAAACTAATAAGGTGTTTGATTCAAAATGACTGCTACTTTGAAATGAGTTCCTGTAAAATGACAGCAGCCATAGATCCAAAAAGAACTACCATGATACCATAAATATAGATTTACTTTGATTTGAAAAAGAAATAAAATTAATTTATTTCAGAGAGAAACGGTTCAATAAAAGGAATGGTTGGAATTTATACTTTAACTTTTCTTATGTAGTAATTGTAAATATTCTACATAAGAGGCTACAACATTTTAGATGAGAATGTGTGTTGCAGAGCTTGTAGCTTCCTTGTTTCTTAAGATTCCATGTGCATAAATTTGTTTTTTTACCCAGACAGTTTTCATTATTTAAAAATCTGCATGGGCATAGAGATGCATCAGTATAGAAAATACACTTTGTTCTGGAAATTTCTCATAGGCCGGTTTAGAGAGTTTAAATAGGCCAGGTGAGAAGGAAGCCTTGTGAAATCCTCCAGCTGGTTCAGAAGCAGTGGTTCTCATTCTGAGTTTCCTAAGAACACTTCCATAGTTTGCCTAATTTTGAAGTCTTGGTAAACTGTAATCCAAGATCAAGTCATGTGAACTTGTGTGATCTGTTCCTCATTGGTATTAGATTATTCACAGGCACTGAGGGAGACTGGGTTTTAACCAATTATTGTCCATAATCGTCCAAACTTCTAACAGCTTTAATAACATCCCCTTTGCAGTCTGTGGACCAGCCATGGGCACGCCTGAAGACACTACATTATTTCAGCAGGAATTGTGGCTGTCAGAGGAGTTTCACTATTTGGGGTGACAGGTTTAGTGACAGGCCTCAGTGATTTCTTTTACCCCTAGTGACTGCAGAACCAAGAGAATGTTGTTTTGTTTACTCTGATGAGATTTGAGATTTTAAAGGTGATCTGAACAGTCATCAACAATTGGGCTTTTAAGACTACAATAGAAAGTCATCATGCATGTTTGTTATGTTCACTAATGTAATGTTAATCTGAATATTCTGTTAAGGGAATTTTGAAATACACCTTTTGGAAGATGGTCTGTAAGAGCCTTTCAAATACTTCCTTGGAAGATTGTCCTACAACCAGAGTAAGAGCTAAGAAATGCTAAACAAAAAAGCTTTCAGCCCAGCTTTAACCAGGAGGCTGCCCTTCATATTGTTTTCTTGGATTAAAAACGTCAAACAATAATGCAAGCTGAAACATGAATGTTAAAGTTGCCTCCTAAAGCTCGGGTTCTAGTTCAGGCAGCTTGATATTTATTATTTAATTTCAATCACCATGTTTTCAGATATTTTGATCTACTGATAACCCGTTAAACTAAGCTAACTTCCAGGAAAACATGAAAGTAAAACATTATTCTTAGACACACTGTGCCAAATGTTTTTACAGAGTAACTGAAAGAGATCTGGCAATTTTGCTTTAAGTGTTGCACAGGAGATGGTACTGCAGTTCAGCCATGCGTGAATAGGTGACAGCGGGCATCTGGGTAAAACCTGAAGTTTAATCTATATGTGGCAGGACAGCACACTTTTGTTTACTTATCACAGTGGAATGATTCAGATGCTTTATAGCTTCTCTGGTGTTGGCTTGATAATGTAAGCAATCTGAGAGGACTGGAGACAAAAACCAAAGTGCTTGACAGAGAGTGCTAAGGAGAAAGAAACATCAAAAACATAGTCTGTGTACCAAGATAATAACAATCTTGTCAATGGGCTGTGAGCAGATTCTGAAATCCAAAGATCTTAAAGACAGATGGACCATCAGATAGAGTCAGTTTTTAACTTTGTAACTGCAAGTGAGCTATGTGGATTGGGAGCAATGAAACCTATTTTATTAATAATATGCCTATAAATAGGGTTAGAAAATTCTTGTACCGACAGCTCTACCCGAGTTTGTCATGTGGGCATCCTGTAAAACCAGTGAAGAGAAATAAGCCCCTCTAGAGCACAATTCGTCTCAGCAATGTTGCACTTGTACAATGGGGAGTTGAACAGCTATCTTCCTAGAAAGACTCATTTCCCTGTTTTAGATTAGAAAACCAGAACATACCTAAATATCACATTTCTGGAGTTGTATGTGCTACCTTTAATGTCAGATTTTGTAGGGTGTTAGCCATATATCTGCATCTTTACAAAAAAGAAATTATGCTTCTAAGCTTAAATGTTTCCAGGCTATTATGCAAGGACAATATCATTAACCTGTCCTCTAAATGTGATCCTGAGATCTTATTTGAGAGTGTTAGGAATGATTTCATAGATGTAAAATTGAAAGCAGAGCCCAGCCTTCTGACTTCTTCAACTGTACAAGTATTGCCACACGCCTGTTTCCCTGGGAGCCTTAACAGCAACCCTGGCAATTTCTAATGCATTTGACTTAAAACAATTGAAATTGCAAGTGAATTACAATTGCTACAAAAGCTTGAGTTACCACTGTAATTTCTGATGGCAATTTCCTTAGCATTTAGTGAGGTTTTGAAAAGTACTTTAGTTGCAATTAATAGAAATAATGGTGTATCTGTAATTTCCTCTGGCCTAAAACCAAAGTCTGATTGACATATATTCTAATAACATTGTCGTGAATGTTAGCTGCAACTTTTTTTTTTTCTTTTTAAGTGAAGTAAATAGGATTAAATGTCTTTATTAGTACAAGACATGAAGCATGCAATTACTTGGCTAGCAAGTAAATAGTAACTGGCAAACTGTGTAGACAATCTGGAGCTCAGATATTTGGACCTTGCTGGTGGTCCCAGAGTCTGCAGTGAAGACTCAATGGCATAGGGACTGAACTATTCTTGCAGTTGAGTAGGTGGTTCTCTGCAGTTGAGAGCTAAGACAAATAGCTAGCAAAGGCAGGAAAATATTTACTGCCACTACCCACTACACATACTGCCACCATACATAACGTACCAGCATTGTGACTGAAAATAACTTTCCTGGCTCAAAGACTATCAAACTATCACATATTCCACCAATAATACAAGATGTTTGTAAATGAAACAGCATGGAAATGACAGCATTTATAACATCCTAACCACATCTGTGTCACTACATTCATTGTAGGAGTCAAAGCATATGTTCATCTTATCTAAATTCAGGCACCTATAATGCTTTAGTTAATATTTTGGTCTTACTAAGCAGCTCACGCAGTCAGTGGAAAAATATGGGCCTTTCCAGAAGGCAAGGCTGATCTGCAAAAAGCTAAATTACTCTTTGGAGGGTCATACTTCTCTCCATTAACTATTAGGAAATTCAGTTACTGGATATGTACCTTGCGTGCCTCTAAGCTCTTACTTGGGGTGGAATGACTCTGAATCCACATGACTGAAAATATTATTGAGGAGAGGGTAAAGGAAATTATACATACAGTTTCTGGAGGACTGAATTTCTTTTTTTTTGTTCTTGGAGTATCTTGGAATATCTTGCTCTGATATTCAGTCCAATATCAGTGCCAGGTATGGCAAACTTCAGCCAGTTATACATGCCATGTTTAACCTGAAGCACTTGATTTGTCCTAGTAACGGAATTCTTGAATTTTATCATTAAACAACCACTTTTCTCATCTGGGAAGTCACATGGGAAATCGTGCATGGTTTCTAATTTATAGAAACAACCAAGTTCAATCAATATTCAACTTATCTTCATTGTCTTCTCTTCTGATGCAAAAGAAATTTCACTGCACGTAACAAGTGAGACAATAACGTTTATCCATTGCAGTTGTTTCACATTTTAGAATGAGGTTCAGTCTATCTCAGCTAGACATATGTTGGCCTTTGGAGACGTATAACTCATCTAAATTCCAAACAAAATGTTAGAGATTAGTGTATTCAATTGATCAAGAAATGTTATTGAATCCTATATCTCATACCCTGAAAGGCATGTATAATCTTCCTGGGAAACAGGAATCACAAATTTAGAGCCTTTTCTCCAAGAAAATGAACTTCTAGGCAAGGGAGAAATGCATCTTTGCTCGTTTGTCTGAATAAGTCCAGTCCCTCTTCCCTGATGTACACTTTTTAATTGAGTTGCGCCTTCCTCAAAATTGACTTCACTGAACTCTTCTGATTAATGGTTGATGATAAATAAGGATGTCTGAATCTAAATAAAGTAAGTTCCGAGCTGAATTTTAGGTGTATGTGTCTCATTTTATTAATAAAATTCTAAAATTATAGGTTAGCTTTGATGAAGACCACTGCCAAAGATTCCAAATCCCATACACTGCAGCATCTGACTTGCTGTTATAGTTACTGATATTTAAGGACTTTGTGGTCTTCATTTTAAAGCACAAGTATGTATTTATATATTTACACCCTTGAGCTAAACCATCAAAGGCATCTTTGTAAGCTACAATTTTTAGTAAAAATAAATTAAAATTGTTCTGCATGCTACTGAAATAACAAACTGGGGAAATCCATCTGGAATTCATTTTACTTCATATTACAGGCTTTGTGTCACTGCTGTCCAATTTGACACCGAAAAGCACAAAAAATAACATTGACATAAGGATATAGTTATGTTTATAGCACAGAAGTAGATTTTTTTTTTCCATTATTTTCAGAGTAGTATCCTTAGAATTGGCACCGTCAATTGGCTTTCAGAAAAAACTATCTGTGGTGGTCATGTTAAAATGCAGCAGCAAAAGCCTATGGAATGAAAAGCTGTCAGTCCAGCTACTGTTCTTAGTCAAGTACTTCTGTTGTACCCACTGGGGGAGGCTGCGAGGCTGGAACGGGAGACAGGCTTTTCCAGACATGCTTGGAGGAAATAGATACAATACAAGTCTGCTGGCTGCATCAGTGCTATTTTCTTAGGGTCCATTAAGTCATGTCAATTAAAATCAATAGGGCTTTTTTCCTTTAAAAAGCAGA
Organism: Aleadryas rufinucha; assembly: GCA_013397815.1. Lineage (NCBI taxonomy): Eukaryota > Metazoa > Chordata > Aves > Passeriformes > Aleadryas > Aleadryas rufinucha. The sequence continues at coordinate 524,637 of VZTH01018008.1, forward strand.
ATAAAATCTTTTTTTCTTTTTTATTCGCTGATACCAGATTAGATATCTTATGTAATATATTTTTCAAAATATCTAGAAATTTTAGTCTCCACAGTGACTGCAGTTGTAAGAACTTTAGGTGTCTGAAAGAGATAATAGAAAGGAGAAGGCAATTAGATCACTCTTGTGTAAGGGCAGAACATAAGATGATCTAAGTATGAGACAAAGCTAAATAAAAATTTGCTTTCAATAAGGGCAATAATATCAAATATGAAGATAAAAGATTATTACTAATAATAGATTTATAAAAGGGAAGTGTCTTTATTTGATTTAGAAATAAATCTATAAGGGTTTTCACAGCCTCAGGTCAGAAAACACAATCTTCTTCCACCCCAACTATAGGCTGATCCAGCTATCTAAAAGTTTGGGTCCTAGTTCATTCAAGAGAGAAAATAGGTATCTCATTTAATTCTAAATATGTCTGTGTATATATGCGGGTGCTAATGTACGAAGTGATTTACTCTTCACATATGCTTACATCTTTCATTTGGAACCTAAAAGGCTACTTTACACCAGATGCCTACATTATGTGTTGCTAAATTTAGGTGGAGTATTCCTTCAACTTAAGGGAAGAAACCAGCCCCTAAAACAGAATTAAAGTGAAAGCAAGGTAATACTGAAGACAGTTTCATCAAAGATAAATGCAATTGCTCATACTGATGTATTGTTATTTAATATATGATTCATTTCTTCAGACATGAAATGTAGTAGAGCAAATGTGTTTAGACTTCAGTAAAAAATTTACTATAGTCCTATAAGATGCTATTAGTCAGCCAAAGGGTTAGGGTTGGACAGGTATTAACACACACCTTATAAAATTAAGAAAAAAAGGAGAGTAGTTGGACTTGAAGAGGGCTTTTTCAGAATTCCACAAGGATTATTCATGGAATGCATCTTCTTTAATAGACTCTTTTATAGACTTGGCAGAAAACCAAGCAATTTGCTAAAGAAATTAGCAGATAATGAACAAAATAGATGACCTTAAGAAAGAAGTGTTAGACTGAAATAAACTAAATGAAATTTTAATAGTATTGAATGTTTGGATATGAACATAAAGGTCCATAACAAATGACTCTGTTAAAAGCTGCAGCCAAGATTTTTGGGACACAGAAGGAGGGAGAAAACGGAAGCCTAAGAGCTGATCCCAGAGAGATTATTAGCTAAGCAGTGGGATTTGCCATGAAAAGAAAGAGGGACTCCTAAAATCTATTAAGCAAAGTATTTCCAATGGAATGGGAAATACAACATGAGGCATAGGTAAGACAGTCATAAAATCATAGATTCAGCAGTTCTGTGAGTTGGGAAAAGCTATTGGAAAGGCATGGGGAAGATGCAAACATAAGACAGCCCAGCATCAGTGAGGATGCTGAGCACCATTTCCCCTATCAAGACTTAAAACAAGTTTCATTATCACCTACCAGGACCAGGGACCGGGGCTCCCAAGTGAGAAGGTAGAAATTTTATATAGCTCTGTAAAACTCCTCCAGCTTCCTACTTCTTATGCCAGAACCCAGAGCAAAGCTCTGTGAACACATGGTGTCCCTGCTGCAGATCAGGAGACAGAGTGACTGACTTTTACTCTGGAAAAAAGCGGAAGCAGCATGATCTGAAAGAAGTCCCAGGTTAGTGGTGCAGATGGCTCACGGAGCTCAGTACGAGTGTGGGGTGGGGTGTCCTTTCCCTTCCTTCCACAAAGACGATCTCCCACTCATCACAGCTCATGCCATAGGAAAATCCTATTTTGAGTTTGTAGTAGCAAGACACTAGTAAGTAGCTGCAAAACTGTAAATTTAGAAATATGACCTCATCTAATAATCAGAAACAGTAAAAAAAGTGGACTTTGATGGGCAAATAAACCCCTTTTGTATAAATGCATCCAGGTACAATGCAGAGTGAAGTGATACAGCAAATATATTCTATACAACAGTGTTTTCCCTAAACTGACTGTTTCAGAGTTTTCCATGTGAAATCAGCTGGTCTTATAAAAGATACTGAATGAACATGCCCCTAAAGTGTGACCCGATTGGAATGCAGCCACATTTATGCTGATAGCACATATTTCTATCCAACAATGGCTAGGTATAAACAGCAGGGAGTCCTATTATATGCTTATCTAGTCTGTGAGTTGCTGTGCACTAATGAGCAGCAGATGAGACAGATTCTTTGTAGTCATTGCTTTCCTTTCCCCCCTCCACATTTTTTTTTTTTAATGTTTTGTTCTTTTGATTGTTGCTGTTCTCTATGGGTTTGTATTTAGTGTCCTTGGCTTCTAGAGAGAATTCTCCTGTATATTTTGCCTGGTTTTAAGTGTAATAAGTTTTAAATGTCTTAACATACACTGTCCTAAACATCTACAATTTCTCTTCTACTTCATGGAATTGCTTGAATGTATTCTCAAGGGAAAATATTAGTGTAAAGGAAAATATCTAGCAACCTTAGATCTGTAATTTTGTTTCCTTTGTGCTTCAAACAAAGCAAAAAAAATTAACACAATGAAGGGTAAGTGAAGATAAGAAAAAGTAAACATCACACCTCTACGAAATACTACCTCATTTACATTCTTAATATTGTGGTTTTGTAATTAATTTCATTCATTTTTTTTTTCTTGGAAGAATGATCTTCAAACATGTCAAAGTAAATGAGAGAAACAAAATTTAAGGTTTCTAAATTATTTATAGCTCTCCCTGAAAGGAATAATAATTTTGCACCCTTCTAACAAACTTATGGACAAATTTATGGAACTGTTGAAACACATGGTGATAATTTTAGTTGTTTAATTATACTTATTTTATTAAGTTCTAATCCAAGAATGTTGAACAATGAAAAAAATAAAAAAAAAATTAATTCATCATTTCAAAATATCATAAATGCTATGTTTATATGCTTTGTCACTACAAATATATGTATTTAACATCTACACAGATTAAAAAGTGTTTGACAAAGAAAAAATAAGACAAAAGTAAATGTATCACAACAGAGCTGAGGAAGATTTTATAGTCTCAAGTACTATGAACAAGTGAATATGAAGATAAATATATAATATTATTTAAAATAATATTCACATCCTAAAGTGGAATCACATTAAAAGGATTATGTGCTCTCAGCAATCTAGAGAACTGATTCTTTTACTTACACAACTGAATGTACTGATTGAATTAGCTACTAGCTTTTAATGCTATTGACATACTTATTCACAAATGATAATCCATTTTCATTCTTCTAGATGTGTATTATATATCAGAAGACTCTGGGTGGGGCAACACATGTACTATGTCAACTGGTCTGTATTAGAATTATTCATAGTTCCAGAGGCATCAGATTTTTGCTAAATCAGCAGAAAATTGCCAGTCAATATTAGCAAATTATATAATTTAGAATTAATCTTGCATTCTCTTTTCAGTATCAGAAAAATATTTCGAAATAATTATCTAAATGGACTTGAGGCAGCAGAAAACACATCTGTAATCCTATTGTGGGTCTAATTAACTCCTTTGTGTTACTTTGATGTGGTCTTGTAGTTTAGATTGTTTAATTTTGGATTGTGCAATTCAGCATGTCTACATTATAGAGTGGAAAATGTAGCACTATGCCTACAGCAAAATGTGAGTGAGGAAATACTGGCACGGAAGGTTGATCCCGTAGTGCACTCAAGCTTATTATTCATCTCTTAAATGAGAAAAGCTGGCTTTTGCAAACAAGATGGTGATTTATCTCAGTTGAAGTGAGAAGCCAAAGGTTAGTAGAGGCATATGAAAATGAAACTCTTTCATGCTTTAGTTGAGTAAGGAGCTGGCAGAGTTACACTATTATGGTTTATAATATAGATTATATTGATATACATACATTAAAAAAAGGAAAGAGTAAAATTCTAAAAAATGTATTTATAATCACAGCAATAATTTGTAGATTATTTCTTAAGGAGACACAGTAGACAGTTCCTTGCCTGTGCTGAGTAGTGTAGCTGATGCTCTACTCTAAGCAGGATTCCCCACATCAGGAGTATATAACCCTTACAGTTCTGGACAGCGGACTCTGATGATAGAAAGAAAAACCATTGAAGCAAAATTCTGACTACAACCCTTAGATTCTGTTCTTGGCACTAGAACAAGTGAACAAGTTGCAGTTGCTAAGTTACTTATAAAAAATAACATACTGCTCATGCAACTTCACTGTTTTCCCTAGAGAGTGGAGTTTGTGCCTAAGTACAATATCATATGATTTATCAATATATATCTACTGTAGAACATGTGTTTATCTGACAAGGAGACTATGCTGGGGAAAAGTGACCTGTCACTGTCTTCGATGTGATTCCAATTTCCATAATTTGAAGCAATTATTTCACATATAATCACTGTGAAATAGACTGGTGTGTTAAATCCTAGAACCTTTGCCGTGGTACAGATTTCCTGGGGGCTGGATATATCCCTATAATGACATTTGGATTATTTCAAATGGAAGAAATGTCTTAACTTTGCGTTCCACACTCAAATGCTTCTTAGATTAAACAAGATTATTATTATTGAGCTATGTTGTGAACCTAAGTATGTCAAAGCAGCTTTTTAACTAGATTTTAATTAACAGATTACAGATATGCTTTTCTTAAGATGTTGTTGATGGAAACTGAAGTTACCACTGCTCACTAGCATTACTGTGGTGACATGACTTATGCTCAGTAGTGCCCCTTGGCTATGAGGCAGCATGTGAATATTTCCCTACTGTTTTTCTGACTCAAAGGCAAAGAATTGGGCCTTTACTGTACACATGTGAGATGTCTGGTACAACAGAAATTCTTCTCAGGTCTCCCAACTCAAGTCTAACATATCAGTTAAATAATAATTAATACATTCTGGAACAGAATAGACATGCAATAGAACAAAAAAAAAATACCCAAATGAAAACAAACCCAGCAGGGATTTAGAAAAGGTTATGTATCATTTTAAAAGATAAATCCAGAGCACAAACACCACTGAAGCATCGACCTGTGATTATTCCTAGTATTTAAATGTTTGATGTTCTTGGCAGCTTTGAAAATTAGTACCCTTCCAAATAATATTTGAGCATGGTTCAGGAAACAATACAAGGACCATTCTACATAAGGGGGCTGGATGACATTACATTGCTTGGAGATGAAGACAGTGGAACATTTTAGCTTTGTTGATGTATGCCATGTGGCCTCTGAGACATAAAATGGTTTTATTTAGTAATACTTCTGCAGCCAAGTAAACCATATTCTTTCACACTAGCAAGGCCTATTACATCTTTGCTACTTTTCAAAAGAAGAGGTGGTTGCAGTTTCACACCTTCCAGGTTGTATTGTAGTTGTATCAGCTGCAGCTCTTTGGTGTTGATGTTATTTGCTATCTTATTTGGGGATAAAAGTGGCTGAATGCAATTTAGATAATGCTGACAAGTATGAAATATAATTCATTAGGTTTATTCATAAATCTGCTAATACAGAGTTGTTCACTTTTTTAGTACAAATAATTTGTAATTCAGTCTCTAAAATCTGTCTCTTGGTTTATTCATTTATGTTTCATAATTGAATGGAACGCAGAATAGAGAAGACGCTATTCAGAGTGATTTTCCTCAACAAACTTGTTTTAAATATAATAAAATTTGTTGCCAAGACAATCAAAGTCGTCCTTGAGACCAGACACTGAATTTTTTTATGCTATAGTTTCCTGCAGTCAGCAGCACGCAAGGGAAATAACACCACCTTGAGGTTTTTCATCACGTGAAAACATTTGTCAAGCTGACAGTTTGGCTACTTCACAAAAATACATAAAGTTCATCAACAGTGCATAAAAAAGTTATAAAGCAAAGCTCTTTTTATTACATTTTGAGATATAAGATTAATGGGATATAGCCTAGTTTGATTAAACTGTGCATTCATAGTATCTCCCACTTGACATTTGCAGATAGTTGCTTCTTTTACGTGAATTTTTCTTACATTTATATACAGAAGGGGATTTATCATCCTTCCAGTTAGTCACCTTTTTTGTCACTTACCTACCAAAAAGACTTGGCTTTCCAGACAATGTTTCCACTAAACACTCTTGCCATAATATTTGGTTTCTCCACCACACACTCAGTTTTCATCTCTCTTGGCAAAACTATTTTTCATTCTACAGCTTATATAGAGTGTGATGTTAGCAAGGTATTTGAACAGAAAAAGACATTGCTGGTCTATTTTCCATTTCACCTGTAACAAAAACAATTTGAATTTGAGTTGACACACAAGCAGTAACAGTGTTCGTGCAAGGGAAACAATAAATAATGACAAACAGCAGCAGCAGTGGAATCCTACACTTGTCTTTGACAAACACCCTCAGCATCCAGCAACAGAGTATATGGCTTGAGTATATGCTGGAAAACAAAAAGAGCGAAAATAAATCAGTTAAAGTACAGTGAGTATCTACTTAACCAGAAGACAAATAGTCATCTTTAAACCATTTTTTCACTTCATTTCTATGCAAAGGAGAGATGCTTCAGTCCTCTCATCATCTTCATGGATTCCTCTGGACTTGCTCCAAAAGGTCCGCGTCTTTCTTATGTTGGGGGCCCCAGAGATGGATGCAGCACTGCAGGTGGGGTCTCAAGAGAGTGCAGTAGAGGGGCTAAATCACCCCCTTAAACCTGCTGCCTACACTGCTTTGGATGCAGCACGGGATAGGATTGGCTTTCTGGGCTGTGAGCACACATTGTCAGGTCGTGGCAAGCTTCGCGTGCACCAAATTGCCCAAGTCCTTCTCCCCAGGGCTGCTCTCAAACCATTCTCCACCCATCCTGTCCTTGTGCTTGGTGCTGCCCTGACCCATGGTGCAACACCTTGCACCTGGCTGTGTTAAACTTGGTGAGGTTTGTACAGTCCTACCTCTCAGGCCTGTCAAGGTCCCTCTGGATGACATCTGTTCCCTCCAGTGTGTTCACCACACCACTCAGATAGGTGTCGTCAGCAAACTTGCTGAGGGTGCACTCAATCCCACTGGCCATGTTGCTGGTAAATGTGTTAAACCCTGCCAGTCCCAGTGCCAGCCCTTGAGGAACAAAACTCATCACTGGTCTTCTCCTGGACATTGAGACACTGAATCTGCTATGTGGTGTACAGCAAAAGAAAAAGGCCTAAGAGTTTTTCAAAATATGTTATAGAACTTTAATGACAAAATTAATACAGCTCACCAAGTAGTTCAGAGGAAAAGAAGAGATCTTTACAGAAAGAGTAAGAAAATTAACTGTTTTAAGTTTCATGAGAAGACATTAAACCCTTCTGTGTTGTGGGGGAGCAACAAAGTATTTGTAACTATAAGGAGAGCTCATTAAAAATCTGCCCCCGAATCTGTCTATTAAAAGATGTCATCGTATCTATAAGTGAGGGTGCTCGTTAGTAATAGCAATTATTGCTCACAGCACTAATAATTGATGCTTTCTCAGTAGTCAGTGCATCTTCTTTTGGAGACATAAAAAGTTTTTGCCTCAGTCTTCTTCTTGCCTTTTTCTCCTTGCTTTTTCAAAGGCGACTTCCCTTTCCGTGCCTTGAAGCTCAGAGGCTCATATCTTTTGAACTTGTAGGTGAATAAAATACCTAGCAAGTAACTTGCCAACTGTAGGATCAGTTTCCATTTTCGAGAGAGACTTTTAAATAAGCTGGAATACTTTTCAGAGTTTGTTAGCTCACGAAGTCTAAATGTCAGATTCTTCTATGCTGAGCAGAGTGTAGGCCTGTGTAATTATCGAGCACAGCAACCCTATTGTTGCTTTATAATTAATTGATTTTCAAGGCAATGCTGCTTCTGTTCATTGAAACATATTTCTGCTATTTAATATGTCATAAATAAAGATTGCCAAATATATCTCTTGGCTTTTTTAATCCTCTTTCCTCAAGTAAGCCAGCACAGAACTGAAGATTCTTAGTAGTCCTGAAAGTAAAACCTGCTGCTCTCCCACATACAGGCTGAAGTGCCATAATGTGAAGAATAGTTTTAAACTGCTGGGTTTTTCCTACTCTGAAATGCAGCTGAGTAGCCGCTGTCCACACCTTTAGCAACTATATTATTCCCTGAGCACAGAGAACCAAGCAAACCCCAATAAGCTCCTATTGACAGTAACAGCAAGGAGAACTTACTGAGACTATGGCAGTGCATATTTTAATGCCATTATTGCATGTTTAATTGAAATTGGTCTCCCCTTAACATACCACACTTAACCTCTAGATACAATGTGCTGTACAAGAGTTTTGAGATAGTCACACATTAAAGGTGTGTGGTTAGGCATAAGGCCAAAGCAAAGTGCACCTCATTCCTCTGGAGAAGAATATCCACCAAGGAATGTAAATATTTATATTTGGAAGGTGTCCTTATCAGCAAGTGATTCAGCCTTCAACAATCTCTAATTCTTCAAAAGGAAGTAGATTATTTTATAATGCTAATAGATGATCAGTATTCTATTTCCACTGATTTTTATTCATGTGCAAATAAATAAGTACTCTAGCACCACCATCTTTCCTTCTTTATAATATATTATTACAGCATTAAACTAATACAAGTCCTAGACCTTGACATGGATTTCCTATTAGCTGATTTGTGCTAAAAACCATGTAATGTGTATAGATGAGTTTGTTCACAGTTTACCATTTTGAAAAGTGATAAACATGACAAAACTTAAATACCACTTTTTACACTTTTTGTCAATGGTAGAAACAAAAACTAAATGTATTTTCTTTCAACGAGCTTCCAGGTGTATGCAGCCTCATATAGGAGTTGCTTCTGTCAGAAGCAAACTTTACACATAACTAATCATAATTTTAGAAGGTCTGTTGCTTATGTCAAAATTAATTCATGAAAAGAGCAAAATCTAATATACAGTGTAACTAAGCACTAGCTAACCTAGATAATCAAGGTCTAGTTTTATGGAAAAATTAAGATATCTTTCAGGTGTCTTAACAGAGTGTGACTAGGCTTCCGTTATAAAAAAGAGAGATATATACAACCAGTTAAAAATATGTTTAAATGCAGTTTTTGTTTATTTAAAAAACATTTGCATTATAACTATTCCACTAGCCCCTTCTAAAAGTTAAAATGTAGATACCCTGTATCTGGCTGGTGTCTGAATAACAGCTGCGAAATAACAGAGATATTCTGATTTGAAAAGAAACCAAAGTATCGAAACATCAATATAAACTATTTTTCTAATCTATATGTATTAGAAAAGTGTTGAAATTATATGGAGTGAAACATTAAAATTCTATTATACCCTGAGTCACCATGCAGTGCCATGCATTAATATAAATATTTGTTAATTCTCTGACTAGAAATACTTCAAAGTGAAATGTACTTTTGAATATTTCTTCACTCCTTTGCATCTTTCTTGTATGGAATACTAAGTTAATACTAAATTAGAGGTAGTTAACAGGAATGGGGATAAAGTATAGGTAAAAAACAATTGGAGAAAAACAAAAGAATTTCACAGTACAGATGATGGTGCTAGTTAGCCAATCCTTCTATTGAACCACTATTGTGAGATATTGTTCACAATTAACAGCACAAAGAAAAATCCCATTCAACTAGAACAGAAGAGCTTTCCAATTAATAAGACATAAAGCAGGCATTGTCGTGCTCTCAGTTCTGTATGTCATTTCTAATAAAGATTGGATAATAGAAATGCGTGCTAAAATGAACCTTTTCTTTATAATAAGAAGGCTCTATAGAGCAGGAAAATAATATAAACTTTTTTGGTCTAGCTGTTTCTCAGTCAAAGGGCATATCGGTTACTGTATATTGCTGCAACATTCCAAGCATTAAATTAAATTATAGACAATAGAATCAAATACAGTTTACATCTGTGGGACATTAAAAAATGAGGCACGTTCAGCAGTTTATTTATTCCCAGTAGAAATACTCCTGTTGAAACAGTGCTCTGAAAACATTCTTTCCTACCAGGCTTGGCTGTTTCAAATGCATTCCTCAGGCAATACACATATTTAGTTTTTAAATGTGACATGTAGAAATCAACCTTGATTTTCTTGGATGGCTGGACTTTCTTTAGTTGTGCTACAGTTTAGGTAACCTTATCACTCCCAAGCTCTAACCCTGCTACTGGACCTGTACAAACAGCCTGAAGCACACTTATTCCACAGGGCTGCAAATAAACACCAAAGGTCCACCTGTGTTAATACGTTTTGAAGGCTTCTGTCACTTATTACACAAGATTAATGTGTAAGGGGAGGCCAAATACTGTGGAGACTGAATATGCGATCTTTAGCCTAAATAAGAGGATCTGTACCATCTGAGGTGAAAATTATACTATTAGTGGAATACCATTACAGCTCACTGAAGTCATAAAATAAAGGGCTGCAAACATTACTAGTAGGTTTGGATGCACATTTTTAAATTTAGCTTAAAATTGTTTTATAAATCAAAAATATTTTGGATTTAAATAGTAGGCATCATATCTTCTTCTTCCTAACACTGGAAAATTCCTTCTGTAATTTAGATCAGCAGACTGTATAAATAAATCAGGAATGGCAATAGGGTGCATCAAGGACAAAATTCTACTCAGGTATAAATAAGTGAAATGTCATTGAGCAATTTACAGTGCTACCTTTTGCACAGTGTTCATTCTATCTTCTTTGGCTGCTATGGTCTTTTGCCTGGACACACTAGAGCACATATGAAATTCAATCATTACCTACGTTGATTCCATCCACTACATGATTTGCTACACTATTCTCTAAACACATATCATTCTATTCCTTTTTTTTTTTTTCCCAAAAAATCTCATTGGTCAAGAAAAATTGCCTGTATCTGCGTAGAGTTTGTAGCTTGATGTGAAATTTAGTGCGTTGAGTTCTGTGACTAAAAGCCCAAACTGGGTTGTATTGAAAGACAAATGAAGGTGATAAAGCAAAAATTAATCCGAATTTCCTAGAACTCTTGTGTAACAGAACTTCTGACTCTTTACAGTAATATTCTGTAGACTTGACCTACTTGTTTTTTTCATTTAAAACTCTCTGACAAAAGAATGCAAGAGGGAGGTAAATATTTAACATGAATGGATTCCTTAGATGTCTTTAGGAGAACTTACTTGAAGCAGAGGATGGCATTTCAAGACATGCAATTTGTGTTAAGGTGCTGATGCTTATATTTTGTGTATAAATGCAAGAACAGGGGAAGGTGACTCAGTGGAAGCCACAGCTGCCTTGACAAAATCAAGCCATCTATGCAAACATCACAGCTTCCAACTTTCAGCACAGACAGCACCCATATTGCTGCTTTACTAGAGCAGCACATGTAAATCCTTATCAGTAAACCACTAACAGGTACACAGTAAAAATAAATCCTTCTAAAGGACCTGCCTTCTGATATTTATAATCCTTCTAAACAGAGCAAGAAAGAAAGCAGTGCAAATTCCACTGACCATCTGACCTATGAATTGCCAAAATGTTAAATTATATAGGGAAGAAAAAGTAATTGCATCCAATAGCTGTTTAGCATTTTTAAAGCTATTCAGGTAATGATGATAGACACAGACAAAAGAACTGATAACAACAGAAGAAATAGTTACTGTCAAATGGCATTAATAGCAGCACCAGGCTAGACTTTCATAGGAATAGGTAGGAATAAATAAGCTCTTTGATAAATTTTAGAGCTGAGTTTTATTTTTTTACTGGTATCACTGAGACTAATTTCAAAAGGGAAAAAAAAAGTAAGTTGAAACAGGAAAAAGAAAAAGCCAAGGTGGCTTTTGAAACTATAGATTCTCATTATAGGTATCGTTTTTGGAACCTTTATTAGAGTTTCAGATGCTGAGCAACCTTGCTTGAAAAATGAGACCTTTGTGTGAAATAATATTTTATATATGTATATAAACATACCTGCACGCATACGCAAAACCACACATTCTCTGGGTCACAGAATATTTTTTCCAGATGAATAGTTTCTGAGGAGATGGATGTAAATACTCTTTTTTTATCTTACTGTTGCATATAAATATTTTATTTGGAAATGTGACACAACCAACTAATGATCTGGTATCAATATCCTGTGCTTGTAGAAAACTTTGTTCTTTAGTGTAAATTATATTATGGAAAATGAAGATGGGGAAATAACCTGGAAGACAGCTAATCTTCCCCCACTAGTGCATGGCTATTAACTAGAACAGATTGTCAGATGTTTCCTCCTATCTTTTTTTAATTGGTTCATCTACTAGCAGTTCCACTGCTTGCCTTTTCAGATTATTCTGAAACTAATAGATCTTTTCCCTTTCTTTTTTTCAAAAACAAATACTTATAATTGTGCTGTGGTTAAATAATTTTATCTTCCATTGCTTCCAACAGTGGAAAATGGGAAGAGAATGTTGGATACTTATCATATACTCAATTTGAATAAGTGAATGAGATTGCAAAAGATACAGTGAAAACCATTTTTTGGGTTTCTGATGATATATGTATAACACACATCATGGCCTGTGTGGTGTCTCAGTGGCTGCCATCCACTGGTACACAAGAACTGTTTATATTGAGAAATACATCCTTCTGCAAGAGAGCCTGTTGAAATCAGAAACTGTATATAGATATTTATGTGAATAAAACTGGCAGAAACAAACCAGATATATTGCATTTTCATGTACATTTATGAGTATTTTCCAATGCTTTTCCTCCTTTTCTTTTCTTTGTAAAGAAAAGTGTCTCACTGCCTTCAGATATTTTATAATATCCTACAAGGATCTGAATAGGACCCAATTCTTTAAATCTTGAAGAGACAAAATTCCCTTGAACTTTAGTTAAGCTTATATAAAAAGTGGCAGAACTACTTAAGTGTAACAATTTCCTCTAAAGTATTTATGAAATATAATATAAACAATTAAATAGCTCCCAGTTAAATAATATATGTTTTGGACCTATTCATTCCTCAGTGTACTTACTTCTGACAGTTTGATAAATATATTATTCTGTGACAAGCTATTTCATACAGTTCATTATGTTCTTTTTACATATTTTTCCTAGTATCAGGCATGGAGAATTATATACTGATGTATAAATACTAGTGCAATATGCAGCATGTATTACAAATTTAATTTGTCCTCAGATAGTCCCAAGCCTGCAAATAATGTGCAGAATATAAATCTGTTTCTATTCTATTCTAAGAAAAAACATTGCTGTCAGATTAAGCATGTGGTACTTGAGATCTATAGTCCTAATATAATATCTTCAAATTTTTCATATTTATATTGACAATCATTTTGGATGTAACCAGCATATCTCAAAAGTTGGTATTTAGAAGTTGTCTTGTAATTTTGTAAAAGGATTCTGAATTTTGTCTTCTATATGACTTTTTCTCTAAATCTTTCTGTCTCTACACACTACTTTGAAAAATCCATAGCAGATTTTTCAGAAGTTCCTTTGCTTTTGGAGATAGCTAAATTTTATTAAAGGTATATCTTTTTAGAGAGGGCAAAAAAATAGGTGCTTTAAAGGTATGCAGAAGTTCTTTGCTAGCTGTAAAGGTTTTGGTTTTGGTTTTTGATTTTGGTGTTTTTTCCTCTATGAAGCATTATGAAATCATGAAAATTTAATTTTTTGTCCATTGATTAATATTTTGGCAAAAGAAGAGGGATATTTGCATGTTTTAAATTAAGACTTCTATTTTGTTTTAAGAACAAGTAATTTTGAAATGTTAGTTGACTTACTATAAAAAGAGAAAACTGCATTAATCAAAATAAAATATGTAAAATTATCAAAATAATTCCATCCATGGGAAAATAACTGGATTTTTTTTATGTTTGAATATTCTCTGTATTTGAGGCTTTTATTCCATTTTGTCACCAAGCTGGTGGAAGCAGTGACAGTCCCTGACTCAGGCAGGGGGTTATGGTAGATGATCTTGGAAGGTTGTTTCCAACCCAGAACTCTCAATATGTCTATGATTGAATCCCTAGATCGCTATGGACTTCTGCACAACTCTTTAGTATACAAAAATGAATCAGATGTAGCAATCCTTCATTTTCATGATATCTCTATAATTCTAAACAACAGTAGCCCTTGTGAGATATAAAGGATGTTAATGAAATTATGTCATGTTTTACCTTCTGTAAGGCCAGCTGTAAGTAGAAAAGACAGATTGACCCCAAAACATCTGAAATTAAGCCCCAGTGTTAAACCAAGCATCAAGATGAAGGTGAATTTCTAAATTACAGTGAAGAAAGAACAAAGGAAGGAACACTCTTAAGTGTATGGTGTTTTTACATCACATGAAAAATGGTTCAAGACAGAGTCATACTGACACAATGCTCCATTTTGAAGTGGAGAGGCTTATGGGGGATTTTTTTATGATTACCATCAGGTCATTTGAGGATATAGAGATGTTACTTGTAATATCAGGAGACTGTTTCTCTGTTCTAATGTAGAATTCTCTTCAGTGTAACAGGGGCTTTTGTTATCATTGTGTACTTTTCTAAAAGCATCTGAAAGGTTTAGGAGCACAAATGAAAGCTGAAATTCAGTACAGTCTATTGTATGACTCTGTTGGATAATCAAATGTGACATGAGAAAAGACAATGTTTATATTAAAGTACAATAAACTTCTAAATAAGCACTATCATTTTTCTCTGTCTTGAAAAATCTGTCAGAAACAAATGAATAGTGCGGGGAAAACAGGGAAAGGGAGGATGGGTGGACAAATCTGTGAAGGTTTGAGGATAATATGCAGCAGTCCATAATAGTAGTCGTAATAGTTACATGACCATTAATAGCTGCCTATTATTGACTTTTATTCTCCAGTTACACTATTTAAAATCAATTGTGTTGAGTTCTAAACACAAGAATGTTTTGACTGTTAATATTTGCAAAGCATTACTGTTTCTGAAAGGTTTCAAATATGTCCTAAGTTATTCAAATAAAGCTTTTTTCTGTCTCTTTCTTCCAAGGCATTTACTTAGCCAACATTTTACAGATAATTAAGCATACTGAGGGAGAAACAGAAGAGACAACAAAGAGAGCTATTTCTCTGTTGCCCATCATTACAGTGCTTAAAATTGAAAGCATTGATAAAATACAGCTTTGGATTATTTATAGAATGCATTTTGGAGTGGAATTCACCTACAGTTCATTATGTATCCAAAACTTAGACTACATTCTTAAAATTTGGATTATAGAAATTATTACTTTCAGATTGTATTTGTTTGAATGGTTTTATAAAGGAATTTTAAAATGCCATTTGGGAGCACCTCTTTCTCTTGTTCTGATAAAAAAAGACTGCTGGGTAAATACCTTGAACTAGACACCTGACTGTGAACAAAATAAAAGGTGAACATGACATATCCTTCCCTGTAATATAAGAGCTTGAATTCTTTCATAAAGCTCTGTGTCATTAAAAAAAAAAAAAAAAAAATTAGAATAAAGGCAACAAAAAGACCTTTGATGTATTCAGTTTTCATTAATATTTAAAATTATTTGAGATGTATCTGGAAAAGCAGGGTCAAATAATGGATGTGTTAGGGCCAGTTAACTCAAATGAGGTAGGTCTTCCAAAGACACTGATGTAGCAGCTGAATACGTCTCCTTTCTATTAATTAAATCTTTCCAGAGAAGACATTCTGGTCAATTAAAAAGAACAAACTTTGGACTAACAAAGTGCTCATTTCTCTAGAAGTCTGTTCACTGCTGTTTATAGAGTTTCTATGCTCAGTGAAAATTCAATTTATTTCAGTGCATGGTGTAGCAAATCTTTCTAAACTCACCTATGGAATATTATCTCAAACTCTGCATATGCTGTGAGTAATTTATTTCACAGGCAAAAAAATACCTTGAAAATTTCCTTTTATCTTTTTAATTATTTCCATTTCAATTTTCCCTCTGATTTTTGCTTTTCTAACAATGCCTCTTTTCTCCTCCATTCTGGTTTTTTTTTCATGTTGATGATTCCAGATAGCCTTACATACACTGTCAATCACATGCCATCCTGCCCAAGAGCATATGCCACTGAAAATCACATGAGATAGCTCCTTTTTATCCATCTTCTACAGGGGAAATTCAATTTAACAGTCATTTCAAATAGCACAAAACCCTGACTCTTGGCATCTTCTTTTTAAATGAAAGCACCAGATTCTCTTTCTGTCAAAACACTGGGTCTCTCCATAGGAAGAATTCTACTCTTCCCAGACTGGTGTGGTAATAAGCATGTAGTAACTGGTACACCTTAATAAATCAGATTCTCAAGAGACTGGACTGTCTGTGTTTCATCAGCAGAGGTCTGTGATTATTTGAACCATATGTACCTTCTAAAAGTCAAGTTTTATAAATCGATTATTTCACTTGCTAACACTATTAAGATATTAAACATAATGTAAAACATCTTCTGTGAGAATAATTTTAAAAGGACACTTCTTTCTATGCTTACTTCCTTAGAGATACTTTGGATGGAGGGCATAAAGTTCGCAAAGACTATTTCATGGATGCTTGTGTCATCCATTAACTGGGATAATTTCACAGTAAAAATTTCCAATTTATAGTTCTGCTGGAATGTTTTAATAGAAAAACACATTTCTGACACTTTCTATCATGCAATCTACCTTTTGGAAAGAAATTTGTAACATTGATGAAGATATTTATTATCCACAACATTCTCATTTATTGTCACCTCCTAAAATGCTTTACTAAAAATAAAAGATCATTAGGATTTGAAGTCACTAGAGAATTTTAGGCATCCACATTTTGCAAGTCACTGAGACCTGGGAGTTCATAAGAGCCACAGTATTATGTCATTTTGAATCAGCAATTGTTTGATATTTTCTATCACAACCACGTTTCTGAACTGTGTTGTCAGACAGCACTTTGGGGATGCAGGTGCCTTTTCTAAGAAAAATCCCACTGGTAAGCTAAACAAATTTTTTGATAGTAGAGTCCCTGGTATAATGACTATGTCAATTTGCCATAGCAAATTTGTTTCAATGAGTGCCAAAATTTGCTATCTAATACTGAAATTAATTAAAAAAATAAATTATTCACCACTATGCAATCAATATCTTGCTAACAGGAAATAGATATGGAAAAAATATTGTAAGAGTAATTTAAAATATTTGAAATTGTTATTTTAGTTGAAAATTAATACTATCATTAAAAGCATAATGAATGGTAGCCATCATTTATATAGTAGTTTGACACTGAAATGATGAAAATTTCTTCTCATTCTGAATTGATTCTCTGTCTGTTGTTTTTCAGGATCAGATAAAATACAGAAGGAAAAGTGTTTTTCCTATACTGTTCAATATGTGTTTAATCTATATTGGTGTGATTACCTAGCTCAAAGTGGCTCAAAGTGGCAGATGAGCTCTGGATTAGGCCTTATATCAGAAACCATAGTAGCTTACTGCTGTAATGAACATCAGTAAGATCCAGCAATTAGTAGAGTCAAATGTGTTAGTGTCAGAAAATAAATATCACTTCAACATACATGACTGTTTAGAGAATTATGTAACTGCTTTCATTTGACTTACAAAGAGGTTTTCTTCTAAAACAGTCTGTAAACCATCCATCATTTCTAGGTAGGTATGATTAAAACCCAAAAATATCAAGGTTTTATTACACTGAATTTCATTTCTTTTCAAGCATTAGTAACATTGAATTGAATATCAGTTATTTTTTATATTTGTAAAAAATTTACCAGCATGTAAATCTAGAAATGTACCTTAAAATTGCTGTAAACCCAGTTTGTATGAAGATGATGTGTGATTACTCCTAAATTGATGTACACTGTAGACACTTCCAGCAAGAACTAGAAATATTATGAAATACTGTGTAAGTATACATATTTTTACTATTATGTAATATACTAATACAATAAACCATGGTCTTTTTTAATGATTATATTTCTGTTGTTTAGTAACTAAAACCAAACCAGCTACAGCGCTACTAACTGAATATGTTATTTTGCCATCATGGAAGAACTAAATATTTGCTAAATGTGACAGAATATACACATATCACAGTATATATGTGACATATAATAGTTTGAAATGGAAATATCAAGGATTAGGACTTGAACTATCATGATTAGCTGTGTTAAGGACTTTCAAGCTATACAGAATATTTTCTGCCATTATCTAAGTAGAATTAGAAGAAACAAAAATATTTCCTAAGATTTATTATATGTTCCAGTTTTAGGTTTTTCCTATATTCTTAGGGGGAAAAAAAAAGCCACAAGAGTGTTTTGTCTTGCATACAGATTTAAATTGTTCTTGTCTCCCCAAACTGTACCTTTTAATTTCAGAAACTTTTGCCTCTGTAATTTGGACAGACTGACAAGGAAAGATCTTTGTTTGAAGTTTTTACTGTAATTTAAACTTCATCACTAGATCCATAACATTTAGAGGAAGAAAACCAAATAAGCAAAATTATTCATGGGCTTTACTGCACCAACTCCCTTCATGAAGCCAATTATATTCTCCAAACAAAGCTCGACAGCCAAACTCACCTGCTGTTAAGAGCAGAGGTTGAATCATATGAAAGTAGTTATGAACTAATGGGTTTTTCTTGTTGTTACTAGACTTTGCCTTCTGTCTCCTACCCTGCCAAGTTTCTGAGGCATCTGCCTGGCAGCCACAGAGATAAAACCTCAAGCACTGAAAGCTCATACTTCGGTCTCCCTCACAGACTTTTAAACCTATCTCCTACTGATTCATGTTCCCCAAATAAAACGCTAAAGTATCTTAAGAACTGTGTTTTAAAATTATAGTGGTATGTTTCAGCATTACTGCTACTCTAGATTTTTTAGTTTGTTTACTATTTGCTGTTAATTCTTCTATTACAGTTCTTGGCTCAGATTTTGCTACCAAATCTCATGCAGCAGGATTTACTTTGGCCACCACTGGCCAGTTAATACTGTTTCCTTTAATACTGCCCAACAAGTTCAGTTCCTCTCTGGTTCACCTGAGTTAATGCGATTTTCCATTACCTGACAATTACTATCACCACTCTATAACTATTTTTACAGGGCTATGTTTGACTGAGGACTGTAAGCACAAGAAAGTAAAAATTACTAATCTCATATTCAGCACCATTGGAGTTTTTAGGTGAATTTTAGTCTCTAATTTTTTTTTTCCTAGGGAAGAAATCTTGTGCCTCCTGCTACTAATTTTATACAGAATATTACCAGTTAGCGGTCTTAACCTTGTCAGAAAGATTCAACCACTTGTAAGTTCATATTTTTGTCCTTGTGATGGATGACTCTTTAGAGTACCCTTGCATAGACATTTGCCTTAAAGTACTGGTGTTTTAAAACAGAAGATACTTAAGTTGCCTGTTCTTACAATTGACGTGTAGTCCATAAACTGTATCACAGATATTTCAAGCTCTCCCCTATGTCTCTTTTTGATTTTTCCTCCTCTTTGTTTCTGTCCCTTTCTTGTCACATGTAAGCAGATTTTGTTATCACTTCTCGACAGTATAACAAAAAGCTAAATTAAATGATGTTACATAAGGTTCACTAAGTTCTTGTAAACCTTGTTCCACTGTAGTAGCTATATTCCAGGACCGTGCTTCTAATGTGAAGCATAAGATGTCATTCAGGTGCTCACATTACCTAGACTTTTTATCAGTGGCCTTTTACATTATTGATGGGGACAGAAGGCAACCCCAGTCATTAACTCTTCCTGTAAGGCAGCACTGAAACATCCACCTTATGTGGACTCATTTGTCAGTGCCCTGCATCTGGAAAACATCTTTGTCGGAAGAATGATCTGCAGCATGAAGTAGTGTGGGAGGTGAGACTATATTTCTGAAGAATTTAAAAGGGGAGCCAAAGATTTTTATGAGGTCATAAAAGGGCAAAGGCAATAGACTTTTGCAGTTGTGATGATGTAATGCTATGAAGAACAGAGCAGAGCAACAGCAGCTTTGTCACTTCCTGAGAAAAATAAGAAAGATTAAAAATTTGCAATTATATTTGTCTGTATTTAAGGTCCAAAGTTATACATTACTCAAAACATGCTTAAATTCTGAGAAAGTGTTATAAATGAAATATCACTATACTCTGGTTGCTGTGGAGCAGCATCAAGATTTTTGCATTTAATATTCTAAGCATATTTAAGTTTTTAATCATTTATATTTAAAAAATATTGAAATAAAAGTAGGGTGACAATTTTTTTTCTCCCCAAACTAGTAGAAGAATTTCTAATAGAAGAAATGGCTCTTCTAAAATAATCTTAGAAGTTAGAATTACATACTGCTCATTAAAACATCTAAGACATTGGCTATTAGGATATAATTAATATTGTTAGACCAATGTATAATAGAATCCATTTTGTCAAACAGGATATAGTACGAATATGTTCACCAAAGTAGACATGCTGTAAGAGAAAGTGTGGTAAGCAAGATCAGTCTGAATATTTGCCAGCAAGCTCTGGCAGACAGATAGCAAACCACCAGGTTTGTTCTCAGCTTTTAAAACAGCAAGAAATAAGATTTGTTCTCTTATGAAATGTAGTTTACCAGTCCAGACTTGCTTTAAAGCTTTCACAGGTAAAGTGAAGTGCCATATAGGAGTATGTAAATATTGAAGCAGTCTTTCCTTTGTTGAGTAAAATGCTGTTTGTACTGCAATGGTGTGGGTTTAGTTATGGTCTTGAGTCTTGAGATTAAAATGGCAAAGCAGTATAGCACAAAAGATAACATTTTCTCAAATTTATGGATCAGTACTCCAGAAGATTTGTTTTTACCAAAAGATAAGAGTAGGAAAGGTCTTTTCTCTTTTTTTCTGTGTGTTGAGCACTAGCAGTATATTCACCCTGAATAATTCATCCTCTGTGTCTCTGGCTTTTCACTTCTTTACACAAGATCTTTACAGAAAAAGGACTTTTTTTTGCTTTGTCACAGAAATCTATAGAAACTCAGTAAAAGGAAGGGTTCTGCTCAGCTGAAACCCTTAGTCACTCCCACGAGGGAGAAGCCAAGGATTTCTAGCCCATGTACTGGAACAGTTTCTAAAGTTTATCCACTAACTGTGTAATATAAAATGCATAGACTATCTTGAGCAGCAGAGCCAGAACTTCTTTCCCAGAAAAGCAATTTAACTACTAAATTAGAGTACTACTTCTTGTTCACTCTTTCTGAGTCTTAACTATTTTGTTGCACAGCTTCAACAGGAAATGGAGAAAGCATTCATCCTTCCCTACCGATCCAGTAGCTAGTAACTTGTGATTAGACCTCTTTACGGAAGGAGAAAGATCTGAGTTTCAAGCCATTTAGAAAAGGAAATTGAACTCATGTCTGCTATTCCTCAGGTGACCAATTTAGCCATTAGAATATTTAAAACATGTTAGGCAGCACTGTATTTTCTCTGGCCAGCTTGTTGAAGAAAATTGCACTTGCACCTGATCTTGTAAGTGTGCTAGATGTGTCCAGCATAAATGTGGACATTGAATCCTAGTATTAGGTAGAGGAACAACCTCTTTTTGGGTTATGCTCAAGTTTAGGCCTGGTCTAGAAATTGATTTTTTTAATTAAAGTGTATCAGCATGAGCAGGAGCACAACTCTTTGACACTTCAAGGAATCTGTATTTATAAGGTGACCCTTGTGAGCATAAGCTTCTTCAAGGTAACTGAAGGTAGATTTTGGGGAAAGTTGCTTAAAACTTTGAATTCAAATGCCTCACTCCCAATTGTGTTGTGATTTCAGTGACCAAGTGCAACTCAGCACTGCAAGTGCAGTGATCCATGTGTCTGGCTCTGGGATCCCCCACATAAGAAGGACATGGACCTGTTGGAGCAAGTCCAGAGGAGGCCATAAAGATGGTCAGGGGACTGGAACACCACTAGTATGAAGACAGGCTGAGAGAGATGGGATTGTTCAGCCTGGAGAAGAGAAGGCTTTCGGAAGATTTTATAGCATCTTTCAGTGTCTAAAGGAGCTACAAGAGAGCTGGAAAGAAACTTTGTACAAGGGCATGTGGTGATAGAACAAGGGGTAATGGCTCTAAACTGAAAGAGCTTAGGTTGAGATTAGATACTAGAAATTTTTTACTGTGAGGGTGTTGAGACACTGGCACAGGTTGTCCAGAGAAGATGTGGGTGTCCCTGCCTGGAAGTGTTCAAGGCCAGATTGGACAGGGTTTGGAGCAAGGGCTTGGTCTAGTGGAAGGTGCTCCTGCCCATGACAGGGGGGTTCGAATTGGGTGATCTTTAAGGTCCCTTCCAACCTGAGGCATTCCATGATTCTACGAACTGCACTATATGAGCCTGTGCCGTGTGTGGAGGCAGCAGCTCGTCTGGAAGCAGTACAGCTGCATTCCTGAAGTGCTACGTTGAAGCCATCCAGCTTTGCTGAAGGGGCACAGCACTGCATGAATGATGTTCTACTGCTTCAGAACCTGTGTCATTTACATCAAGCCACACTATGGTGAAATTCACTTGCCTAGAAACGACAGGCTTCCAGTAGCATTTTAGACTCCCAGATATACCACCCATTCTCCAGGCATTCAGGAGGTGCTGCATTCTATTTGCCTGCACTGTCCTAATATCTCACATATCCTACAATGTATGGAAATCCTACTACCTTTCAAAGGATCTACATAATACTGCTACATTTGTGTTTCAGTACAAAATCACTCTCCAAACCCAACTATTTGTTGTTTTCCAGTCCTTTCAGATATCAGGTTCACTTCTATTCTTGTCTCTACCCCCACAGCAACCCCATGTCTGTGTAGTTTGCTGGACGTAGTCTTAGAAACATCTCTTTCAACAAGTTTGATCTTGAAAGATGCTTAATATTCTCCGCTTCCATTTAAGACAATAAGATTTGCAGGTGTGCTTTGCAGGACTTAGTCTTATATGAGCAGTTACCAGTTTATGTGATCAGGTAGAGGACTGTTCATCATTATGAGAATACATGAGTCATATGTCTGATCCATGTAAAGAAATATTGTCTCATTTATGAACAATTTGCCTTCAGGACAACATGAAAATAAATCAGGGGAAACTACCACAGTAACCTTTTTTTGCTTGTATATAACTAGAATTTAAAATGCAATTCTTTTCACTCCAAGACTGATTAAAAAAAATATATATTGAATGGTTTATATTCTTGCAAATAAGAAGTGGCTTTATTTAGGACCAAAAGTATATTTCTAGCTCTGCTTTAATTTCATTTCTAATCTGTTCAGAAACAAAGGATGTTCTTCCAAAACAGCAATCTGCTCATTTGCTTGGCAAGAGCAAGCTTTGAAAGTGCCATTTCCACATTGCTGTGCAGCTGTGTGCTGAGTGTATCACTGTCAAAAAATGTGTATCTATCCACTGCTTAGTATACAATACTTAGACAAAAAAGTTCTGTTCATTGTGATGTTCCTCTCTGTGACTTAGTTTTTCCATTTGTTAAGTGAGGCCAGTCACACACAGGTACAACTATTTAATACATTCCTTTTGAAGATCATTTGAGAAAGACATCATATGTGAGGCTGAATTTCTACGATGACTCCTTTGATGTAAATCTTATCATCTAAGGAAACAGCTTTCAGAAAGTAGTTACTTTCAGCCTCTGTTGATCTGAACTAAGCCTACCTAGTAAATGGAGCAAAACATATTTATCCTATTGCTGACTTTCATTAACCATCACACACACAATATACTTAAAATTTAAAATTAATAGAAATTGTGTCAATTTTTTGTATTAAATTAATATCCTTTTTGAATGTTAAATTTCTTGCTTATAGAACATCAGCTGTGGTCTCTGTGTTGTTGTCAGGGTACAGTATGGACAAATGAACATAACTGCTGGTGTGGCATGTGAGCAGGAGCCTTCAAACTGGATGGGGGCTCATTTGTCTTCTCCAGTTCTGGGACAATCCCACTTCTTCCAGCATCAGCTGCTGGGCCACGTCCAAACAATTGAAAAAATTATGTTTATGGATAGCAGTGAGGATAAACATATTTAATTACTTTAAGCAAGAGTGGTTTATTCAAAATAAAACAATTTGCCACAGTACAGACATAAGAACATAGTTGCTTTCCCCCAGTTCAAACTCTTGACGTTTTGGAAGGAGTCTGAGGGTATTCTCTGTAATGACTCCTTTTGAGGCTTCTCAACAGCAAAATGGTTTTCAGCCTCTCTGACCTGCTGCAAGCCAGGTTGTCCTCTGCAGCACAGTGGAGAAAGATCCCCATGCTTGACTCTTTCTTCTTTGCTGAGGCCTGAATCCAAGTTTCTGCAACATTACCCAGAATTAATTTCCTTTTCTCTGTGGGACTGACTTTAGCCTGGATCATGTACAGTTAAGCTTCAGATTCCCATATCAGGTCAGTGCATTTCTTGACAAAATCAGTGTTGGAAAATTATTCTTATGCATTTCACAGATTTCATACTGTTTTCACTGACTTTAGAGGCAATATTTTCAGTGAACTGAGTGAAGACAGTGCTGGGCTTAAAACCCACAATGCCATCCTCCTAAAAATACAAACCCTGGTAAACATTGTGTGTACACTGAAAGCCTGTAGTTTGACGTGCTTGAAAGACAAGGACATAATTTCCAGTATTTTTATTTATTCAATTTCTATTAATTCATTCATTTTTATTCCCATTTGTAGCTATTGTTCCAAGTACTTTTCCCTTTTCAGAAAATATCCAGGAGCAAACTAATTTTCATCCCTCCCCATCTCATATTTTAAGCATAAAGATTATGATGTAAAGACTCAGAGACAAACCTCCTGGAGAACTGGCTTAGTTTGAAAATTGTTCCCAGGAGTTTCGTGTCTCTTTCTTACTCAAAGATTATATGATTAGCATTTTAATGTCCCACAACTTCTCGTCCAGTTCCCTAGGAGGATATGAAAATGAAGCCATGAAAGCTAAGCTGTTTGGTATTTATCACGAACACTCTGATTGTATTTCAGAGCTCTGGGATTTAAACAGGACGTCAGTCTTTCGTAGCCCATTTGGATATCTTGGACTTCATGTAATGCTGCTGGATGAGTACCAAGAGCGACTGTTCGTGGGAGGAAGAGACCTCTTGTATTCCCTCAGTTTGGATCGAATCAGTGACAACTACCGAGAGGTGGAGTAAAAAGTTATATATATATATTTATATATATCCTAGTCACTTCATGTCATAACACGTAGCACAGGATATCAGAACTTGCATGGATGAGGTAATGGAGTTTTTGTAGGTGTTTTGTGCATGAACTCTAAAGCCATGTTTATATTTAAGAAAAATACACTAATTACCATTTTTTCCTCCCTCCTCACCCATAAGGTTCACTCTGGGTGAAGAGACCTGGGGGTTGTATAACTATTTCTCACTGAATTTCAGCATGGTTACAGATGTTTAGAGCATCTCACACTTGTAGACATCTGATTTCTGTATCTCCACTATATTACTTGGGACTAAAATCTCTCTGGTATTTTGGGGAAGTTTCAGAAGAGAAAAAGTTAAGGAAAAAAATCAACATGTAAACGATAAGAACTTTTCAATAGCAGCATAAACCTTGCAGCTATTTTTCTAGTCTTCTTTAGAAACTGGATTTCGCATTGGTTGGAGCCAGATGTGCTATTAAGTAATGACTGAAAGTGGAATTTGAAGGCTGTGCAGTGGTCTGTGGGAGAAAGGTGGGTTAAGTCATAATCCTACCAGAGAACTCAGTACATCATAGAAACCACACATGATTGGCAAACTGACAACTGAAGTGGAGAGGCTGGAGTTTGAGCTGATGTGAGCCTTGGATTCCTTACTCACTTCTGCCCTTGGAAGCTAGAACTGGAAACATACAGTAGCAAGGGAAGCCGGCAGGAGCATTGTTCCTGCCTCAACCATTTTGACTGCAGATAAACGATCTCTTGAAATATTTCAGTGTTTTCCTTATCTACTTTTTAAAATTTTCCCAATGTATTTTGATATATTTTCATTTTTTTTGCAAATTAATAAATGGAATTAAAAGCAAGTAAAATAAAATAAAGTCCCTTGGGAGAAATATTTTTATTGATGTCTATACTGCACTGACCACTAATGTCTCAAAGTCTTTTCTTTCTGCCCCCTTGCTAGAAGTTACTATCACTATTCTCATGTCAACACTCTGGCCAACTTTAGCATAAGCCTCCTTGCTTATCTCCAAGCATAATTAGCATGTTCCACTACTGTGAACAGATATAGTATACTTTATTCTTTTTATAAACATTTGGGGATATGAGGACAGGAATGTACTCAGGGAGGCTATTTGAGAATTTATCTATAGTAAAAAAAACCAAAACAAAACAGAATTTAACTCCTCAGGGAGCAAAGTTACATACCGAGCTTTGTTCTTCAACAGTGAGATAAGAGTTAACTCCTTTTCATTTTGATACAAATTATTAATATCCTGTGACAAGATATTAGAGCTGAGGGATATGAAACCATTTAGATAGCATTTGTTTCTATAAAATAAGCTTTTTACCCCCTCTCTTTTTCCCCATTTGGCAGCAAATCTGTGAGGAAAGATGACAGGATAGAGCATTTCATGCCTCTGTCCAACTACCATCATCCCATCTGGACACACTCAGAGTTCATTGCTCCCTTTTCTGTTTTTAAGTGGAATATCAGCCATTTACTCTGAAGCCATATTCTCTGTCTGGAGACCTGTATAGAGAGTATGGCTAACTGATGAAAACTCTTCTTTCCTTTTTTTTATGCAAAAGATGAGAAACTGGAATAAATGAAGCTTGGCCTGGCATGTTTAGAAACATGACTTCACTGGGACCTAGCTGCCTTGAATACAAATGTCATAAGCTTTTTATCTTTTTCTCAGTGTTCACTCAGTGCAGATCTCATTCAGAGATAGGGAAAGTCTGGTCATCCCACAGCACTCTCAGCAAAAGTGTGGAATGAGACATTTCTGTTATGGGAAAGCTTAATTGCTGAGATACATTAGAGAAAGTTCCGGGAGTTGAGCTTGATTAAGTATTACCAAAGTTCTTAATTAAGCTGTCTTTAAGTGTTTGTTGGTTAGTCTTTGACCTTTGCTTTTAGACTGAAGAGTTTAGCTTAATTAATCTAAACTAGAAGTTGCACTCCAGTGAAAGTATATGAGTTCAGGCAAGTTCCTGGGTTTTATCCTCTCTCTGGTAACCAGGATGATTCACTGGCTGCAAAAGAGAAGTTTCGTGAAATTTTGGGCAGATTCATATTGATCTGCATCTTCTGCGTCCCAGAAAACAGTTTGTCTTTTAATTCAGTCATCCCTTTCTCAACAATTTGGAATATGAATATGCTTTCTAAAAACCAAGGTGAAATCCATTCTCGGTTGGCGATTTATGCCTTTTGCTATAAAATGACCAAATAATTCAGTTCTAGCCAGCATATTAGAAGTTATCCCAAAGAAAAACAACTAAATGCTGAGTGGATATAAAATGCTTTTGCATAGAGACCTGTTGTCTGCCAAAGTAATCCAACATTTCCAAAAAACTTGTGGTGCATATGAGGTATGCCTCCTATAAATCTGTATTTAATAGACTACATGTTTTCTTCAAGTTCAATTCTTTTCAGCTTTCAAAAAGCAACACCACGAAGAATAGATTATAGCTTTTTCATGTAAGCTAATAGCTGTTTATATATATCTCTACCAAATTATTTTAAGTACATTTTATCCAAACCTAACCAATTTTCATAGACAATAAAAAGATACCCAAAAAATGGGGGAAAAAACTTTCAGAGAAGAGTACTATTGCTGTCATTCTTGCTTTGGTGGGGAAATCCAGACTTTTGGGTTGAGCTCTCAGCTGTAGCACAAACCTTCCATGTCATCTTGAACAGCAACAGACTCTCACTTCTCTATTTGTCAAATTATGTTTCTTTTGCCTACTTTGCTCTTTGTATCTCTTATTTAATACATGCAGAATGAATTATATTCTTGCTTACGGTATTTAGCACATATTGCCATAAGTTTTTGAAACAGTTACTTAGACGTCTTGTTTCTATGTGAAGAGTGCCCTAACACTAAGAGCAGCAAGAATGAGGGAGAATATGAAATGTGGATATCAGTTTTTACAGAGAATTAGAGCCACATAAGCACTCCAAACCTTCTGTAAAGCCAAAGTTTTGTAGGCACATTCCACTTAACCTATGCTTTCCCTAAGAACTCATTCCCTTTGACACCAGCTTTGGAAAAAAACCTTGCACATATTTGAGATTTGATCCAAAGCCTCAAAAATTTGTAGTGATTTAACAGACTGATAGAGAACTTTGGTATATGGTGCCGAATTTGTTTTTAAAAACATTGCAGTTCATTGTAATTGGTGCCAGTGAGGATCTTTGTGAACAGCAAACTTGAACCAGTGCCAGTAGCTCATCACCACTGGTCAAACAGCTCGTAGAGAAGGGGGACCTTTGGTCCTGCTTTTCGTCTTGTATTGGAGTGAAAATAAATTTCTCTTCCTATGTGCCCACAAATTCCTTGCAGATAGCTCTGCTTCAAAGCCTTTATGAAGATCTGAGTCTGAAAAGAAAGCTTCCCACTTCTGTAAATGGGCTTGTGCAGGCAGATACCCATTTTGCTGTTTCTCACCTAGTGTGAGATGGCCCCAGATCTGGTTTTATATCTCTGCTGTAATAAACTATAGAAACCTCATCATATATCTTGCCTCTAGTAAAGCTCTATTTCCATTCCAGAGCTGTCTGAGCACAAGTCTGCAACAGCAGGGCTTGCTTGTGACTTCTTCAAATACTGTGTAGGAATGTGCACAAGTGTGAACTGAAATAAGAAGCACAGGATGTGAGTTTGATTATCCATTGGAATAACCTTCCAAGAGGGAATGTGGCTATGTATTTATTGATAAATATATATAACATCCAGTCATCAGCAGATAATTTTTAAAGAATTTGTGCTTCAGCCAAACACAAGTTATCTGTTAATTAAGCACTATTTATTGACTTAAACCAGGTACAGGGTGATTGAATCACTTAATTGCTCTGTCATACACTAGAGTTCAGACTAGATCACACAGTAGTCTATTTTGGCCTGAAGTGCTATAAAGCTCATATAATTTCTTTATATTAGTTTTCACTAGAGATACCATCCTGTTTTTTAAGGCTAATGGCTGAATAGAGAGGATGTTTGGAGATCCTAATTAGCATTCCAGCTCCAATTAAAGTTTCCCCCATATCTGTACTGCCTTACAACTCCTTTTTTTCCCATGATGAGTATATTTAAAAACACCTTTTCCCTATCTTTTAAATGCAGTGCTAAAATTACATTATCCAGGTCTCAAGGATGAGAATACTATTATGCAAGTTGAGAAAACATCACTAAACAAGCAACTTAAAAATTTAATTCACAGTAACTTGAAGGGGTGAAAAATTTTGAAAAATTATGTCCAAGCCAATAGTTATGTCAAGCCTGCAGCCCAGTGAAATGTATGCAAGTGTAGTGCTATTACAGTCTATATACCCAGGTAGATTTCCCAAAAATTCTTATTGATAGCTTGCCAAACTATTGTAATCCTGGCAGGGAATCAGTTAAAAATTAAGGCTGGTAATTGTCACACCTCTAAAGCATAAACATCAGGAGAAGAAATATATGGCAGGTTCAAGACTACCATTGCAGCTGATTAATATCTGGATTTTCAAGCAGTGCAGACACATCCTATGTTATGCTAATTTGAAATTTGCTATGATAGCAAAATCTGACATGCAGAGATTTTTTTTTAGTCTCAATTATAAAATACTCTTGAAGAGATTAAAATCTTAATGCTTATTTATGTTAAAACTCAGAAGCCTCACAAGAGTCATGAGTCTTAAAAAATAATTTCTGGATAGAAGGTCTTCTTCAGGAGACATAAATCTATTACTAGAGTGATAATTCAGGCCCATGTACTTCAGGCAACTAACATGGACTTGCCTCAGAAGTAGGTAATTTGCTATGAGCATCTAAGGTAGATTTCTACACTGCTGCACAACCTCTGAGTCTGCCCTTCAACTCCTCGCTTTTGAGACCCAGCTGGAGTACTGTGTCCAGCTTTGGGTTCCCTCGTGTAAGAAAGAAGTGAACCTGATAGAGCAGGTCCAGATGAGAGCCACAAAAGTAGTCAGAGGGCTGGAACATCTCTGCTGTGAAGACAGGCTGAGAAAATTTGGGTTCAGCCTGAAGAAGAGAAAGCTCTAGGGAAACCTTATGCTGGTATTTCAACTTGTAAAGGGGCCTTATAAGAAAGACAGAGAGTTTTATCAGGGCCTGTAGTGACAGGACAAGAGCCAGAGGTGTTAAAATGAAAGAGTATAGATTTAGGTTAAATACTAGGAAGAACATTTTAACTATGAGAGGGGTGAGACCCTGGAACAGGTTGCCCACAGAAGCTGTGAATGCTCCATCCATGGAACTGTTCAGGGTCAGGCTGGATGGGGCTTTGAGCAACATTATCTAGTGAAAGATGTCCCTGACTATAGCAGGTGGTTACACTAGTTGGTCTTTAAGGGTCCCTTCCAACACAAACCATTCTGCAACTCTGTGATTTATTCTGTTATTCTGTACCAAGGACCAAATTCATGTAGCTCCACTGCAGCTGCTTTTTGACAGCCCAGAAAAAGCAGGAGTATTGGGTTACCTCTTTGGCTTTTTTCTCTTAATTCTGTAATAGTATTTAATTCAGTATATCTTAAGTGGAAAATGTATATACAAAGTATTTTCAACAGCACTGGGACTAAGTCTCCAAATACAAAAATAATCAGCTACACACAGCGTATTTAATATCAGGTTACAGAGTCAAATGTTTTATTCCCTCTGTGGTTTCTCTGTTCCTAACAGCCACCTACACCTGGTATGGGCAAAAGCTCTCATTTTTAGCCTGCTAGTTAGAACATGTCTTGGGGAAGTGAGAGCTGAGGCTTCATACTTTTAGCCTCGAGAGATCCTAGAGGTCTCATAACTTCTAGGTTTTTGGGTTAAGGACAAGCTTAACCCAAGATTCATTCAATTCCTGACCAGTGACTAAAATAAATGACTGTGGACCCCGAGTTTCGCAGTGAATGAAGCAGGAATAGTCTGACCAGGATGACTGGGTGAGTGCCCTCTTGGGAGTTCATCAGACTTCAGGTACCTTTCCAGACTATGCAGCAGCAATGCAGAGACTAGATGAGAGTTAGTTTTGATCATTCATAGACGACTATAAAACTGACTGAAAACAGATGTTCTGATTAAGTTGGATTTAAATGGTGTGAGTCCAACACACTACCAGGGCACTGCTGTTTCATACTCAGCTTGCCATTGACCAGGACCCCCAGGTCCTTTTCTGCAACTGCTCTCCAGTGTCTCGTTCCCTGATCTATACACACAGCTGGGGTTGCACTGTCCCAGGTGCAGAACCCAGCACTTGCCCTTGTTAAACTTGATACAAGGTGGGTGATTGCCCGGCCCTCTGATTTATCCAGGTCTCTCTGCAGGGCCTCTCTGCCCTCGAGAGAGTCAACAGCTCCTCCCAGTTTAGTGTCGTTGGCAAATTTACTCAGTATTCCTTTGAGTTCCACATCCAAGTTGTTAATGAAGACACTGAAGAGAACTGGGCTTCTTGCTTTAAAGCCCTAGGCATCTAGGATTCATAATTTATCCCCACTTTTCTCGCAATTAACTTTTTTAATAATTTATCCACAGATTTTCTCAGACTGGAATTATTTCAAGAAAACTAAGATAGTTCAATTAACCAGAAAAAAAAAAAAAAAAANCTGCTGTGAAGACAGGCTGAGAAAATTTGGGTTCAGCCTGAAGAAGAGAAAGCTCTAGGGAAACCTTATGCTGGTATTTCAACTTGTAAAGGGGCCTTATAAGAAAGACAGAGAGTTTTATCAGGGCCTGTAGTGACAGGACAAGAGCCAGAGGTGTTAAAATGAAAGAGTATAGATTTAGGTTAAATACTAGGAAGAACATTTTAACTATGAGAGGGGTGAGACCCTGGAACAGGTTGCCCACAGAAGCTGTGAATGCTCCATCCATGGAACTGTTCAGGGTCAGGCTGGATGGGGCTTTGAGCAACATTATCTAGTGAAAGATGTCCCTGACTATAGCAGGTGGTTACACTAGTTGGTCTTTAAGGGTCCCTTCCAACACAAACCATTCTGCAACTCTGTGATTTATTCTGTTATTCTGTACCAAGGACCAAATTCATGTAGCTCCACTGCAGCTGCTTTTTGACAGCCCAGAAAAAGCAGGAGTATTGGGTTACCTCTTTGGCTTTTTTCTCTTAATTCTGTAATAGTATTTAATTCAGTATATCTTAAGTGGAAAATGTATATACAAAGTATTTTCAACAGCACTGGGACTAAGTCTCCAAATACAAAAATAATCAGCTACACACAGCGTATTTAATATCAGGTTACAGAGTCAAATGTTTTATTCCCTCTGTGGTTTCTCTGTTCCTAACAGCCACCTACACCTGGTATGGGCAAAAGCTCTCATTTTTAGCCTGCTAGTTAGAACATGTCTTGGGGAAGTGAGAGCTGAGGCTTCATACTTTTAGCCTCGAGAGATCCTAGAGGTCTCATAACTTCTAGGTTTTTGGGTTAAGGACAAGCTTAACCCAAGATTCATTCAATTCCTGACCAGTGACTAAAATAAATGACTGTGGACCCCGAGTTTCGCAGTGAATGAAGCAGGAATAGTCTGACCAGGATGACTGGGTGAGTGCCCTCTTGGGAGTTCATCAGACTTCAGGTACCTTTCCAGACTATGCAGCAGCAATGCAGAGACTAGATGAGAGTTAGTTTTGATCATTCATAGACGACTATAAAACTGACTGAAAACAGATGTTCTGATTAAGTTGGATTTAAATGGTGTGAGTCCAACACACTACCAGGGCACTGCTGTTTCATACTCAGCTTGCCATTGACCAGGACCCCCAGGTCCTTTTCTGCAACTGCTCTCCAGTGTCTCGTTCCCTGATCTATACACACAGCTGGGGTTGCACTGTCCCAGGTGCAGAACCCAGCACTAGCCCTTGTTAAACTTGATACAAGGGTGTGAGTCCAACACACTACCGAGAGAGTCAACAGCTCCTCGGTGTGAGTCCAACACACTACCGAGAGAGTCAACAGCTCCTCGGTGTGAGTCCAACACACTACCGAGAGAGTCAACAGCTCCTCGGTGTGAGTCCAACACACTACCGAGAGAGTCAACAGCTCCTCGGTGTGAGTCCAACACACTACCGAGAGAGTCAACAGCTCCTCGGTGTGAGTCCAACACACTACCGAGAGAGTCAACAGCTCCTCGGTGTGAGTCCAACACACTACCGAGAGAGTCAACAGCTCCTCGGTGTGAGTCCAACACACTACCGAGAGAGTCAACAGCTCCTCGGTGTGAGTCCAACACACTACCGAGAGAGTCAACAGCTCCTCGGTGTGAGTCCAACACACTACCGAGAGAGTCAACAGCTCCTCGGTGTGAGTCCAACACACTACCGAGAGAGTCAACAGCTCCTCGGTGTGAGTCCAACACACTACCGAGAGAGTCAACAGCTCCTCGGTGTGAGTCCAACACACTACCGAGAGAGTCAACAGCTCCTCGGTGTGAGTCCAACACACTACCGAGAGAGTCAACAGCTCCTCGGTGTGAGTCCAACACACTACCGAGAGAGTCAACAGCTCCTCGGTGTGAGTCCAACACACTACCGAGAGAGTCAACAGCTCCTCGGTGTGAGTCCAACACACTACCGAGAGAGTCAACAGCTCCTCGGTGTGAGTCCAACACACTACCGAGAGAGTCAACAGCTCCTCGGTGTGAGTCCAACACACTACCGAGAGAGTCAACAGCTCCTCGGTGTGAGTCCAACACACTACCGAGAGAGTCAACAGCTCCTCGGTGTGAGTCCAACACACTACCGAGAGAGTCAACAGCTCCTCGGTGTGAGTCCAACACACTACCGAGAGAGTCAACAGCTCCTCGGTGTGAGTCCAACACACTACCGAGAGAGTCAACAGCTCCTCGGTGTGAGTCCAACACACTACCGAGAGAGTCAACAGCTCCTCGGTGTGAGTCCAACACACTACCGAGAGAGTCAACAGCTCCTCGGTGTGAGTCCAACACACTACCGAGAGAGTCAACAGCTCCTCGGTGTGAGTCCAACACACTACCGAGAGAGTCAACAGCTCCTCGGTGTGAGTCCAACACACTACCGAGAGAGTCAACAGCTCCTCGGTGTGAGTCCAACACACTACCGAGAGAGTCAACAGCTCCTCGGTGTGAGTCCAACACACTACCGAGAGAGTCAACAGCTCCTCGGTGTGAGTCCAACACACTACCGAGAGAGTCAACAGCTCCTCGGTGTGAGTCCAACACACTACCGAGAGAGTCAACAGCTCCTCGGTGTGAGTCCAACACACTACCGAGAGAGTCAACAGCTCCTCGGTGTGAGTCCAACACACTACCGAGAGAGTCAACAGCTCCTCGGTGTGAGTCCAACACACTACCGAGAGAGTCAACAGCTCCTCGGTGTGAGTCCAACACACTACCGAGAGAGTCAACAGCTCCTCGGTGTGAGTCCAACACACTACCGAGAGAGTCAACAGCTCCTCGGTGTGAGTCCAACACACTACCGAGAGAGTCAACAGCTCCTCGGTGTGAGTCCAACACACTACCGAGAGAGTCAACAGCTCCTCGGTGTGAGTCCAACACACTACCGAGAGAGTCAACAGCTCCTCGGTGTGAGTCCAACACACTACCGAGAGAGTCAACAGCTCCTCGGTGTGAGTCCAACACACTACCGAGAGAGTCAACAGCTCCTCGGTGTGAGTCCAACACACTACCGAGAGAGTCAACAGCTCCTCGGTGTGAGTCCAACACACTACCGAGAGAGTCAACAGCTCCTCGGTGTGAGTCCAACACACTACCGAGAGAGTCAACAGCTCCTCGGTGTGAGTCCAACACACTACCGAGAGAGTCAACAGCTCCTCTCAGTTTAGTGTCGTTGGCAAATTTACTCAGTATTCCTTTGAGTTCCACATCCAAGTTGTTAATGAAGACACTGAAGAGAACTGGGCTTCTTGCTTTAAAGCCCTAGGCATCTAGGATTCATAATTTATCCCCACTTTTCTCGCAATTAACTTTTTTAATAATTTATCCACAGATTTTCTCAGACTGGAATTATTTCAAGAAAACTAAGATAGTTCAATTAACCAGAAAAAAAAAAAAAAAAAGGAAGAAAAAAGCCTAGCAGAAGAACTTAATTTTAAAATGTTTTCCAGACAGAAAAATAATTTTTGATTGGATTATTGACAAAAGTGTCTTAATGATGACATCAGTTTTTTGATATATACTTGGTTTCAGCCAAGCCTGATATCACTGACACGAATGTTTTTGTTTTCACTTTTAAATGTCCTAAGAAGTTAAGTAATCATTCCAGTGTGCTCAGTCACTTTTTGATATTGTTTTCATCCAAACAACTCATGCATCTGGAATGAAACATAAATGTGGTACAGTAGGTAGCTGAAGAAAACCTCACTTGTGTAATTTGGCTTCACTTCTAGGAATTGACTATGAAGAGCTAATCCTACTCCCATGAGGTTAATTGCTGACCCTTATTAACTTCACTGTAAACCATTTTCTTTCCTAAATGTTACTTGAAGCAGGAAATCAGTAGTTCAAAATTAATAACTATGTTGAAAATCCCTGACAGTTTAGCATAGATGTTTCTACTGAATTTATATAAAATATTCCATATGTTAACTTCCTTTAAAATCTGTTGACTAATAATTTTGGTGAGCTAGCCTAATCAAGACATTATGTTCAAACAAAGGAGAGACTGAAGGTCTTTTCTCTCTGGGGAAGGCA
The DNA here is from genome assembly GCA_013397815.1 of Aleadryas rufinucha. Taxonomy (NCBI): domain Eukaryota; kingdom Metazoa; phylum Chordata; class Aves; order Passeriformes; genus Aleadryas; species Aleadryas rufinucha. The sequence continues at coordinate 560,434 of VZTH01018008.1, forward strand.
AGGCTCAGGGGTAAATCATCACAGTATTCCAGTACTTAAGTATTTAAATGGCATCTCAAAGAGGACAGAGGCTCTTCTTCACAAGAAGTCAGGGACATGGTGGAATTTCTGTCACTGGAGGGTCTAAAGATGTACAGGACAGAGTGATAATCTCATCTAGTCTCCCATTCCCACCACAAGCTGGACTAGAGGATCTTTTGAGGTACCTTCTAACCTGGGCTGTTCTATGATTTTATACTTCTGTTCTCAGAATCTCTCACATGAGAAATAGTGGAAAAGCTGCAGACTGCCAATTAAATTATTTTCTTGGTTTTTTTTCCTCAGATCCATTGGCCTAGCACACCTCTGCAGGCAGAAGAATGCATAATTAAAGGAAGAGATGCTGTAAGTATCACTAATTACAAATCAAATATACTTTAATTATACCAGTGGCTGGTCCAAAACAAGGATTCAGGCATCCCTAAGAGATTAAAGCACGTATATAAATTTAAGTGTTGCAGGTTAAAAACATGTAACTACTGTGAACACACTAAATTATTAGTTTAATTGCTCTTCAAACCAGCTCATAAATGGGCAATGAACATTTTGATAATCTGAACTTTCTTCTACTTCTTTTTCTGGTGCTATCAAAGAACATACCTTAATAATTCTCCTTTTCCATTTCTATTTCCTTTTCTTTTTGTACACATGGATTATCTTGTCCATTTTCACATTCTCTAGAATGCATTCAAAAAAGCAGTTACATTATTAATAATTATAAAATGCACTATAATTTATATTGTCCTATGGGGTTTGTGTTATATAAATAAAAACACTCTGTTTAAATGAACCTCAGAACTGTTCTGTTCTTGTGATTCAGTGCCCTGACTGTAATCATTTCCTAGGGAAAGACCTGAAAGCTCACTGACACACAGCAGCTGATATCATTGGCAGCACAGGATAAAAGTTCTTCTGGATGGGAGCTCTCTTTAATTTTGCAGTGCACCAAGCTCATTATCTGCACCTCATAAACACATAGCGAGTACAGCACCTAATAAATCCCACAGCTGAGAGAGCTCACACTGAACCAAAGGATTTGAAAATTATGATAGTTTTGCAGCAACAGTGACAGGAATATAGGACATGGAAGGGCACATCCAAGCTTTTCCCACAAATGCAGCTAACAGCAGCCTTGACGACAACCACAATATATTCCCAATAAGATTAGGAAGTTATAAAGATTTCTTCTGAAGCAAAAGCTTGAGAACTGTCCATATTAAGGAACTGGAGCCAGATTGGAAAGTAGTAATAGTAATAATAATAATAATAATAATAATAATAATAATAATAATAAACAAACCCCAACTCTTTACACTCACCTGGCTTAGAACTGAAACTTTTTGAAGATTCTTAAGAGTTCATTGCAGTTTTTCAGGTTAATTTTGTATCCTTGATAATTTTAGGTGGCTTTGGTTGAAAATGGCAGTTTTCTACAATGTGTGAACTTTATGGTCATATTAAATGAACCCCAAACCTAAATTATTTGGCCTTTATTTAATACTACCTCTCAACATAGGCTGTTATTAGTTAGAGCTGTACCATCTTACCTTCACCACTACATGTTTTCGGATACTCTGACAATATTTTTTTGGTTAAATAAATGCAGACATACGTACTATTGTTTTAAATATGACCCCTCAGAGTCGTATTTCCTTAAAACTCAAAACCTTCTTACAATCCAATTTGTTATTATAAGTGCTAAAATTTGCATTGTATGGATGTGATCATTTAAAGAGCTTAATGTGTTTCCCACATTCCTCTGCACCATGAAGGTTTGGTGTAACTACTATTTTTATAGAAAAGAACAGAACTTTTAAATAATCACGAGATTCCAGACACAGTCTTTAAGAAAAATGCATTAAAATTTTAAAAGCTGGAAATATTGTAATACCAAACAATATTCTGATCCTCACATGAGACTTAATTGTGTATGGACTATGTGAACAAGTAACACTAATTAATATCAGGGAAACCTTAGTAAGTTTCATCAGCATGTTCAGTATCAGTAAATAAATTGCTCATCCTGAAAGGAATCTAAATTAGAATCAAAAACTTTCCTACTAATTTTTTTTCCACCTTCATTTTTTGAAGCCGTAAACCAATATGGCTTATGCCTCTAATGCCTTAAAATCAGCCCTTTGTCAGTTTTAAGTTCTTAATGCTATTTTTCACACTACAAACTCTCAGAAAAATATTTCTCTATTTCAAACTTTTTTTGCTTATTTCCATGCTGTTTGTTTTTGATTTTCCTTTGAAAAAGATCTGTTACTCAAGGCGTAATTATAAAGTAGAACTGATAATACTGTAATAAACTTCTCAGCATTGAAATGCTTCACGTGTACTCTACTGCCTCTTTCTATACAACAGAACAGACCACTTTTACGAGCTTGTATAACCTTAAAAAGTTATCAGTTCATGTTGTAGCAGTAAAACTGCAAGTATTTTAGTCATAAACAGTTTCAGAGCTTGTAATAGACTTAATAGGACAGTTGAAAAAGGCTTGTCGTAACAACACCTGCATACTCTTAAAATAAGGCTATGCTTTTCCGATTTGAGTGAAGCCAAGGAAAAAAAATCCTTTAGCTGTCATCCAGTGTGCCAGGAATCACACCTGTTAGCCTGTGGTGTGAGAGCTCTCAATTACTCTGAATTACTTTATCAGAATTGGAAATCGTTCAGATATAGAAATCAGATTCTGTAGAGATGACTAACTCCTCCACACTGAGAAGTTTCAAATGAATAAAATTCCACAAATCTATTAATATATCTGTGGAACATCTTAAAGACAACCCTAATAATTAATTAATCTATATAGTATAAAGAAGTCTTATTTCAAAGGCCCCTGGGATGATGCATCTCTTCCTTGCTCTGTGTACAGTACATTAATAGTAAGGTTGGCAGCAATGCCTTATTGCCTGACACTTCCCAGAACAGCACCTTTTGTCATCTGTTTATAAATGATCAAGGCTAGCCATTTGGAATTAGTTGTTTTCTATATTTGGTATTTACTCTTCCTGGATATTTTTTGCAGAATTTTTCAGGCATTCCTACAAAGGCACGCAAGAGGAAAAAAAAAGTGTAGATTTTTCCATCTAAAAAAAAATCTTAAATGCTTAAAATGATTTTGGCATACAGATCAAGAGCTGAAGGCGTGTGTGGATAAAAAAAGAAAATCATGGAGTAAAGAACAGACCACCACTGAGGGCAAACAGAGGGAATAAGTCAGGAAGGTCATTCTTGGAGGAGAGGGAGAATCAGGAACAGCACCAGTGTCCATTTATTCAAAAACTGCATGACATAAAATTCCCATGGAATATCATTTTGCTACCACCAGTCAGCAAATATTTGGGAAATGAACATACGAAGGGGACACCTCTGTCACTGAGTGCTGATCCATGCAGGGAGGATCGTGCACCCACCCTTCTCTCAATTTGTCTGATTTTAGATTTTATATATTAAAAAAAAAAAAAAAGGAAAAAAATAGTTACAAATCAAGAAATTCCAGAAGTAAGATATTAGAGTTGATTTTTCCTTTGTGAATACATAATATTTAATTACACAACAGATTACCTCCTGTTGTGTAAATAGGTTTCTTACTTCTATGAATTAGCATGATATATCGTAAGGATGAACTGTTAAGGAGAATCAGGTAGCAAAGGAGATTTCTTTCCTTTATTATTTGCTGGAACATTTGGAAGACTTGCACTGCATGATTTAAGGATTTGAAGAAAGAAGAAAGATGGTTTCTTAGTTTTGAACATAATGTGGGTTTGCAAGTGTTGAATTCTGCCCATGAACCCCCTGCAGACTCCTTCTCTTTGACTTTAAGTTCTTGCAGCTGGTTAATAAGACCCAGGATTGTCCTCACACAAATATGGCAGTCCAGTAAGGAAAGTAGTCAACAGTGAAGAACAGGAAATTTTCCAAAAAAGAAATTCATCTACACTGTTTCACATGTTCATTTCAGGATTGTATTAATTGCCTTTTGGAGTTGTCGGGCCTATTTCACTCACTATTGAAAAAACCTGTGAGAATTGCATAAATTACATGTCTGAACTCTAGAACAGCTAAAGTTAGCTCAGATTTATTCCATTTTAAATGTCTTAAACTTGACATGACTCTTAAAGCTCAGGGTTCTAAGTTGCAGAAATGTTGAGCAATGAATTGAAATGTACAGTAATTTTGTTCCACACATAGAAGCCACTGCAAAATATAAAATACTCTCTAAAACCAAATCCCAGGAGCCCCAAAATCAATGGATACTTTCATCTCTCTGTCTCCATTTCTAGTTTAGCACAGGAATAATGACCCCACATCTCAAAGGGATGTTTGAAAAAGTTTTAATGGTAATATTTATGAAGCTGCAAACACACTAATGAGTCCCAAAGAATTGCCCTGGGGGAAATGAATATTTCTTCGAAGGAGTTTAAACAGTGGGAACAGACAAAGTATGTGTCAATACAATATAAAAAATATTTATTAGCAATTAATTATACAATAAAATATTGGTGCAGTAAAAAAAAGGATATTTTTATTGAGATAAAGTTTATTTAACTCGAGAGAGAAGCTGTTTGCTGATTATTCACATCTTATGCTCTGAATCTTAGGTCTAGTGTATCTAATAAAACTTTCTAAAAGATCTATTCAGATTTGCAGAATATCTCCAAGATTAAAGAAGCACAAAAGTGTGGTTTTATAACTTAGTAAATTCTAACTGGTTAGGCATCTAAAATAAAACATGATCAATCAGTGCTCTAAACTTGCCTTTTTAATATAAAAATGTCCACCTAAGAAACTGATGGCACAGAGTTAGTAACATGAAGTGAAATAGAATAGAAAGATTCAATATTAGGACATCACCTAAGGGCACAAATATACTTAAAAAAAAAAAAAAAAAAAAAAGCTAATATTTCCCTATGTTTATTTTATACGTAAATTAGGATGAATGTGCAAATTACATCCGTGTCCTTCACCGATACAACAGGACCCATCTTCTGGCTTGTGGAACAGGAGCTTTTGATCCACTCTGTACTTTTATAAGAGCTGGACATCCATCAGAGGTAAGAAATTTGGTTTTCAGTGGTGATTCTTTCGGTCTGGATTCCAGCAAAGCCTCTGTGGTTAAAAATAAATATTTAAGTTTAAATGCTCACAGTTCTCACATGAACCATACAATAGATATTTTCCCGGATCAAATGTAATGCTGGTCTAAAATGTAGTATGTGATCAGAGGAACCCATTAATATTTGAAAGTATATTCTGGAGAATTACGCAAAGAATTCAAAGACTTTTCCAACTTGTGTTTTTTGGTGTGTTTTTTACTAGATAAGCTGATATAGTAATTCCTAACAAAAAATATTAAATATTTTTGCGCGTTTTAGGTAAAACTATAGGTGTTTGGCTTTTCTTGTTGTTTGGTTGATATTTTTTTTTTAATTAAATAATATATTGTATATCAAAGTAAGTGTTAGTTTGATGGCAGATGCAATTTCTTAACAAATCTTTGGTAAATTCAGCTTCTTTATATTGGTCCTGTTCAGCAAGTGCATGTAAGCTCCTTAATGACGCTTATAGCTGAGTGAAATAGTACTGCAAGATCAATAAGTGGAACATATAATAAATATTTTGAATCTATTTCTTATGCAAAAATAGAAATTGCCTAGACTTTTCAGAAATCGGGATCCTTTCTGTCTCAGCTATATTAGAACAAGTTTAAAGACTCAGCAGCAGTACCAACCTCTTATTTTAAATTAGCATGTACTACTCCTTGGGCATTAAACCTAGGCTGCTGAAGACACATGTGATGGCAGCTTTAGGAATTGGACTAGGGATTCTTGAAAATTCACTTTGTGAAGTGGGACTTAATAGGTAGAGATGATCTATAGCCCAAAGATAAGATTTCTTTTAACTGGCAGGTATCAGCAAGAGTTGCTGGTCAATGGTCTTGTTTAGTTGGTTCACATGGTGTCTCCATCATCCAACAGAATTCTTGCTTTCCCCCTTGGCCAGGAGCTCTTGGCTTGAATAAATATTAATGGCAGAAAAAAAGTTTTTTAAAGTGTACTCATATAAATCAACTAAGGGATTTACTTCAGCCAAATGTTTTTGATTAATCTTTTCTGAGTAATGATGCATCCTTCTGACTAAACAAACTAGAACACCATCACCAGAAGCAGTCTCCAAGGATCCAATCCATGCTGTGCACCTCCAGCTGCTGTCAAAATGAGAAGCATGTCAGAAGTTAGGACTACAGCACAGCACTTAGATTCAGAGTTGTATGAATTGCAGAAATGTACTGTCTTCTGAAATTAAGGAAGGAGCTAGATAATAAGCAATGTTAAGACAAATTTGCATGTCTTCTTTGCTCCTCTCACAAACCTCCTGTCAGGCTTCCTGGTGCTGTTTGAAGGAAGCAATGGCTATATATTTAGGAACCGTATTTAAGAAAGTATAAACAACAGACTAATAAAAATAGAGACCAACCAAACAAAAAATGAGCAACGAGATATATATGTAAGACTGTGTGGCCCATGATCATCCCCTTATCTCTCACTGTCCTTCCTCCCTTTATTTTTGTTTATTATTCTCCCTTGTCACACTGAGGTTCTAAAATCGTACTCACACTGAAATCATGGGAAAATTTCTTTTTTTTTGGCTGTGTAGAGCAACAGGAAATATATTTGCTACACTAATAAGTAGCTATATTATTTCCTGTTATCTGAAAAGCTGACCATCAGGATTTAAAAAGACAGGTGCCCTTTATATAGTAGGTTAAAAATAACACATGGTATGTGTTTGAGTGGGCAAATTGTAATCTTGCTTTCTTTGAGTGATAAGGACATGGTGTAACTGCAGGAAGTGAAAGGACAGGATCCTTCTTCAGAAAACTGCAGTTCAGTCTCTGCTGATTTATCTGGTCAGAGTATTCTCTTCCAAAAACATCCGATTAATGTCCCCTGTTTCTTCCACCTCATCTCTCTGGCTGTTTTCTCACTGTCTGACTGTCATGGAAAGGACAGAAGCAAATGAAACTATTTAAAATATAGCTATATATCTCTTTATATCTCAACATGTCTAAGTAGCAAAAGGTGTGTTTGAGGCTCATATATATTTGAACAATGGCACTTCTCAGACATGTTGGTATAATGTGTGGGATGTAGGAAAGGAGGGAGCTCTTATGACAAACTCCTGTGTGTCCAGATAAGTAACTAACATGGCATATGAAGGTAGGTGCACACTTCCATATGGAGCTTTGAATCAGCAATATCAACATAGAAAACTACCTGCTCTGTGGTCAGGGACCTTAACTAGAAGTTTCAGTAGTGCTCCCTGATGGCAATAGTGCTTGCTATGGCATAGGGAGGATGTGATCCTCTCAGTAAAAACTGCGAGTTTCTTAAATTACTAACTATATATAAATATAAACTAAAGATGATTTTAGAGAGGAATTTAAGCACATGACAGAATATCAGGACTGTATCTTCTGCAGCATTACCCCTTCCCATTTACGAGCAGGCCAAAAAGCAACCTGTTGGAACTAAACATCCAGCTAAGGCTCTGGATCTTGGTGATCACTAGTCCCATGTTGCAGGGACATTTATTTTGTAGTTGGCTTGAAACAAAAGTTTACATAAAGCCATCCATTTCTGAATGGCTATTTCATAAGAAAATGAAGCACTGCTGGTTTTCCTTTGAACAGTGAAACTATCCTAAAACCATGATCTCAAGCATACAATATGGCATCCTGATTTAGCATGGGTTTGTGATTTGCAGTACAGTTTATGAAAAGGAACATTTCGCCTCCTGTATAAAATCTTACATACTTATACAACCACAAATTCATCTTTTCATATCAAAACCAGGTTTGAGCTGTGTCTTACAGAACACTGAGCTCTTGTCAACAAATTGTGAAGCCAAAAGGAGATTTCCAAATATAGGCAGAATTTGATTGCTTCATTGGCAGATCATTATACCCTGGAACTGCCTTATAAGCAGAACCACTAATGTTCTTGAAAAACATAGCAATAATGTCCGTTCCCCAACCAGCCTCTATAGAAAGTATTAATTTTACTATGTAGTGACTGAAATGCGCTTTGAAATCTTTCACATGCTCATTGTGCTATGATACATTACAGCTTCTTTTGTGTTTTCTGTGGTTAATAGAAATTTAATTATACCACGCATTTTGTCTTGATATGTTGATCATATAAACCAACAAGAAATAAATATTGGTTTTATTTAATTCTACATTAAACTTGTGTTGTACCACCAGAGTATAACCAAATATATTTTTCTAAATCAAATTACTTATAAATTCTATTATATACTATATATCCATTTGAAAGATTAAATATCTAATGGTTTGCTGCATTCTCTTCCAATATTGGTTTGATTGATATCACTTTGGAATTCCAGGCTGTTCACTTTAGTAAAGCTGTTGTCAGTAATTATCTTTCTAAAAATATGTAAGTGTAGTCACTGACAGCAGCTTTTTATCTTTCTCTCTGTTTTTAATTACTTTGACACTGATCAATGTTGCTTTTCAAAATTTAAACATTTCAGAAAAATACTCAATGTTTTTCTGCCATTTAGAAATAAATTAAAAATTAGGGAAAATAGGAGTGCTGACACTGCAGACAGAACAGCTACTGGTGTTTGAAACAGAACATATTACAAAGTCTTGTCCAAGAAAACATAAGCAAGTTAAATGCCAGTCAGTAAGTGAGTTCATTATCTCTGACTTCGTTAAATGCTTCCAAATGTCAAAAAATCAATGCAGGTCAGAAAAGATTGGGTTCTTCCAGTTTTTGTTTGTATTTCATACAGAAATTAGGGAGAATTCATTAAATAAATGTTATTTTTCCTAAAGAAAGAAAGAGTCAGAGACCCTGCACTCCAGATTTCTCATGAGGAATTGCATATGAATCTTTCCCATGTACTCTGTAAGAGAAAATCTGAGATAAGTCTTCAAATAGATATAGAAGATGAAGAAAAGTGCAGAAAAAAAATTTCTTATTTTGCATTGATTCTCACCAAATTGACATTTGTCTCTGTTGTTGACTTTGAAGCCAACAAGGCAGGGTGGGGCAGAGAAAGGAGGAAGCATCTGCATTTAGTATCTTCCTTTTGCATTTATATAAACTTCTCAGTTTTGGCAGCAGGTGACAAGTGCTGAAAGAAGTGCTTTCTGTCTCAGTCTATGTTTCTCCACATCTAACTGCTAGTAAAAGAGTGCTCCAGTACTGTTCCATATAGCTCAAAGTACCCTGGGTGAGTTTTAATGAACCTTCAATAAATCAAATGATCTATCTGCAGTCAGGTAATGGTTTTATCTTTATGAGTTATCTATTCAGTAGTGCAACAGGTTGTGGGGGTGCTCTGGAGGCCTTCCACTGATCCGAATTGCCTTATTCACTATTTCTCAAAGCACCTTTAACAAGTCCACATGGGTGTTTCACCAAGTACAGCTAAAAAAATTACTCTGTCTCCCTAGGACCTGCAAAATGAGTAGAAATTGCAAAAGAAAACAACATGCAGAAACAATATCCCAAGTTTTTGCAAGCTCTATGGTGACAAGATAGAGATGATTCCTGGAGATGAAGGCATCCCTGCATGACAAAACCTGTTGAGGGAATTAAATTTATGGGAAACAACAATGCATGAAGAATTTTTCCTCTGGAACACGCTGTAAATTTTTAATATGTACATGGAGCTGGCAGACTGCCATTTTCAGTCCCTCATTTAACTCAGTAAATGGCCTACAACTGTATTTCTCTACTTCAGAAGGCTGATGGTCTAAGCCACCCTTTCCACAAAATGCACTGGTGGTTTTTGGGTGTCTCCCTTAGGTGTTTCTAATCTGATGAATTCCTTATTATTCCATTTTCTCCTCAGTTACACAAGTGAGATTCTTCTTATCAGGGAAAGACAGCTCTAAATTATAAGTCTTTAGTCCTGTTAGAAAGGACTTGCCTTTAGTGAGCAGCAGGTGTATTTGTTTGCTTGGAAGACAGTTCAGTCAAGTTGGAACTTTTTCTTTCTAATCTGCACTGCCTTTAATATTTTGTTGAGTGTGGGGAAGAACACTTCTATACGTTCTGTGATTCAATGCAAAACCAAGAGAAGATTCAATTGTGCGTTAAGCTTTCTGTTTACTCCTCTGCACCAACCAAGTGTAGGCAACATGAGCTCCTCAGCTCTTGCTTTAACAAACTAAAGTGAATTCCCATGCAAGTCACGGGAGAATGTGCCAGTCATATCTCAGTTTAACTTTGGCCTGACATAATTCTTCTGTTCTTGACCAGCATTTGGTAATGTCATCATTCTTACAGCTTTGTTGAGAAGTAAAATTGTAGACATATTTATACTTATTATTTTACAACAATAAAGTTGTTTCTGACGTATTTTTATAATCAAAACAAGCAATGACCTGCCAAGTTGATCCCTCTCCATGCCTGTTCCTATTACCTCATCTCCACACTGTGTTTTCAGAGGATTAAGGAGGAGAAACATCTGGCTTCACTGACCAAATAGAAGTGGGTGTTGGTCAGTTCTTCATTAGATGGAATTTGTGACAAATTCTTTCCCTGAAAATATTTGCTTAGAGACACAGTGTCCTTCTGCATGAGTGAAAAACAACCATTTGGGGCACCATCCACTAAACAGATACAAAGTTCTGCCAAACAGGCAATACATATCATAAAATCTTTTACTAGAGGGGTTAATTTACATCCTCTGGTCTGAATGCCCACATCACTGACTGCCAAATTTCACCAAAATATCCAAACGCCCCACACTGCATTCAGATTAAAGCATTGAATGTTCAGGAAGCTGAATATGCATACATTTCAAGAGAGGTTAAAATGGTACCTAATTCAGACAGAAAATTAATTAGGTGAAGACAGCATGTATGGTCACAGCAAACAACAAAGGTGCTGTGCTGAAAAAGAGAAAATGGGGTAACACCACTCTTTCTCTGTCCTAAATATTAGCTGTTCTAATATTTAATTACTTTTAGTGTTAGGAAATAGCCACTTATTCAAGGGTAAATTTTTCTAGCTTCAGCTTCCTGTCTTTTAACCTTGATATGCCTTTGATAGCAAAGTTGAAAAGTCTCTCACTATCTTTTCCACATCTTTTCCACATGTAAGTACCCATGCACAAAGATCAAGCCACCTCTTCACTTTTTTTGATAAGCTGAATAAATATAGCTCCTTAAACCTCCTATCACCAGGATTCCTCAATCTTATTTGTGTCCTTCCTGTGAACTCGCTACAGTATTTTCACATCTTCTGCAAGTCCGGACACTAGAATCACACATGCTATTCCATGGTGTGTGTACAGGCAAGGTCACTGCCCTGCCTCTGTTTGAGATTCCTCTTTCATGGACTCAAGTGCTGAGTTCTTGGCATTGCATCTCGATGAGAAATCTCTTTTTAGCGATTTGCACTTGACCCAAAGTTCTTCGCTCAAGCACAAAGTTATCCCAGTTTACACGCTTAGTTGAGGCACCTAATTATCAGTCTCATATAACAAGGTAAATGGACAGATTCCTAGTGTTGCCTGTCAGTGTCAGCTTTAACAAGGCAACTGGGATATCCAAGATCCTAAATGAGGCACCTCAGTCTAATACATGAAAGCAGTCTGAAAAAGAATCTGAACATCGGTCTTCTAGGATGTTCTGATATACTTCAGATATAAACTCTGTTCCCTATTCCAAGATAAAACACTTTGGATATGGTTGTATTAAAATCTACTTAATAAGCTTCTGACCCTTAACTCAGTATTCCAAGCATTTAATGACCTGAGCTCTCATTAACCTTTTCTCTTCATTATTTTGGCCTCCTCAGTCCTTTTGTAAACTTTAATAGGAAAATAAATCAAATGACTGTTTAAATCACTGCTGAATTAAAAAAATTGTCTTTCTAGCAAAAATAAAATTTAAGGAAACCTTCAGTAAAGGAGCATTCATCAATGATGCCTCCTAAGAACTGTACTTTGATATATATCAACAGTTTGTATTTCTTAATTCTACATTGCACATTGTTTATCAAATAGCTACGTACTAAGTGAAATCCTCTAGAGAAAGTCAAGTATGTAGCTGCACAAACTGTAACAGCACAATTGTTCTTATCAGTCACTCTTATATGTTGTAACAGACGGCATGTTTTTTTGGCAGTGCTCTCCATCCATAAAATTAGGTGAATTACACGCATTACTTTTGAATATTGTCTAAATATGGCCATACATAAAGTGTAAGTTTGATTTGGGAGATTGGTAGAGTATGTTAATTGATCAGCCATAGGAAATGAATTTTCCCTTGTATTAGACCTGGACTTTGCAAGATTGCAAGATTAAACACAGATGGTCCAGGGACAATGAATCCATGCTGAGGAATAATAATGTTATCCCATAGAGAAAGAAAGCCTCCACCTGTGTGGTAATTTGATGGGGGTAACTGAAATATTCCAGCTCTCATTATAATGACTTTTAGATTCTGATACATTTATTTATGAAAGTATTTTTTTTAAGTGACAGCACCTGGTGAAGTCTGTATCATTGTTTGAAGAACAGAGTTACTGATCAATAAGGTGTTAGTCATCATAATTAAAACCAGGAAAAAAATGTTTAGTTAATATTTTTGCAGGTTTATAAGATGCACCTTTAATATAATATAATCCTTTTATGATATATGACTGATATTTTTTCTTATTTGACTGATATCTCTATAGAAAAATTATATTAGATTAAAAGGTAAAACGAAGTATTACTAGCAGTTCGTTGGTGTCATTGGGAGGCAATACATCCACTCCTTTGCCCTGTCTTTCAGAGTGGCCAACTTAGACATCCCCTGCTGAAGCTCTACAAAAGGGCTGTTGGCTGTCTAAGGCTCCACACCATGGAAACAGACAGAACAGGGTATCTGAGCCCTTCTGAAATCCATTCCCAGCTGAATGTAGCTGTCATCCTTTCCATGCCCAGTGCATCTCTTCCTCCTTTCATCATCAAAGACTAGATAGAAGCTCAAACCTTAGAGCTGCATCCTTACTTTTTTTATATTTTCATGACCTTTGTCCCCAGTTGTTATGATATCAATCATTAGATTAGATCATTAGAGAGGACTTTATTTGGTATTTGCTCTGATGTGACCCTCACAATCTCAGCACAAGTTTTACCTGTCAAAATCATGGAAGAGGAAAAGACTTGGTTAGTAAGGCTCTGTGTAAAGACTCTGCACTTCCCCACAGAAATCCCTTCACTTTTGTATAGCGTTTCTGGACTATCTTTACCTTCTCTTTCATTTGTTTATAAGACTATATCACCATATATAGCTACTCATGTATTTTAATGCATTTTAATTTTAGGGAGTCTTTACGTCGTCCCTGGAACTTTCATACATTTTAACTAACATATTAGTGCAATATAATCATAATTTCTAATGGTTCTATTCTTTGCCATAAGATCCTGATGAGTTTATGTGACCAGTTCAAGGTCACACAAAGGTGTCCCTTCTAAAATTCTGACCAATGCAATCACTACTACTGAAATACTGTACGCTGCTAAGGATAAATGCCTGTGATTTCTATGTGCAGTGTGGTGGGATCTTTTTTTTCTTTTGCCAGATCTTTTCACATTCATTAAGTCAGGAAAATATATTATTTCTGTCACTTTAGGCCAGATATTTTGACACAAGTCACAAATTGCTAATCCTTTTTCAAACTCAGACAGCAGTTTGACATAGCTCCAGATTTTAAACACATTTTCAGATTGGAGCCCAATGTGTCTTAATCATTTAACTGTGAAATAAAATGCACAGACCTGAAAACTGCCTCTGAATTTTTAGGGAGGATTTAATGTCTACAATATTTTATGCACTCTCATCCCATAGGGCGATTGATCTTTTCAGTATGTCACTGGTTAGTAAAGAGGATTGAAAACAGATCCTCAGAAGAAATACTACCTCCCAAATAATCTTAATTATGTCAAATAGCAGAGACCTGACTATTTCAGACAGTTTTTGAGGGCTCTATTCTGAATATTGCATTCCCATTTGGCTTGGAAAATAAAGTTGAGTGAATGCTGAAGGTATAATTTTAGAAGTTAGCAATAATCCTCTGACAACGAGAAGAGATTTTTTGCCAGTGCTTAGATCCTTTTGAAAATTATGGTTTGAATTATTTAAAGAAGATATTACATGAAAAGTTTTTTCCCTGTTGGAGTATCCTTGTCTTGCTCACCTATATACCTGCATGCCTGTTTTATGGTGACTGAAATAAGGCAGTGTGTTGCAATAGGAACTTATTAGTATTATTGTAAGTATTTGGAGCACAGGTTCCTTTATGTAAACTCAATTATGTTCCACTGGGTTTAGATTTTTAATTTTTCAATGAATTAGTTGGCTTTGTAGCAATTAGGCACATAGCTAACGTTTGGGACTATATTTATCAGATAATGCTAATGCACACTTTTCTTAGCACCAGAATTTAGTCTGCTTAAATACAAAGGGCTAAATCACATGAGACACCTTTTCAGGCCTGACCCAGTAAGTTGTTTTCTGCTGTTACACAAAGACAAACTATTTTGCTGTAGATCTCTTTTACCATGTGCCTTCTTGATGAAGCAAGTGTACAGATTTAGGTAGGTCATGGAGTTGAAGGTTCATTTTGGAGACTTATATTTGAATTATATTTTCTGCTGATTTACAGACATGTTCTGTGATTTTTCAACTTTTTTTTTTCTTTTAATGGGGAAGTCAAGGTTCATCCTTCTTAAAAGAAGTCTCTGCACAGTGTAATACATGTATCTTTCTATGTTGAAATAAAACTGTAAGGATAAGTATAAAAGAAAGATAAAAGAAGAATAGAATTCTCAAAATTCTATTTTGAGAATATACAGAACGAAAGAATATTTACAAAAAAGTGAATTTATATGTGAATTTATACTAAAAACATTATAGTGTGAAAGAGAATAGAAATCAAGATGAGGTTTATTCTGTACATTGCACTTCACTTTCCATCACGGTCACAAAATTTTTATGCATTCACTCGGTATTCCATATCTCACATGAGAAAAAAAAATCCAGTTACACCAGTGAAATCTTATATTTGATTGATTTTGTAATAGGTTCCTCACATCAGGCTGTGTGACTGAACATGTCTATACAAAATGACATTTTAAAGATATATTGTTAAGGTAAAACAGACTAAAATTTATTTGAATAAATGGGAAAGTACATATGGGCAACAAATGTATGCCTTGTTTAGAAACAACACACTTGACATATTAAGTATTTTTTTTTAGTTTTATTTTCTACAAAATACAGTCTGTTACTGTCTTGGAGATTTCATGATTTACATTAATTTCTTTAGTTCTAAAGACTGTTGATAAAGCTGCAAAAGAGTCTCAATGTGCACGCAATTTTGTAAGGGTTTCAAATCATAGTTTTTCACATTACTTTATTGCTTTGTCACTTGGGTTTTAAGATAGTGTTAGGAAAAAAAAAAAAGAAAAAGCATGATACATGGAACCAGTGAATCCAAGAATAATACACCTTGTTTTGGGATAAATGTCTCAGTGTCATTCTCATAAAGAGAAAGGGAAAAATTGCACGAGATGTCAATGCAAGTGAGAGGATGTAACCCTGCAAGTGAAAATTAACGTCAGGTATTGCACAGGGGCACAGGGAAAACTTCTGAACATGCTGTCCTCAGAGCAGGGATGTGCACATGGCCTTGGCAGCCCTCTCTCTCCCACACCCTCTCCATTTGCAGCCCTCTCTCTTTCTCTGGGCTCTGGACACCAACTCTGGCAGCCCTTGGCCAATGCCCTTGTGATCAGATCTCCCAGTAAGCCAGTCCATTGGGACATCCTTTCCCTGTGGACTCAGTGTCTCCCATTGTGTCCCAGCCCTTCCCAGCCGTCGTCCATCTCAAACAGGACACTCTGATAAAATACAGAGAATCTTTGATATCACACTCCCATTTTTGATGGTTTAAGAATTACTTGAATATAAAAAAGAGTACAACACATATAACATTAGCACCATGTGGCTTTTTTAAGAGTTTTAAAAGAACATTTCTCATAGCTTTGCACAAACAGTGCATCTCTGTTTTACACTTTCCCATTCAATTTACTCTGCATATGAACCTTCTTTTTTCTAGGTCTCTTCAACAAAGTATAAATTACATGGCCCCTAGAAATGGAATGCAACAGACAGCTCTTGCATGTAATATCATTCTTATTCCAAGGTTGAAGAACTATGAGATCATTAAAGCTGAGAATGAATTTTGTCCAGTGCTTTAAGAGCAGTAGTGAATAGTATAGCCATTGTTTAAAAATATACTTACAAAAATCTGCACAGCCTTTCCTCACTGTACTCTAAGTATGATTTACTATCCGGCAAGGCAAGCAACATGAACTTGTTAGAAAAAAATAGCAAAAAAAATCAAAATATACCACATGCCAGAAAAAAAACCCCAAAAATCCAACAAGCAAAAAACCACAAAAAAACCCTACCAACCACAGAAATGCACAGGTCTCCTGGAGAGCAAACCATGGCAGTACTGTTGCAACACATGCATATACAGTTAAGGGTGTAATTAAAGGTTATGAGATGGTTTCAATCCTCTTTAAAAAATGCCAATATGATATGTTTTACTTTTTTGTTATTTAGAAAATAATAAAATTTAAAGTGAAAAAACTAAAACACCACAAATCCTTACAGAAAACCAAATTATTTTTCTCTCATAAAAATAATATCCTAGGAAAACACAGCTAAAGCCTCTGTATTTTTAAGTCCCTGGTTTAGTGAAAAGATACAGCTATTGTATTAATGTTCAGAATAGGCTTAAGTACTTTGCTGAACAGGAATGGAAGTAAGCATATGTTTTAAATTAATCACATGCATAAGTGTTGTCTTGACCCAGAGCAAAGCAGCACTTGGCATTAGTGAAAGCAATTTTCTGCAACAAAAGTGAAATTCAGTATTTAAATTTTAATGCCTCCAATTGACCTTTTCTTTCTCTTTTGTTTATAGCCTATATTATTCTTCATTGTCTAAAATTATCAATTCATATCAAGTTCATGGCAAAATGTTTGATGCTTTGAAAATATCTTCTATTTCTTTAAAAGAACCTTATTATTTTAATAATAGTTGAAAATGTATTATGTTTCCTGAGTCACTGGTATCATAAATCAAACCCAGAACCCCATTTCTTTTCCCAAGCTACATGTAGAAGCACGTAATTCCACTCCCAGCCCTCCATATGTGCTTTTGCATAGTTTTCACCCTAACCACTGAAAAATGCCCATAAAATAAATTGTGATGTTGAATTGATGGGCTGTATAATCTGTGAGGAAGGTGTCAGTTTTACTCTGACATTTCTCAAGGGATTTCAATGTCACAAACTGCAAGGAGGGTTAGAATTATGGAATTAGCCTTCAAAGCTGATTATTAATGTGTAAGGCTTATTTAATTTAAACTGGCATCCCATGGAAGCTGACACATCTAACACCTGAACTTCAGTTACTTGCCCCAGTGATAGGAATAACTTATTGCAACCGTGGAATATTTGGCATGCTGTCCTAAAAACTGAAGGTGGAAAATCTCTCTTGGAGGAGTCATTGCTTACATTTTCAGCAACTTTTCAGACAGTTACATGTGTCTGCAAGCATTTATGAGATACACATCCTGCTTTATATCACAACTAGTGACCTCCTCTTAAAAATTCCACCAAATTGCACTGAAATCCAACTTTTTGGTCTACCTCCAGTGTTGACATTAGATTACATATTTAAGCCACAATTCTTATTCATAAATTCCAGATAATGAATGGATACTATGCATATTGTTTAGCATTTTCATTCCACAGTCATATAGTTAGCTGTTTTAAACACATTCATGTCATGAATGTTAAAAGAGATGGGTTTGTCTTTACCATTTATTTAATTCTGCTTCTCAGGGAAATGGTTAACTACATTAGTAGCTTTTTCATTGTGCTGGTGTAATTTTGTGTACAGCGATGAAAAGTTTTTCCACATCAGCCAGAAGACTCCCGCACTGGCCACATCTCCCTGGTCTGAGTACCAGTGGCGTTTCACCCAGGGAAGACCAAAATATGAAGTGTGCTTTATGATGACCTGGTGGGATCATGTCTCCTCCAGGAGCAGAAAAACTTTCTGTCTCTATTCCCTTTGTAGAATGAAATATGAGCCACAAACTAAAACCCAGGAAGTATGGATAATACAACTTCTTCAAGTATGATTTAAAAACTATATTGTTCCCACACATGATCATTTGACCTGAGTATGTTTTTTTCTGTAATCAGTTTTAATTTATTACTTCTTCCTTGTATAGGCACATCCATTTTTATTTTACTGTGAGGAAGAGTAAACAAAAAGCATGAAGACCAGAATAATCTGCCAATTTTTAACTCTTGGTTTGTCTCTTCACTTACTTCTAAATTTTTATTGAACCAATTCGCTGACAAATAGTTTAGTTGAGAATCCCAGAAAAGAAACTTTTTCACGAGTAACTTTATTTTTAATGTTGCCTTATCTCTGGTCTTAAAATCAGAGCCAAACAGGGTTAAAAGGGAGAAGGGGTTTACCTCGGTATTTATTTAAGGATCCCAAAAGGTGTAAACTTTGTTGGGGTGGAATGCATTGAGAAGCACACACCGAAATGCACACACATGATGAATCTCGTATAGAATTTATAGGCCTTGCAAATTAGCTTATCTATCAAAGATTCCCCAATGAGAGGCTTGAGTGAACCCCTCACCCCAAGGAACCTTCCCCCTGGATGGGCCTATCTTAGTTTACAGAATGTGTTCTGGAGAGGACCTTGGAGTCTGGGGCTTTCTGACCCCCAACTGGGAAGCCTCCAGGATGTTTGGTCTCCTGGCTTAACAGAATATTGGGTCTAAACTAAGTTATCAAACTTAAGGAATTATAAGTAAGTGAGATAAAAGCACTAAGGATACATAAAACTATATAAAAGGGTATATAAAAGGGTTTATAAAAGAGGTATAAAAAGGGTATATAAAAAAAGGCAAAAAATCATCATGGCATCATTAATACCCAATTAGAGAATACATAACATTAGATGTTTTTTAGAAATATTTCCTTTACATCAAATTTCATGCCATTATGACTCCCAAGTACTTTTTCATTATTTCAGAAAGTTTTTGTTTTCGTTCCTGAGCTCACCTTACTCTTTTTTTATCCTCTGTTGACTCAAAATGTTACAGTCTTTAGTTTTGAAAAATACATGGTATGTGATGTTTGAAAAGTATGGAATGGGACTGAGATTTCCACACACAGGGAAATATTTCTTCATTGTTTGACATTTACCCAACAGCAGAGGGGGAATAGTTACTACTGATGTGCAATAGTTGCTGATACAGCATAAACCAATATTCCTGCACCACCAGTCTCTACCCAGGACAGTTATTTTCTGCTACATCAGCTTTAACAACCAGGCACTAACATATCAGGGTTAGGCCAACAAAGGAGCTTCTGGAGAGATGAGATTATGAATGCCTTGTTACCTCATGAGTTTTAGGTCCATTACCTAAAATTTGTATGGTTTTATTCCTTATTTTATTTTAGTTTAGTTTATTTTGACTTTTTATGTTTTTTTTCACTGCAAGTATACATGAAACATGTCCTGTTTTTCCAGAACTGCATTCTGAGTAGCATCCCATTTTTTATAGAAGCTCTCTAACTAATGGGAATCTTTCTTTTTGATCAGAAGTTGCAGCAAAATCACATGTATGATTTAGACAGTTGGGAATGGAAGACAGTACATCAGCTTGTCTGTTCTGGGGATTAAGATGAGAATAATGCTTTGAAGTCAAGGGGCTTGTGACAAATTCAAGGTTAACTGTTTTAAATTAAATGCACAGAAAGATTTGATTATTCGTCAATTAGTTGGAACTAAGAGCTCTACAACTTTCCACTTTCCTTACATCTTTTTTTTTCTGCACTTTTAAACTATTATTTTTTTTATTATTATTGTCTTCCAAGTTTTTCACCTTCTGCTTCTTTGCTCCTTGTCTTTTTATGTTTCTTTTTTCAGGAGAGCGTAATTGTCCTGAAGCCATCTGAAGAGAATATTCATTTAGCTTTTAGGGCAATTGTACTTGCTTGGGAAGACTTGTAGGTTGTAGATTATTGAGTTTTTTCTGTGCCAGTACCAAGTTATTCTAATACATACCTGCAAATTCCAGTCTAATGAAACCTGATTTTAATGACTAAAAAGTCTCTTGGACCTTTTTGATAATGTGTTCTGTAAGGGAGAGACTGAGGGAAGTACTTCTAAAAATTCTGAGGTATTTGGCTTCCTGTTGCATGTAATTTTATGCCTCACAAAATATTTGTCTCATATATTAGCAATGTGAACCTGAGATTTAGTTTAGTGAACAGGTAGGTTACATTTATCCCATATATTGATATAATCTACATTTCAGTGGACTTTTGAGTAAAACTTTACACAGATCTGAAACAACTAAATTATCGAAATATTTGCTCATCTTGATGGCTGTGTGGCATATTTTTTATCAAGCTTTCATAGCTTTCTCTCTATTTGCCCATTTTTCTTCCCATCTCTGTTTTGTGGCATGCTGTTCTGTTAATATCCAAATTAAAAATATTGTGCTCTCACTTGATATTTTAATCAGACATTAATGGGCTTTTCTTTGCAAGCTGAGACAAACCTACCACTGCAAATGAAAATTTAAATTGTAAATTCTTTCTCAGTCTTTACAGCCTTATACAGACAAATTAAACCAAGTTGGCAATATTTTTTTCATACTGATATTCTGTTAAATCCACTGAAGAAATCACATCTGCTCTGAAAACCATAACTGGGGATTCATTCCTAAACATACTTCTATGAAGAAGATATATAAACATCTCAAAGCTATGAAGAGAAGATAACACAGTATGATATATTTAACAACTGCTGGGGGAAAAAAAATTGTTTAAAGGGGGAAAACACATTCCATGGTGCGATATCTATTTAATGTTTGGATAATCTGGAGAAGAGATAGAGGAATCTTCCATCAGTACTCCCACAGAAATGAAATAAGTGCAATTTTAATACATATTTTTCTGATTCTTTTTGGGCAGTGCACACACAAAGGTGATTTGTGGAAACCCAGAGAATTTTTACTAGTACATCAGTGAGCAACCATAATTGTGTTTTCTCCCTAATGAAGTCAATCCTCCACAAAGGTATAACAAAGTTAAAGCTTGTCTCTGAGGACTGCTTCTTTGCCTGTAGGGTTTATGGTGTTCTCTGTCACTTTTTTTTTTAAGGATCATCTGTTTCAACTGGAATCGCACAAATTTGAGAGAGGACGAGGCAGGTGCCCTTTTGACCCCAGTTCTTCCTTCACCTCCATCTTAATTGGTAATGATCTTTATGTGACAAGCTTCACAGTCCTGTCAATCTGTCATTCTGAGTCTCTTTCTTCAGCACACCAAAGTGTTGTCAGCTTTCCACTGCAACCTTCCACATGTCAGACTTAATCCTCATGGTGCTGCCCACATTAATATTACATTCCAGGCAGCATTAACTACAGCAAGGGTGTCTGACTGAAGTGAAATGTTGAATGACATGTGCCATCCTGAAGGTAATAGATTGTTGTGTAATTATGGAAATAATAATTTCCTGCTTTCCTTAAAAGCAAAGAAGCCTGTCTGGCTTAGTCATTTGCACCACTTCTGTTTTCATCTACTGAGATGAGTCTGAGCAGCAAGCACCCTGTAAAAATGTGAATTTAACTGTATTTATATCAAGCTTTATTGTTTATATAAATTACCATTTTTAAGATTTTTTTTTAATGCTGCGTTCTAAAAAAACTATCACAAACTGGTGATTCTTTAGAAGAGTTGATCTTATACTCATCAGATATAAAAATAGAATTCAGTCTAACTCTGCAGTGCCAGGAAGCTGTGCTGAGATAGTGCTCCTCTGTGCCTTGCTGGGAAGTGTATCACTATAGGACTGGGATCTTTGAAGTTGTGATATAGCAAACCATATGGGTTTTCCTCAAATATGTTTTCTTAAAACATTTTGTGAGATGAAGCAAAGACAGTCTTGGCACTATTGACTAAGTGTACATTGACTAAAAATAGCCTGGAACAGCAGGTAAAGGGTAAAAGCTAGATGGAGTTAGGGAGTAGCAATGATTTCTGGGTTTAGAAAACATAAACAAAAACTGAGAATTCAAAAGGATTATCCATGAAAAGAAAGAGGTAGAAAAAAGAGGCTAAGATTAAATACATTTTCTATTTTTCAGGGATAAAAAAAGAGGATTTTAGGGCCCTTTTGATATTTACATTTCTCTCTGCGTCTTAAAATCTGACAGATAAATTCTCTGATGATTAACTACAATGGTATGGCTCATCTATGGTGGTGATGAAGTACTGGTCATGAGTGACAGATGTATTTTTTGCAAGGTTTATTTGCTCCTTTACATTAACAAATTAATTACAAGAAGAATCTTCAGCAGTAATGTCAAATCTTTCACATTGCAGCAATTCATCAAAATATTCTTCATTGTCATTTAAAAAGAAAAAAGTAAATTAGAGCTTTAATTCTTAAGAGTTAAGGGGTTGAGAAGTCATAGAAGAATCAGAAAAACATGCTGTATTTTGCCTGACCTTCCAAAATCCATGAAGCACAGATTGTCACGCTTTTATTCAACCCTTATTTCTATATTGTTTCTACAGTTTTTGACAGATTCTAGTCTCAGATTAGCCTGGGAACAAAGACTCATGGAATTGGTGTAGGCCTGAAACCTCATGGTCTAATCTTGAAGTCCTTCTCAACCTTTCCTCAGATAGAACTAAGTAAATAAATTAACCTGATCCTGTTCCTACTGTGAGATCAATGTGAATTTTATTTGCTTAAATGGAAGCCAGATTGTCCAACTGGGCTTTAAGAGTTTGCCTGAATTATGGGAGGTCCTATGGATGCTCATATTTTTATCTGGAGGAGAAAGCAATTAAATGAGCCCTTCCCTGATAAAGGCTGATTAGAGTCTTGGAAGTCCACTGACAAAGACTTATAAAATCAATCTGACAAAGCTAAAAATTCTGTAATGTAGCAAGATTAACCGGAGAAAATAATATTTTTATCAGATCACTGATACACCGAAAAACAGAGTAACTTTCACCTCTTCATCAAAACGAGCAAAATATTTAGAGGCTGTTTTTATGGCCATCCATTAGGAAATTCTATAATTTCAAGTTATCATGCAATCATATTTTAAAAGCATAACAAAATTCTTCAAAGATTTTATTATTTTATTTATTATTTCATATTTTTAACTAATGGACTTAAACAATTTCAACACTTGGAAAGAATATTCTAAGGAAATTTGAATTTCCATGTAATCTACTTCGTTCTAGCAAGTTCTACTAACCAGAGACACAGTTCACAGAATAAAATGCTGCATCTTAGTAGCATGTATGTATGCATACATCCAGGATGTATGTCCTTTATCTCTGCAGGTAGCCAGGTGAAAAGGTTAGAAGACCTAGATGCAAACACAGTGAATAATAATCTTTTAAATGACATTTGAAAATGAGACAGACTTCTAATGCCAAATGCACTGAGAAGGAAGGGATGCTTCTTCACTCAGACAAGCACTGAGCTCAGCTCATGATGGCCATTACCCCGTGACAGGAGATGATAGCTACACCATGCACCCTCCAGGACAGGTCTTCCAGTCCTTCCTCCAATGTTTGGCGGTTTAATTCTTCTTCATGCACTTCAGTTTCCTTAGAAAGATCTGCTCCTGGTATGAAAGCATCATGATCTTGGAGGCTGCACCCCAGAGTTGTCTCCATTCTCCAATGCAGGTTCAGCCAATGTGCATGTCCTTGGAAAGGTTTTATGCAAAGCTGTTAGCAAAGCACACCCCAGCACCTTCTCCCTCCTAAGGAAATTATTCAAAACCTGCTCCCACCTCTGCCCCTCACATTAACACAGCGCCTACATCAGCATGGCCACTGAATAACAAGGCTAACAAGAAAACTTTATATACCTTCTCATAAAGGTTTAAAAGCTCTTAAAATCTTGATCTTGAAAGATTATTTGTGCCACGACTAACTAGGACCAGATTTAGCCGGATTAATTTAGGAAGAAACATAATCCCTTGTTCTGCATCTCTTTATGTTTTTCAACACAAGAGTTAAAATACCCACTTCAAGAAAACAACAGTTCGTGACTTGGCTTTAAAATGAAATATCTGTGCTGTTGTAAGCGTTATTGTAGGTTATCTGACCCATTGGTGAAGTAGCTTGTGATGAATTCCTCAATATATGAACAATCAATTAATTTATTGCCAGCATCAGGGAACAGAATGGAAGTTGGATGGCAGACAGGCTGAATAAAATGTTTATGTTGAGCTCAGCGGTATATAAAACTTTTGGACTTTTATTCCTAATGAACTCTCCCATCTGCTTTCAATAGCCAAAACTATTTTTGATACCAGATTGTGCACACTGATTAACTTAGACCACACTAGCTCTTGAAAGCTGAGAAATTAGTTTATGTCCACATATTCTTACCTGCAGTATATCAGAAGTGGTGAAAAACCTAAACTACATCTGAATAGGTGAATATCCAGGGAATCAATTCCAAAAATATTTTCTGCTTTTACAGTTTTAAAAGTTAGGTATTTATGTCTTTTCTTTTACTCCAGACAAAAATACATTTTCTCTCAAAACAAAAGACAAAATACTTGAGTGACAGACAGAAAATACAAATATACAGAGGTATTAGTTTACCAAAATAATTGGGTATTTTTTTTAATTTGCTGTTTTCATACTGCCAAACATATCATTTTCTAAAATGTGAATTAGTCTTCTGATTTTAGTTGTCATGTGAGTAATAACTGACTGTCAAAGAAATGCATTAAAGGTGAAGCTTATGTTCTACTCATTATGTTCTAATGCTTTATTCATAACATAAATTTTCCATTTTACACAAAAAAGACTACTGATGAATAACAGCTTGTGTTTGCATTACCTTGCAATTTGAAGCAGGTACACAAAACATGCCACGTTTAAGGTGGTAGCAGCCTATTTATAGAAATCTTTTGTATGAGTAATTTAATTTAAATGCTTCAATCTCTTTTGCTTTGAGGTTGTCACCTAGAAATTTTGAAGGGTTTAGAAGAAAAAGGTTGTATTTTAATTTGTTAATATTTGGCTTTGAATAAAGGGCAAAAGTAAAGGAATTTTTAAGTGGTCACAGTTGAATTTTGATGTATTTGTCCACTTGAAAAGAATGCTAGCTAAAAGTATGTGTGTATCACTTGAGCTAAAATTAGTCTTTGAGGTCCATGGGAATTTTTTGTTTGCTTAAATAAGGAAAGAAGAAACTTTTTATTCTTTTTAGAATATGATTAACCACACTGTTAACCTAATTAATCAAACTTAAATTTTAGCAATTTAGTGTGAAGCTGAGGTTAGACTGGAAGAGGGAAGGAGCAATGAAGGTCTCTGAAGTCACTCAGTTGATTTTCACTGGAAGGTAGAGGTTAATCAGTGTGATGTGCAGCAGTATAAAACCCTGCAACCAAGTCAGGAGTGAATTGATATGTGATAGTAGCTTTTCAAGGGAGGAGAAAAAGTAGAAATCTTTCCAGAATTCTTCAAGCCTCAGTCTTAGGTTATCTCTAAATCTGGAATTGGTCAGAACCTGTAAAGACCTAGCAGTGTTCAAAATTTGTAACTTGCATTTAAACAAAAGGCTATTGAAAAGGACAAGAGAAGATCCTTAGTGTCAAAAGTGCAAAATATATCAGAATTATGTTCAATGTTTTTGTGCTGAGATATTTGACAGTCACACTTATCAGCACTTTCCCTTCCCTGTTCTTAGGTGAAGTGACCTGTCTGCTCACACAGGATACTTATATTTAGTTTAGTAAGAGTTCAGGGTAAAAACCAGATTTAATTTATATATCTGTAAAATATTTTTCATGGAACACTATCCATCCAGGACTGGAACTTCCCTTTTCTCCCCTCAGGATCTCACAGGTACAACTAGTGATAACGTCTTCAGTATATGGTAGAATACCATAACAGCAGATTAGTTATTTATACCAACATTTTATACCTATGTCAAACAGAAAGAATAGACTTCATATCCAAACTTCTGAACATCTGGACTTACAGATGTCAATCCTGATCATTGGCAATATGTGATGAATAATTTACCCTGCACTGGTGCACTTTCCAAGATTCATTATAGTGTTGAAAAGATAAAATATCCCATTTTGCATTACACATCACCAAAACTAAAAAGGATATCAGCCAGTCTGATATGTTTTTCCAATAGA
Organism: Aleadryas rufinucha; assembly: GCA_013397815.1. Taxonomy (NCBI): domain Eukaryota; kingdom Metazoa; phylum Chordata; class Aves; order Passeriformes; genus Aleadryas; species Aleadryas rufinucha. The sequence goes on from VZTH01018008.1 coordinate 586,833, forward strand.
ATTCCCAAAGGGGGATATATGACTAATGTAACTCATTAATTAGAGTTGTGAAGTTTGTTTGGAACATTATGAAGACACTGGCAAATTCTACAGTTTAAGCAGGTCTGTGCTGTTTAAAAAATAAAGTTCTCTATTAGTTTTGGGCAACCTTAATTTCTACAGATGCTATAATTTATACTTAACATTTTACTTCACTTGCCAATATTTTACACTAAATCACAGCCGGGTATTTTCCAGGGCAATGTCTATTCTGTATATGATGAAGCCTCAGGCAAAACTATGCTTGACTCTGGCTCAGCTGAGGTGTCTGAACCAGTCCCAGCTGCCAAGCTATTAACTTTTCAGAATAATCATTCACAATTTTGCTACCATTCAATTAATATGTCTCTCTTAAAAGAAACAAAATTCACACTTTGAGGGAGACCTACAAACAAAATTCTCGCTTTCTGCTATAATCTTTTATGGATGCCAGAAAATGTTATTTGGATGTATCAGTCATATTTATTTTGATTAGATAGCAGGAAGATGTGTCACTGAAGCCTCCACTCAGATTAGCCTTCAACTGGAAATAATTTATTTCCCTCTCCTTGTGCAGTTTGATTCCTTCTGTGTTATTTTCTAGCATAAGGATGCCACCTAGTGACAACAGCTGCCTGCTTCTTAAATTGGGCCTAAAAAAATTCTAATCTAAGTCCACAAGGATATGAAATAAGTTGTTAATACTTGTTCAGTTAAGGGAATAGTGTCCATACAAACCTGAAAGGTAGAATTATTAATTTTACTAAGGTCAAGTATATCCAGTATCACAATTTTAGATGGGTCAGAGATAGGCTTGATTTTTGAACATATTAAATTGTACCAATATTCATACTGATTTTTCAACAGTGTCTTAATCTGGGTATCATTTCTAAATTTTCTGATGCTTGCTTAATTTGTGAATACCATCTAAATCCTTTGAAAATGAGACCCAGTTTCTGTTTCTATAAATTTTTCAAGAAATATTCATCACCAGTTGTGGAGGATGGATGAAATCTCAGGTTCTGTCCCTATGCTGGTAAACATTTCAATGCTATGAAAAAAAGTTATTGCTGGACAAGAGAAAAATAGTCTCTTTTTCTGTCCACTGAACACAGAATCCCCTCAGCCAGCAATTTAGTCCCAAACTGTAGTTATTCCAGGTGAAGTGAAACAATTCCAGTAGGCTGACTAGAAAACCGCCTCAGCCTAATAAAACTTGTGCTTGTTTAAAGAAATAATTTCTAAGGTAGCAGGTACTGCTTCTTGTCTCTCCAGCTGGGGAGATAACTGCATCCAGCCCTCCAGTGTTTTCAGTATGACTCCTTTTTCAGCCATGTTTTCCACGGAGCTAAATTTTGTAATTATGCTCAGGAAAGGCTCCTGTGTTTGAGTTCCAGTCTGTGGATTCAGTTATGGTTTAGCCTCGAGCTGTAACCACATAGTGTAGCCCAAATCAGTAGTTTGGTGCAGCTAACAGTATTCTTATCCTTAGCACTGCGTTCTCTGAAAACTGTTGCTGCATTTTCATCTGATTTTCTTGCTCCTGTTACATAAACGCACCTCATAAACCCACCACGTCCCTTCCAGTTCTAGAACCAGGCAATTTGGTGCGTCTCATTAGCAAGACCAGGGCACATCTGGAACTGCTCAGCAGCCAATCACTGGTCAGGGTCTTTGCACTGGTGAAGATTTAGGTACCATCTCATTGTCCGCAGAGGCAGGCACTAACTGGACCACAGTGAGATCTTTGAATTGAGGTGCCCAATGTGTCAGATATTATTGCGGCAGATGTGGATAGATGTTAATGTAACACCTTCATGTTCCATGTGTGAATCTGTCTTATCAAGACAGTTTTGAAAATGAGATTTCCACTATGAGTGAAATTTAAAATTCTTGTTCTCATGCTGCTCCAACTGCAAATTCTGCACTGCTGGTAGGAACAGTGTCCAAGTGCACTTCAGACTGTATTAAACTACTGACTCACCTTCTCCCCTCAATTTGAGCAAATAGTAGCAAGCCATATTTATAATGTGGTTCCTATCACATGCTATGAAATCAATATGTAGAGTATTAAAAAATTGTTTCATTTTGTGGTTTTTTTTAATGTCTGGTCTGTAGGTGGTGAACTTTTTACTGGTCTCTACAGTGACTACTGGGGAAGAGATGCTGCTCTGTTTCGCTCCATGAACCGCATGGCCCATCTTCGCACGGAGCCTGACAATGAGCGCCTGCTGAAAGGTATGGGAAGGACAAGGAGCTAAAACCAGAGGTGTTTCAGATGACTGGACAATTTCTGGTTTGCATGGGAACAGAGTTTGCTATGCAAATGTTAGTGTCGGGTTTTAGCCTAATTCAAATTAAAATATATAAACCACAGAGAATGGGACTGGAAAATGGTCTTTTGCAAAAATACAAAGGAATATTAATTTGTCAGTTGGAGGTATAAAAATACTTCAGCATTAATGTATTCCACATGTTCTATGGATATCCACCAAAAAAATTTTTTTTTTACTATTTCTATCACCTAATTGCCCTTAGGTAGCTTTCTGACTCACAGATCCCTTACCTCTAGTTTTACCTTTTGGTTTCTATCGGCTGATTTTAAGGATTGAAAAAAATAAGGCAATATTTTAACAACTGGATTCAATTCATTTTTGTTTTTTTTTTAAGAACCAAAATTCGTTGGCTCATACATGATTCCTGACAATGAAGACCACGATGATAACAAAGTATATTTCTTCTTTACTGAAAAAGCTTTAGAAGCTGAGACAAGCACTCATGCCATATATACCAGAGTGGGACGTGTATGTGCGGTAAGAACATTTCCCTGATTGTGCAGATAAGAAACTAGAACAAATGATGAATTGTCCAGAAAATTATCATCACAGACAGACTTAAGTTTTACCAGAAGGAGCAGAAAAATCATGAGGAAAGACTTTATTTCCCTCTACTGCCCTGCACAATTATCCATTTCCCACTCAGGCCATCCTCCTGGTGTGTTGATCTCATTTCTTTTTGGCTCCCTGGCCCCACACAGAGGAATGAGATTTCAGGTAGTTGCTGGAGATGAGCACTGTTAACATATGATCTCCCAGCTGCCCATATTGGTGTTCTCTAAGCACTGATGAATTTTGGGTGCATTTCTTTTCTAGTAACCAGCTACTGTAAGGCTGATGAGAGGCGCTCTCCCATTCCCGTTGGGACTACTTCTGCTCAATTAAAGGAAGGAAAGAGAAGGTTATTTCTTAAGATCTGATTTTATTTTAAAAAAATTTTGCATTCCCCCTCCTAACTGTAGGGGATACCTTCCTAAAACTATTTGGCAAAGAGCAAGATACAAGTTATTTTCTGTTACCTCGATGTGCGGTATTTGTCACATATGCTCACCAGCATACTGCTCCTCAAACTTTCTTGGGTAGTCATGTATAACTTAAAAACATCTGATAAATGCAAAGTACCAAATTGCAGCCTCAGCCATTAATGTTCACAAAGCCACTTGGATTTCTGAATTCCAGCCACCATCAAGATCCAAACTGGAATTCTTTGGCTTATGTTCTGAATATATGCCGGAATAGATTATTTTAATAGTTCCCTCTACTCTGCAATATATCCACCTGGAAGTCTTATCTCTAGCCATGGGTTAAACCAAAATCCCACTGACTTTTCTCTTCCACTTCTCCAGAACTTATCTGGCCATTAACTTCACAGCTGTATGTCAGAATTCAGATTTGATTTAGTGAATACAAAAAATAGCTAGCTGGTGATTCAAGGACTGGCTTTTTTTCTCCAGCTTTTATATTTTCATCTGAGCCGTAACAGGTTTTGCAACACAGAGGCATCTACTCCACATATTTCTACTTTTCTGAGGAAAACAGATGTCTGTTTGTAAGAGGAGTTTTTCAAGCCTATTGCAGAGCCTTCAACAGCCATTTACATGGGTCTTGAGTATAAGGCCACAGATTGGGGATGCTACCTAACGGGTACAAAACCTGATTACTAAGTAGTACTAAATGTTCCCTTTTTTTGAAAGTCCCAAATGTTGCAAGAGCAAGAAAAAGGTGAGACAGCCATAGCGAGGCAGGTTTTGTTTAAAGTTACTGAGAATTTGTTAGAAAACCATGTAAATAATTGCCTCAGATTTGCCCCATTAGTACCAGTTCTATGGATAGATTCAGGGCTTCAGTTTCCAAATGCATCGAACTAAACCTGCACTGACCTCTTAAAGCAAAGCTAAACTTCAGCAATATACTCAGTATATCTCGTTTGCAAAAATGAGCAATAAAAAAAGAGCTTTACAACAGCTGTGTAGCTAAAACTATCCAGGGATATGGTACAGAATTAAAAAATTCTTATGAAACCACAGATCTTAATGAGACCTGGACTTGATCAATGCAATCCTACTTGAAAACTGACTCCAGAGAAATAATACTAGTAATAGACATGTGGTTTGAAAATGGATGCTTTTGACATTAGAAGACACAATGAGCAGCTAATTCATCAGAGATGTTTGTGCTTCCAGACTTACTCATTCAAATTACCATTGGCATTTGTTTCTCTCTACACAGAATGATATGGGAGGCCAGCGAATGCTCGTCAATAAATGGACCACTTTCCTCAAAACCAGGCTAGTTTGTTCTGTGCCCGGGAGAAATGGAATTGATACACATTTTGATGAATTAGGTAAATATCCTAGATGACAACAAACTTGAAACCATGGAAAAAACATGTAACTTCATGACAACACATCTTACTGCCAAATATTGCACTTGTATTCATTATCAGGGAATGGTGTTTAGCATTGTTTCCAACATATAAGAAGTTGGAATATATATGGAGTTCACTACCACTAATTACTCCTTTATGTATTGCATTGTTTTTAAATACTGCTTTAAAATCCACATAAAATTAAATAGAATAAATGAGTAAAATAGGATTATGCTTTTAAAAATCGATGAATTTTCTTTTGAGGGGCTGAGAAAAGTAGGTTTTTAACAAAAGCATTGCATTTAAATTTTACAGAGGATGTGTTTTTGCTGCAAACTCGTGATAACAAAAATCCAGTGATATTTGGCCTCTTCAACACTACAAGGTAAACAACTAGAAGAAAAAATAGAAGTCATAGAGGAATGTTTGAACAGTCTATTAAAGAGATAGAAGGATAGAAGCTGGATGATATAAAGTAAACAGTTTAATCTCAGTTCTACTCACAGCAGGATTCTTTGCTAATGTAAAAACATCTCTATAAGACTCAGGGGCTTGAAATGTCATTCTGTGATTCAGTATATCTGGATCACAAATTAATTAAATATTACTCAGCTTGACAATTTCCTATGTCAAAGTATATGCACTCCTGCATGCTTATAAGAACAGCATCTCAGAGCCACCTGTCTTACTTTAAGAGCTCCACTGTAATTCAAGGTTAAGTAGATAGCAGCTTAAATTCCTACTAACTTCTTAGTGAAGCCTAAAGCACCAGCTTGATGTTGCTGGTGGCCTCCTTTTCCTTTTCCACTGCAGTCCCTAGTTCAAGTGCAAGCACACAGTGCTCTTAGCTTAATTTAGGATGTAACTGGTAGAAAAGAGCACCTGTGCTTTTGCCACTTTCTCCTGATTTATTTTTTTTTTAGTAACAGAAGGCATATCTGCTCCTCTAGGGTTGCAGACACCTGGCATTTCCTACTGACTCGCGATGCCAGTAGAGAAAGGTGGGCACCTAATTCAAATTATCTGGATCAACTGCTGGAGTCTTCAGAAATAATTTCTTTGTACAGAGCATTGATGCTTCTTTAAAAAAAAAAAAAAAAAGCAAAAAGCAATTGCTTTTCTTGAACAAAATAAAATAAAATATTAGAATAAAATTTTAAAATAAAATTGTTCTACCCTGGATAATAAAATTGGATTGTTCTACATAAAGTGATCTGATCTAACTAATCATACCAACCAACATTCCCACTCAAAACAAAAAGGACTCATTTTAGGACTGTTCATTTTAGTCAGCATTGGTTGGTTCCCATCTCTCCAAGTAAAAACAGTAGGAAAAATGCTAGAGAAGAAAAGTGATTAACTGTTTAAATCATTAATCAAAGACATACAGGACCTGAGTTCAGTCTGTTGCGCTTTCTCTGTGTTTCTAAACAAGTAATTTAGAGCTTGTGTACACCATAATCAAATTTTGGCATAACAACACAGAGCTTCCTTGGAGAAATGTTATGAATATAAACACATTAAAGATTTTTAAAGAACATTGGATGCAGTATTTAGAAGAAAAGTATATAGGAAAGAACAAGCAGTGGTTTCTCCTGGAATACTGTTGAAATGTGACTTGTTTTTAATTTCATAATGATTCCAGTATTATATGGACAGAATGTGACATATTGCTTTAATAATGTCTTGAACTTTTACTTCATAGCAATATATTTAGAGGATATGCTATATGTGTTTACCACATGGCAAGTGTCCGAGCAGCTTTCAATGGACCATATGCTCATAAAGAAGGACCTGAATATCACTGGGCTCTCTATGAAAGAAAAGTACCTTATCCTAGACCTGGTTCAGTAAGTACAATCTATTTTCCACTGCTTTGCTATGTAAATGATTTTGGAAAGAAAAAGCAGACTGCTGCTAATGTAAAAATCTTCCTGACTTCACAGTCCAGGATATATTCCTTTGACTATCTAAACACTCTAGCTCTTCCTGGAAAAACATGGAATGGCTCAGCAATAGGTTTAATCAAGTACTAGAACCATACATTTCCCAGAGGAAAATAGTGAGAAAAGTATATAAGATTTTTCAAAATCCTGTTGGGACATGATTTTATCAACTTTGTGTAAAGGTCCTAAGGTCCCAAATTTAGGACCCCAGGCAAAATGGATAGAAAGAGGCAGCTCTAGAAGGTGGGTCAGATGCCGTATTCAGAAACAATAAGTGCATTACTTGTGAAAGAGCCTCACTTTCTTTCTTTTGTGTGGTGAAACTGGGACATTTAACAAGCGTAAAAGGAAGAAAAAAAAAAAACAAAAAACAAAAGAGAATCCACTATTTCAATGTCAGGTGCTTCTCGTTCCTTTTTTCCACCTCATTTTCCAAAAGGATCAAATTTAAATACTTCTGTAATTTAGATCAATGCACAGGTTAGAAATGAGACATATTTTAATAAAAGTAACTAATCAAAATAAATGTGTTTGTAGATAAGGAGCGAATTCTCCAGCATTCCAAGTCCTCTGCTCAAGATTAGTTCTTTCTGGAAGCAACAGTCTGGTACCCACACAATTCACTGATTTCCTTTCAGACATCACAGAGTGAGATTTTACTACCCTTCAATCAGGTTCCTGAGCTTATCAACATTCTTGTTCTTACCCTTTACAAAGAATATAAAAATATTAAAAAAACACTGTAAGAAACCAAACTCAGAAAAATCACTCATACCTTTTGTTAATTTTCACACGAGATTCTTTATAATTTTTTTTTTTTCAATTACTATTAACTGAAGGAAAGAAACAAGAAATATTTTGGAAATGCAATTAAATAAGAATTAGTGTAGCGAGCATTCAGCAGCTATAGAGCTGCTGTCATGTAGACAGTCTTTCCTGTCTGGTACTTAGATTTCTGGATGAAATCACAAACTCATGACTTAAGAGACAAGTAATTAACTTCTCCAAGGAATTCCTAATTCTTATGTTGTTTTCTCAAAGACATCACAAGTAATGTTCACCTTAAGCCGTTTTCCAATTTCAGTGTCTTTTTAGGTGTTTCTGCAGTTTCTGTGCCAGGGCTCTCCCATCCCCACTCGAGGGGTGAGGACAGCACCCGCTGGTGCAGGTGGAAGGTGCCCTTTGCATTGCATTGCCCATCACCTCCTCACAAAACAGGCACAACCAGGGCCTCCAGGAGGAGGCACGCAATGCCAGGTTAACTCAGGGAAGCACAACATCCAGGATTTCTTTTTTGCCCCATACCTTTTGGGATAACAATTACCTAGCCACCCATGGCAATCATCATGTGCTGCAAAGCTGCTTTTGTTTACACTCATGAAGGTCTACCCCTTGTCATGTCAACATTGGGCAGATTTCTAACTCTGAGCAAAGACATTTCTCACAACTGTTTGCCTAAATCCTGCCCCCCAGTTTTCACACTTCACCTCTTAATCTCCTCTCAGGCTAGGGGCTCACTGTCTTGATCTTAAAGGTGGATCAAAAAGTTTCTGGATGTTCGTTTCAGTGCCGTTTTCTCTTTGATAGTTGAATCAATATTCCCTTTTATACTAAAAACAATCATTTCCAGAAATAAGCATTGCATACAATTATCTCAGGAATGAGAGGTGAAAAGGCCTATTAGCTTGTCTACTCCATTCCACTGAAGCTTTTCTCCTTGTAATATGATTTCAAATGCATGTCCTTTCTCATTTTAAATTAATAATTTAAGATTAATATTTTTCTCTACTTCTCTTGGGGTTACAGACGTAAGTCCAAATGTAGAAGAAGATGTTCCAAAAAAGAGATTATCTAGGATTTAAACATTATGAATGTGGTTTGAACATCTTGGTCAATGAGCTACCCCTGTAGCACTACTGACATCAATATCAAATTTTTGTTTGTTTGTTTGACATCAGTTAAACTCATTATTGAGTCAGGATAGAAAAACAAGCAAATAAATTATCACATTTTAGGAAAAATGGTTGAATTTAAAGGAATTATTGGTTTTATATTTGATATTTTGTATAGCAAATGTATGGGTTTTGCAGTTTTACCAAATAATGAGACAGTACCATGCATGGATTGGAGAATGGTTGTACATTTTGCAAAGATGATACGATCCAAGTTCTTTAAGTGGTATTCATTTTTTTCCAGGCAGTAGAACACCTCACATATGTTATTTGGACTAGAATTAAACACAGGCATGAATTCAGTATTAATGACTTCAGTTATTACATTGATATCTCCTAGCACTGAAGATTAAATGGTGTCTTTTTGGCAAGAAGGAGAGAACACAGCGCCAGCACTTCAGCAAGGTTGACAAGGATTTATAGAAAGGCTGTCCTAAGTTCCACTTGCTTTCAATGCTTCTCTTCCTTGGCCACGTTTGGGTCAGACTAGAGTATCACCTCCCCAAAAGGGCAAGGCATAAGAACTGAAAAAGGAGCAGAAGACTGCAATTAATTTCCCAGTATCAGGGAAAAATCAGCTGAGGAAGCAGGTCTCTCCTGGGTGCTAACAGATTTAATTGTGGTTTTCTTTATATGTTGCAGAGCACATCAGAGGCTGATGTAAACGGCTCTGCCAGCTAACAAGGCATTAATTGGTTCATTTTTAGCTACCCATTTAGGGCACAGTTTAGAGGTCTTTTCAATGTTTATCCAGTAGCATGAAGAGAAAGTATGTAGCGGGCTGCAGCCAAGTGCTAGGTTTCACACTCCAAAGAATGTGCAGCATGTTGGTAAACTAAATCCCACTACCTTTCCCTTTACAGGAGTGACAGTGACAAGAGGCCAAAAATAACCTAATGGGCATCTCTGAGAGTCAGCACTCATTGATCTTAGGTATTGAATGAGTAAAGAATAAGTCTATAAGGAATGAGAGTAGAGCTTAAAGCTAAATAAACAGAAAGTCACACAGGTTCTGACAGACTCCGCAATCCTCTGCCATAACCTCTGCTGGTTCTTTTAGTTCATTTAGGCTGTGTTGCTTCTAGAAATGACATCAGGTACATCAAAAGTGGTGTTGATAGACTTCAGGGACAGCTGCATCTACTGTTTCCTTTCTAGACTACTTGATTTTATTTAATTAAAATGAAAAGCCTGTGAATGATTATTTTTATTAAATCTCTCCGGGACTAGAACTTTGCAAAGGGAACCTGGCAATGCCTATTCACTTGATATGCTGTGCAGTGCATGTGAAGCACAGGCTTAGCCTGTCTTCAAGCTCCAGCTCTGTCTCTTTATTGCAAACAGCTGGCGAAATTCCATCACTAGGTTGATTGGACAATTACTTTTAAGTCAACACTGAACAAAAACTTTCCTGTAGCTAAGCCCAAAAAGTGGAAACAAACATTGCCCCACTTGACAAGTGCAGGAGTTTGTTATTGTCGATTACAGCTGACCACAGGTTTAAAATTACTGTTTCCAGTAAACATAAAGAGTATTTTATTTCATTTTATTGATTGAAAAATCCAATTTAAATAGAGAAAGGCTGCTACTGTGGCTTTGTTTGAAATGCTGCTTAAAACCACGCTGTCCTATGAATATTTGGAGAAAGTAAATGGTTACTGAGATATTTCCAGCTTGATCATAAATGGTTTCAATTAGACATCATGAAGCAAATTGGAAATGTAGGATCTATGTTCAGTTGGGAAATACTATCTCGTTCACAAAGAATCCTAAAATTAACTTCTCTCTTTAACGCATTAAATTATCTCTAATTGCACATTTGACTGAGGGAGTAAGCCTCTTTTAATCAGTCATTGACATAAAGTTTATTTGCTTTGCAAACTGGTAGATTGATCAATGCAAACATTGGTATTTGAAGCTAAACTGTGATATATAATACTGTCATCGAGAGTCAGGAATTAGAATCAAACATAATACTGTTAGAATGCCTGAAATCAAGAATTACTGTTGCTGATGGCATAATTTTAAGTGTGCTTAGTTTCTTATGGTAATACATTTTGCAATCAAAAAATAATAAGACTAGAGATTGATTTCAAGCATTAGTGTTCTGCTGATTTTGCATGGCTGTTTCTCTACTGGGATAGAAAACCCCTTTCTTCTTACTCTGTCAATGGCAATTTCGATTACATCTTCAATATGAATTTGGGGAAGACATAAGCACTATGGCTTTTGTCAAAATCTAGAAGTGTTACTCTTTATTCTGCTCTTAGTATGCCAAAAGGGAGGAACTCCTTCTTTCTAAACATGACAATGCCAAGGCACTGCTCATTATTTCCTTTCTTCTCATGATTAATAATCCACACATGCATCAAGTACAGAGTTCACTGTCCCGATTCCCACTGGGGTCTTCTGTGCTTGGTTTTCTGTAAATTTGTCTTTATCCCTGAAAACAAGACCCTTTTCTGACAATTTCTTGGGCAAACCTTCAGGATAATGTGTGTTCTATGTTGCAGTGTGCCAGCAAGGTGAACGGCGGGCTGTACACTACCACTAAAGACTATCCTGATGAAGCTGTCCATTTTGCCAGGAGTCATCCACTGATGTATCAGCCCATCAGGCCTGTTCATAAGAGACCAATACTAGTTAAAACAGATGGGAAGTACAATCTTAAACAAATAGCAGTGGACAGAGTGGAAGCTGAAGATGGACAATATGATGTTTTGTTCATTGGCACAGGTAAATAAAGAAAGCAATAAATAATTTTTACATTTCCAATTTAGTAAATTGTTGTGTTGGTTTTTTCCTCCAGGATGAAGCAAATCAATACAACATTCTTTTTTAGCAATTTTGCTTTTCCTGCCTGTGCCAGTCTTCACCTTACAGATGATGTTAGTCATTCTAGACATCTGCTTCACTGTGATGCTAACATTGTATAGGAAAGTAATGCTAGGGAAACATTTAAAGACTAGCAAGAGAAACAAGTATAGGATTCCATTTTAATTTTTTTCTTTTCAAAAAAGAACATTGAAAAAAATTGCAGGACAACTGGCCTTATTTTTAAACTTCAGAACACAGTCATGTATCAGAGCTGAGACTTGGAGACCTGAGAGAAACAAAGGTGGTATGATTTCCAAAAAATATCAGTTCAAGTTATTGGCTTTATTCCACGGGTTTTTTTCCCCAGTTCTGGAGGCAACAAGTCTAGCTGATACCATTAAAAAAACCTGCCAGCTTCCAGATTTGGGTTACAACACAGCTCAAGGAAGGAAGGAGGAAATGCCCAATTTTAAAAAACCCCAAACTGTTAGAAGTTTGCTGCCAAGTTTTCTTGTCTTTCTTCTGTGCCATTTTATTAAAATATGGAGAGCTTGTTCAACAAGAATTTTTAAACATCTTCCTAACAAACACAATTAAGGCAAAATATAGCTTATAGCTGCACTAAGTCTGAGAAAGCAGAGAAAAAATAAATACCCTAATGGTATTTGAAAAATAAAAAAACTTAAGAAAATAAGAGGAAAGGCTGGAACTAGACAAGACTTAAGTCACATCTAATCTGTCTGGAAAAAAACCAAGGATTCTTACATTCACATTTAATCAGTTTAACAACAGGAGTGGTATCGCAAATCATTTTGACCATTTTGTCGAGGAAAGGAGTTCCAGTGAATTATTTTTACTAATGAAATTCCTCTGATAAGTACACTTCAGTGTTGAGAACATTCAAAAAAAGCATGTTCATAGAATAGCAAAGTCTTATTTATGTTAGTGTTGTTTTCTAAGGTTTTGAACGGCCTCAGTATGGTCTTGGTAATGGACTTAATGTGGTCCGTAGAACATCATACCATGTGTCACTTATTTCTGTACAGAAGATTTTACAGTGGCTCCTACATTCTTCATATTTTCTCCTTGCATTTCTGATTGAGACTGTATCAAATATTCTTGTACACAAGTCTTCTGTTCAGCAAAGTTGAATCCAAAGGGGCTTAAGTGTGTGCTTTAGAGCTGCGCTGGATTGGCCCCCAGCAGCTGCCTGGTGTTCTCAAGCTGTCTGATCTCAGGTGACATGAAATTCCAGCAAAAGAATTTGGATTTTAGAAACTCTGAAATGCAATCTGCAATCACTACTCTGGCAAAGCTCCCACCAGAAAACTCACTGTTTCTTCGGGCAATATAATGTTAAGAAAGGGTTGATATATTTTTTTTTAATCCCAGTCCAACACCTGCTGTGTAATATAAGTAAGCAGCATCTTACAGCTGAGCAAGTTTCCTTAGGGTAGCAGTGCAGGTTAGAAAGGTTCATCAGAGGCAAAGCCTGAACATCAGAGCTTTCACATGTCTGTCAGCAGGATTTGAACAGGGACTTACTTAGGAAAATCAGAGCTTGGAATACAAATTCTTTTCACTGTTCTACTACAAAATGGTTGCCTTTGATTATATATTCTCTTTGAAAAATGGTGTATGACCGCAGTTTAATGGTTCCTCTTTTTGTTTCACCCTTTGATCTTTTACTGAACATTTTCCCCCATGCTTTCCTGCTTAATATTTCTCCTGTAAATCAAAGGTGACTGAAAGTAACAGAAGAAAGGAAGTGATATTTGCCATTGTTGATGACAGATTTTCAGATTAAGGACAGCAAGGCTCTTCTATTAATAGCCAGCAAGGCAAAACCAAAGTGATGGAAGACCAGATGTTATTTGTGTGTTTTCATTTCCTGCAAGAGTTGCAGTGACAGAGAGGTTGATAAATCTAAATCCAAAGTGCCTTAGTCTTTTTGAAAGTGCATCTTATATTTTGGTTCATCTCCCTCTGACTAACACCTTCAGCTCAACAACAGCTCAGTGTTACCTTAGAGAAGGGTGAGAACTGTGCACAATGAACCCCTGAAGGTTTTTGTACTCTTGCCTGGGGGAATGGAGCTGCTATCAGCAGTTAAGGCTATTAGTAGCTTCCTACCTAGTGTAAACACTCAGATCCTATAATTAAAGCTACTTTACAATTGTTTGCCTCAGTGCACTAGGCTTCCACGTACTCCAATTTCTTTTTCTGAAATATGGTCTCCGTCTGTGATCTTTTTGCTGTTCACAAGGGGTTATGACCCAGCATTTGAAAAATACAATTAATTATGTATCTTACAAATGTCTAAGCTGACTCTTATTTGCCAGGGACAAATTGTCATACATTTCATTTCCTAAGAGTAAGAATCCTCATTAATGACAGCAATATTCAACTACCTTTTCATATTTATAAATTTCAATCCATTTTCAATTTGAAGAAGTAATTTCACATATTTGAAGGCCATAAAAATGTTTCAACCAATCATAACCCTTACTTTTGTTTTGTTTTGTTTAAAATTTATGTCCAGATAATGGTATTGTGCTGAAAGTCATAACAATTTACAATCAAGAGACAGAATCAATGGAAGAAGTGATTCTTGAAGAGCTGCAAGTATTCAAGGTGAACTGTGCTGTATACGAAGTATATATACAAGTCTTGAATTTTCTGTAGAATCAAAATGTCTAAAAAAATCTGAGGATAGTCAAATATGTAACACCAATGTGCAAAAAATTTTCTAATTATTTAGCAATTTTATGACAGAAAATCTTCATTTTCAAACAAAGTTTTTCTAATGGCCCAAGCACCAAAGCACGTTGCAGCAAATCACAACTACTGTCTTTCTATTTATGTGCTTGGACATTGTATTGTGACTTTTAATTAGAATCTTATAGCATTTTGTTTCATTTTCCCTTATATCCAATTAAGTGATTAAAAGAGTATAACTGCACGCATAAAAATGTGCCTACTACAATCTTGGAAACTTAAATGAGATCCAGATAGAATAATTCCACTCAGAAATAGTGAATCAGTTAATCTGTCTCTACAGTGGGCAGAGGTGGGTCCTAGTTAGGCAGAACTCCATTCTGCTAAAGAATAACCTATGACTAAAGCTCAGTGCTTGGCACGTGACAAAGCTAATATAATGAAATTCTCCTAGTGAGCATTCTCATCATGTCACATTAGCTACATAAGGAAGGAGGCTAACCTGCTTCAAACCATAGGGAAAATCTGATATCAAAAGTTAAGACATTTAAATCTGGTACCTGAATTTAGTAGTGACTAATTTGAGTCTATTGACTTGTTGCCTGAAGGGAAAATCACAGAATTTGCCCTTCTTGATGAAGCTACTTTTCAATAGAACTGTGAGGGGCTGTGTATTGCTCCAAGAAATCTGAGCAGAGGGCAGAGAGGACAATGGTAAAAAAAGGAATTCCTGATATTTTTATCTTATCTTCAATGAATGTTTTGTTATAAAGAACACTCCACTTATCACTCTCAAGCAGGACAAAAGAGATTCAGTGGTGGCAAGAGCTAATGTCATGTTTGACAGGGAAATTGTAGGGTTCTTGTATCTCTGATAATCCTGAATTAAGTGTTGGCTGGTTGTTTTTAAATAAACTTTTTTAAAGCAATACTTCTGAAAGCCACAATTTCCTCACATCTTTCTTAAAGTCAAAGTACCTAGCAAAGATGAACACAATAAGTAAATATCAATCCTATTTTACCTGATTTATTTTCATAGCAAGAAGTTATTATTTTTTTCTAAGCAAGCAAATATTTCCTATTTTTTAGATGCCAGTTCCTATTATTTCTATGGAAATCTCTTCAAAAAGGGTAAGTTTTTTACAAGTTTGAAATGTGATGATTGTGACTCAAATGTAATGAAGCTGTAAACTGCACAGAGGTAGATGCATAGATAAATAGGCAGATGTACATCATCTATAATGAGATCTGGTTGGACACGTAATCCTTCTGTAATATAAACTTATGGTTATATGCTCTGTTCCTTTATAATGCATTTATGTTTGTCTATTTTAATGTTACATATCCTTAGTTCACAATATCATGCATATCAAAGCAAGTAAAAACCAATCTGTTTCATAAATTACTGTCCTAATCACAGTAGGGATTACCTTAGTGGATTTGGCAATTCACAGAAAAGTTCTTTATTTATAAATGAAGACAGACTTCAGCCCCATGGAGATATCAGTGCAAAAAGAGCCTTGCTGGCTCTCTCACATTTCCAGTTGCCCTCTAGGGCTGTTTGGATCTGAGTCTTTTTTGAATTTTTGCAAGTTTCTGCTGGTATAAACACCCAATTTATTACTCTTGCAGGTAGATTCTCATCCATATCATATCACATCATCTCAGCATGGAGCCATTATAAACATCTGAGGACAGTTATATCTCAATGTTAGACATGTCCAACAGTGATGTTAGACATCCGGTGCAATGTAGGTGCACATAAACACAGTGAAACACAAGTAACAAAGAATGAAAACTGCATTATTAGGAGGTGTGAGTGTGCCCCAAGAGATTATTTGAGTCTTGGTGTCTAATCAACGTGCATTTTGCCCATAAGTAATGCAGAAAGTAAAAGTCCTGTGATGGTAATTCAGAGGAGGACTTAGGTCTAAGTATTTTGAATTATTTCCTGCATAAATCTTTTCCCATGGACTGTGAAAGCAGCTCTGGAGACTAGATTGTCTAACACTGCACCTAAGCGATTATTTGGAGAAATACTCTCTGTCATTTCAGATGTTTGCCTTACCTTTAACTCTCAATGAATTGTCATGGTTAAAGCATCGTGTTGGAAGAGCAAAAAGCAGGTATCAAAAAATTTGAAGTAGTATTCCTCCATTATATTCATCTCTCAAGAGGGCTGCTAATTCTACTAATTCAAGGTATATCTAGAAAATCTGGAGAGAACTGTAAAAAAGCCACCAAAGCAATCCAGTGGTTGAAGAACAAAATTTGTGAGAAGTAAAAGCATCTTAACTTTTTCAAAATATTAAAGAGAAGACTGAGAGAGAACAGGAGAGTCATATATATATTTTACTCTGTGAAGTGACTTCCTACTGTGTGTATGAGGATTCTTAAACATTGGTGGCAAAGCAATATCGGATTAAATAACCAAGATCAGCTTGTTGAATGTAGATAAACTTATTCTTGAAACAGGATACAGTTTTCCAATAATGAGGACAATTAAATGTTGGAATACGTGTTAGGGACAGAGTTGGAACCAAGTAATTTTGTCTTTAAAATCAGCAGGAATATAACTTAGTTGAGTATATGAGAAAAAAAATTATGTACCTCAAGCATTTTCTCTGATCTCTTTTGAACTTGGAGTTACTGAGCCTGTGGAGACCTCCTTGCTACCTGTCTCCATAACCTTATAACACTGACCAGTCTTCACCAAGTCATGGTACAATAAAATATCACATTTTGGGGCTGAGCTAGTTATCTGCAGACACTGGAAAAGAATGTTCTTTGATGTTCAGTTGGCTAGATATCAGATGCTTCTTTTCCCTCCTGTGATTTACCAAGACTTAGAGAAGTCTTTACCCCTGCTAAAAGATAAAAGAGAAAATCTCATCTCGTATGTCTCATTGAAAGTGTTGTTCATGTCTTCTGGGACAACCACAGTGCAGCACTTGCTTACAAAGGATTACCCTCAAACAAGTATCCTAGGTTTTCTCTTCATTCCAGTTGGCAGATTGAGTTCCTGCTACTATCATCTGGTTTATCTCACCAGAAAAATTCTTCAAGCACTGCTGTTACCAGCCTCTCCTAGTTTCTTCCTGTAGCATCTCTGAAAGTTAAATTTCCGTGATCTAAAGAGATGTGAGAAGTATAATAAAAAACAAGAATGGACTATCTGGATTAAAACTTTTATTTTGTGACAGACTAAATGAGGTGTCAGTATTTTCCAATTTTAAGTAATTTTCAAATATCAGATTTTAAAAGCTTGGTTGAAGAGTAGGAATTATGGACTAAGTTTGGCCGTTAGGATGAGGACAGTTTAGGAATCTTTTTTCTGACTGGTAAAACTGTGGAAGTGAGCTGTGCATAAGCATCAGCTCTATTGCAGTGCATAATGCATATTTCTGTGTTCAGAAAATTTGTGTTCATCAGCAACAAGCCTTTTTCTCAAATTCCTGTAAATTCAAGGTATTCTCTTCTGAAATTATTGTGCTAGCATCTGAAGAATTTGGTTGATTATCTGTCATTTGATTTGAAAAAGACATCTATGTGAACTTAAAAAATTCAAACAGTCAATGCTGATGCTGAAAAAAACCCCAACCAAATTCTGCAAATAAACATTAAAGAAGTAGATAGTGACTAGTTAATTTGTAAGGAAAGACTGCACAACAACAGGAAAACAAATATCTATCTATCTATCCATCTATCTATCTATCTATCTCCTGTGCACTGAGGAATTATATAAATCATAGCACTACTGTGCATGTAAGTATGTGACCATATTCTAAGTGGGCACATCAAGAGTTAAATTTACTTCACAAGTCCCATTTTAAAATCGAGTTTGATTATAACCCTTGCATATTTGAACTTCTCTGCCTAAAGTCTTTTATGTCAAGTTGGGGATTTTTGCAGATCAGTTAGGTGACAGAAAAGTGTGAAGAGGGAGGTGTTGGAAAATATCCCAATGAAGAAAAAGAAACATAAACTCTTGCCTATTCAAACACAAAGCTGAAACTTCAGAAGTGAGGAAATGCCAAAATAAACTTGTTCATTTTACCTTCTTTCTGTTTCCCTGTCCTCAGTAGGAGAGTTTAATCTGTAATCAGATATTTTCCTACAGAGTAACTTTGCCTCCCTCAGGTCACAGGCTGGATGCACAACCGGCAAGCAACGATAAATCTAACAATATTAATAATGGCATTGGGAAGAGAAGTTTTAGTGGACATTCAGGCAATCCTATGCGGTGTATTTTTTGCAGCAACAGCTCTACGTGGGATCCGAGTCAGTCATAGCTCAAGTGAAGTTCCACCAGTGTGACATGTACGGCACGGCCTGTGCCGACTGCTGCCTCGCTCGAGATCCCTACTGCGCCTGGGACGGGATCTCCTGCTCCCGATACTACCCCACAGGAGTGCAGGCAAAGAGGTGAGAGCTGTTCCTTCTTCTGTTATGCTTTTTGCAAAATATCTACATCAACAGTTTCTACTGCAACACAAAGTGCTTAGTATCTCCCCCTCAGACACAACCGGAGATGTCAGCCGCTATTTTATCAGCATTATCCTTACGGGATTGCAAGGAACCAAACTCATAGGATGGCATAAAATGCAAGAATATTTTTTATGACTAAAGCTAAGTAATTTCGTAATTATTTGCATTACACTGTAAACCTTAATTTCCTTAATAATCTTTTCAAGTCTTTGCAACATCGGAGACTTAGTTAGGTAGTATTACACAGCAAGTATATCACACTGCAATAACATATACAACAGAATTTCTAAAAAAAAGCAAAGAAGAATCTTTGTAAATAGTAATATAACTTCACCAGCCAAAATCAAATCAGAGTTTCTGCAAAAACTAAGGTTTGATTTAGGTTTTCTGCAGTGGATTGAAAGGCAAGTTACTCTAGAGGCCAGTTCAAAGCACAAATCTGATTTGGGTGCTTTATTTCTTCCTTTTGGAGACTCTTCCTCTGTACCACCCTTCCCTGGGTAGTTCTTGACCTTCACTCTTTCATTCAATGATTTCCCTGGGACCTGTTGTCCTCGCTTTCCTCTCAAATCCAGATTCCGCAATTCATCTACACAGATCAAGTGTCTAAAATATGTGTGTTTTAATCCAGACTTTTTCACAAAATTAGTCAGCTTTGCCACCTAGAGAGAGCAATTTCTTACCTGAGTCAGCAAAATTTTGGTAATGTGCAATTCAAAACCCTTCTGTGCCTTTTTTTTGCAACTATTGGTTCTAAAACCACACGCCTATTTATACTAGACCTACAAGGACTACAGAAATTAATTTGATAAATTCCAGAGAGAGTTTTGAAAACTCGTGGAGGTGGTTCAGTCCCAACCAAATCATATTATCCCAAATGTATTATTGTTTCTTAAGGAAAATCAGGAAGGTGGGGCTTTGTATTTATTTATTTTTCATCCTGCCCATCTTATCTTTCCATGAACCTGGATGCACTCAAACAAATGCAGGCTGACTATTGTCAGGCATAACAGACATTTCCATAAATTTTTATAAAAGGTAATTTATACAGTCATGTTATCTTTGGCAACATCACTTTTTTGATAAGGCACATTTAAAAATACAAATGAGAAACACAGTCTGTGACTCAGTGTAATTAAGAATCTCTTGGATTTACTGTGCGAAGGCATAGGTTAAACCAAGCAGGAAACCTACACTGCTTTTATAAGCAGGATTGCATAATTTTCTTGTGCCTTTTGTGAATAGACCTGAAGGGAAGCAGTGAGCTCTGGTTTAGTGCTCCGGGTGAGATGAGTCTGGTTAAAATTTTCAAGCCCCAGATTAAGAAAAATGAGCAGCTATATAGTAGGCCAGGGAGATTAATGTCCTACAGTATAAGTTGAAATTGAATTATCATAATGATAAAGCATATGGGTTACTCATCTAATGATATAAAAGTCTTTTGGAAAGGAAGGGGGGTTAAAAATTTCCCAGCAGCCTTTAACTTGCTAGCAGTATCACCATTTATGTTATGCAGGCTACTTGCTGTCTAAGAAAAGATAAGAGAAACTCACTGAGGCCTGGATTCTGTTGTACATGTTTCTCACCTAAGACAATTTCCAGAGTAGCAGCCTTTAAGTTCCCTGAAAACACATTTATCCAGGGTGGAGTGGTATGGGCAGCACCCCAGGCACCTTCCTGTGCCTTACCTCCCCAACATTCAGCAGGTCAACCTCTAAAAAGAAGAAAAAAAGAACTGCTGTTATCTCCCTCCTTCTCTTAAGATAAGCACTGTAGCACTGAAGAAGGGATTTGCACTCAATTGAATGTTCTTGAAGTCTGCAAAACTTGTTTTGCATATAGGAGTTTGGGGAACAGCCAGCAAGTGTTGAGAGGCATGAATGGCATTTGCCTTGTTCACTTTAGGTCACAGCTGAAGCTCAGAGCATTTTAAATGTAAGACCTTACACTAACTGTGTGGTACATGGAGAGGTAGTGACAGGTACTAGGGACATGTGTGTAGAAGTTGCTTTAGGTTGCTTCCCGTTATGTATGAGGTGAAGAGTACTACGGGAAAAGGCAGGTCCCAATAGTCTGCGTGGAGTTTTCTGTTACCAAGTGGCACTGAGTAGTTGATAAATAACCCTGCCATGGCTTCCTTGGACTCCAATCAGAATTAATGCTGCATCCCAGAACATTCATGTCTTAATCTGGCCTTGTCTCAGGGCTCCAGATTTCTGCTAGAGCTTTACATAATGATACAAGTCATATGAGTGCAAAGGGCATTGAAGAGCACTTGTTTCTCCTGTTCCCGATATCCCTCCCTTCACTGGAGTCATGGAGTCGTGCCTTACATTGCAACACACTTGAGCTGGCCTTAATACCACTTCTCTCTGCTCAATGTGGTCCTCATGCGGTACATTTAGGTGGACTTTTGATTTGTAAGAACAGTACTGCTAGTGAGTAAGGGCACTGCTCAAAACTCTCTTTTTAATTCCAGTCTTACTGGTAAAGGGTTGAATTGGGGAAGGGATGTACAACGTGTCCTCCCCACTTCCGTCCAAATTCTGTCTGCTTTAGATCCTGATGCCTCCAAGGTGTTTAGAGAAACATTAAATAGAAATCTGTAAACTAAGGCATGTAATGGATTTAGAGAGAAGAAAAGCATAAATACAGAAACCCTCTGCTCGGCATATGGTACTAACTTTTTAAATTGTGAAAGTCTATAATTCCTTGTACATACATAGTCTGGATAACTAATTAAATGTAGGGTTTAATTAAAGAAAAATAAAAACTGAATTAAAAATCCCATATGTTGATGCTGGCAGCACAGCACACCACAATTCCATGGTAATTACAGGTCTATGGCTCCTTGATGCGTTCCACCGCAGGGAGCTGTGAGGAGTGCTTTTAAAAATGAATAGTCAGGAATGAAATGAAGCCAAATGAGGCAAACCTTATATCTGAGAACCGTTTATTGGTAACGAAAACGAGAAGGAAAAGGAGTTGCCCAAATGAAAGACAGCTAGAAGAGACAGAAAAGAATAAAGGAAAATGAAAAAAGACTGGAGGAGAGGAGAGAGAGGGAGCAGAGAGAAAAAGAGGACGTTGCCACCAGGCAGTGAGGGCAGTGCTGTTGGCGTCCAGGCGGCGGGAGGTGCGCACGCTGCCGCCTGCGGACGGGCTGGGGCTCAGCGAGCCTGCGCGGCTCCCAAAGGACGCGGCTCCATGGGCGCGGCTCCCGCGACGACGGCCCCGGGCACGCGGTGAGTGGGCGCTCGGACGGGAGGACCAGGACCCTGGACAGGGTCACAGTGACCGGCTGGATCAGACAGTCCAGGCAAGGACGCGGGGCGAAGTGGCAGGGCGGCGATCAGGGGCACAGGAAGGTAGGACAGGTGTGAGGGCGAACCAGCGAGGGCAGGAGAGCCACAGGGCAGGCTGGGGCCAGGGCAAAGGAGGGAGCAAGCAGGAACAACACATGAACAGTAATGAGCCCCCCCACAGTGTCTCCTACTGCCTGCCTCATGGGAGGTGGTGCCAGGCGAAGTCCTCCCAGAGACAAGGCTTCTTCTAGTTGCCTCCTGTAGGTGGCACATGTGAACCCCTCCTCCACATGCCTCTGACAACCCTGACAACCAGAGCTGAGGCAAACTAAAATGGCTGAATTCAAACTGAATTGGCTCCTCACGCTCCTGCATACTGCAAATACCTCAGATCGCAGAAGGAATTTCTATTGCATTCAAATTTCATGAAGTGCACTTGAGAAAGCAGAGGTTCAGGGCTTAAATGCTTTAGTTCACCATTAGCCTTGCAATCTGATTTAGGCAGGTTCCATTTTTATCTAAACAAGCACTAAATTCTACAGGTGAGATTCTTTGCTGTGCCAGCTCACCACCCAGGCTGAAAAAGGTCTGAAGTAATTTAAAAATGTGTTTGAGCCTGGGCAGGTCTAGTGTGATTCTTCAGCTAATTTTTAGAAGCTGACAGTCACTCCCCTGACTCCTCTCCCTCTCTGACTGCTTTCCCCATCTCTCACTCCACCAGCAAGCACGCAGTCAACTGATATATTTATTCAAACCACAGTGGTGCCTTTACTTCCCTAGACTTTTTGATTTTGCCTCATACATTCCAGGGAAATAACAAAGAAAAGTGAAAATTATGGTGATGATGATGATGATGGCTATATTGCTTTTTTGCAGATCATTTTTACTAGCTTCCTTAAAGCACGGGGTTAAGGGCTGGAATCTAAATTCATGAAATTATAGATAGCAAAAGATACTTCCATACATTCAGTACATTTGTTAATCACTGAAGAATTGTTCCTTACAGTAATTTATCTCAGGAATTGTCTGATACTCTATTATTCACAGAATTCTGAGTAAAATAATTTCTAAGAAAAAAATTTTAAAAATCAGGCTTATGCCAGTATTCGTGAAATGAGTTTATCCCCCAGCATCTCCCTCTCTTTCAGCACCTCTCCCCATTTTTTGCTTCTGTTCAAGAAAATAGCAAGTGAAGGCACTGGTAATTGTGTCTTCCCCAGTCTTCACAGTCACAACAGTAAAATTCCATCAAACAAACATTTCTTTTTCTTAAATGATTCTGACAACTGGAGAAATAACCCTGTCTTACAGAACAAGGAGTTTTTTAGTTTTAAAATTATCTTAAGGAACCTATGAAGAAATAGAACCTGCCTGCTACTTGTCCTGTTCCTGCTAGATAGGGCTGTTGGACCTGACAGCAGCAGGGTTGTCTTGTTTGTTTTTTTAAAGGCTGATGCATATCCCATAGTGTTTATATATATTTGTGTAGGAGTGTGTCTCTTCTGAGTAATCTACATACACAGACTTGCAAACCTGGTGGCAGTATTTATCAGCACTGACACTACACATTGCAATGACAACTCCCAGGGCAGAAGAAGGCCCAGTTGCTGTGTCAGAATCTCTGTTTTTCTTTAATAGGATGCAAGTATTGTTAGCATTTCTCCCTAAAAGCCCAATGCAGTCCCCACTGAATTTCCAGATTCCCCTGGAACAACAACGGAAAAAAGACTGGTTCTTCTCTAAATATCAGTGGAGGTTAAAGCTGTGATCTTGGTCCATCAAGAACACTGGATCAGGAGTCCATATTGGTGACAGAACTCAGAAAATAGTCACTGTCTACTGCCAGGTTAGAAATGAAATGAGTAACATCCATGGACCAGGCCTTTAGATGGTGTAAATATGTATAGTTTCAGTAAATTCGATTTGTGCCAAGTTAAAATTTTATCTTTTGGGTTCACATAGAACTGCAGGATAACATTATTTCAGCAGTAAAAATAAAGAATAATGGAACTCTTTGGCTTTGCTTGTTTCTAACATAAATAATTTATGCTGTACACATACCTACCACGGAAGATTTACTGCACTGCATATTTCTCCTGTTAGTCTGTTACATATGGCATTAGCAATACTGTGTAGAATTACTGCTTATGCAAATATAGGAAAGGTATCCTTAGAGAAACTAAATTTGAGGTTGTTGGACATACTAGTCTAGCAAGACACAGCATTCCAACAGGCTCTTTTATTTCCCAAGTAAACAGTCTTAATTTTATTTATCAGGACACTCAAAGAAAAGAAAATGTGATATAAAAGCACAATTCTTCTGGAAATGCACTACATAATCATGGTTTTCTTTTTTTTTCTGTAGATGCATATAAAACCCCAAACTTTGTTTTCTTTCAAAAGCACTGGCATTATTTCCAGGTCAAAAACAGGGCTCCCATGGTTCTGACCACAGTTCTGCCACCAATTCACTTTCTAGGCATGGGAAAGTCATGAATATGTCTGTTTCCCTGTTGAGAAAAACGAGCTCACTAACTGTCTTCTACAAAGGTGAAATAAAATAAAGTATTTCCTCTGTGCTTTGAGATTCCCAAGTGAAAAAAAAAAAAAAATATGAGAGTGAGGGATAAAAGAAGTACCATTCACATACATGGGAAACTGTTCTAAATTAAAAAAGGAAAATTTCCTTCTTTTCTGGAGAGAGAGAGAGAGAATTCAAAGAGAGACTAAAGGTCCCTTTGACCGAATGTTACCTAGTTGGTTCAAAGGATCTTAGTATATATAACATCAACACAGTTATATATAAAATGGACACATAATTGTGCCTCTTCTTCAGACAAGTGTGTTTCTTTTTTCAGACACGTGTCATCCAGTAGGTTGAGTAGAGACAAAATGCTGATTTATAAATGAGTACTTCTCACAACAATGGTAAATTGTTAGTTGCCAAGATTTAACTCGTTAAGTTTTTTAATGAATGCCAGTTTAGCATAAACCCAACAACATGAAAGCTAAACATGTTCTCTCAAATACTTCCACTTTTTCCCCTCCAGACGTTTCCGCAGACAAGATGTTCGGCACGGAAATGCGGCGCAGCAGTGCTTTGGCCAGCAGTTCATTGGTAATCTATTCACACACACACCTACAAATTGCTTTAAAATGCCTGGAACGGCCAACACAGAGATTGCCAAAAGCATGAGCCAGACCATGATCTCACCTGCCTTTTTCACTGGCATGTTCCTATAATGTTTTAAGAGCTGTGGCGATGAGCCCCTGACAACCAGCTCTAAGAGTGACTGTCTCAGTGACAGGTCAGGATCATCCCAAAATGTTCATGTGGTCCTGCAGCACTGACATTCAGACCAACGATGTGGATAATGCATCCCAGTGGCTTCCAATGGAAAGAAAAGCAGAAAAATGGGGCAGGGATAAGAAACAATGGAGCTGCATCCTGAAATGTGTATTGAATAGTCAGGACACTTAGGCAGAATTGAAGCATGGGGGGGCAGTGACATGCCAGAACAAAAATGTGTATTTATGATCATTATCAAGTTTTCTCTTGAAAAAAAGATAGAGTACTGTGTCTAATGCTGTTGTCCAAACCTTAAAAAGTGAGGATTTCAAACATGGGTATTGGGAGTAGCAAAATTCCAATACAGAAAGAAAGAAAACTGTTGCCTGGAAATCCTCAGTATTTTGCAGAGTAACACACAATACATTTGTAGAAGAAAAAAATAAAACATAAAAGGTTTTTCTAGAAAGATAGCCAGAGAAACAGTATTTTAAATATTATATATATATATTTTACCAGAGAAATCTTCATTAAAATTGAAGTCCATTGGAGGATATAGTACATTTTGGAAAAGTATATTCCAATATTAAGTGTTAATTCTTCCACAAGTTTGAAATACAAGAGAGAAATCAAAATATATAAAATAGTGTATTTTTTTAGGGTATAAAGCTATTTGGTCTCAAGAATCCTTCTATTATGGAAGAAGATGATTTCATTAATGAGGCAATTGTTTTCATCCAGTGTAACAACTAGTTTATCCTCCTCCAGATGTTTTGTTGGATTGAAAACCAGAATTAAATTTTGATTAAATTCATTCACCTTGTTTTTATTAGCACCCTTGGGCCCAAACTATACATTCAGTTTACACATGAATAGTATGGATATGTATAATGTTGGTTAGAGTATTTATAGTTTCATTCTGCAAAAGGTTATGTGCTGTCATTATCCCTAAAAAAATTGAATTATTTCTTATATTTAAACATGTTTTGAATCCTCCTGTTTCACTGAGTGAAAATGAAATTAACTATTCATAAGAACCAGGCACAAGCAATTAGTGGTGTGAAAGGCTGAGATCTGTTTCTCTGTGTATAATCTTATGTGAGTCACAGCACAATTTGGTTAGATACTGTGAAAGTCTGGGATGATGGGAAAATTAATTTAACAGGTCAGATCTCCATTAGACATTACTTTTCAGTCGCTATATGGTTGGATCTGAATTAAGCTTCACTCTTAAATGTACCCTGAACATGGAGTGTAACAAGTATTTGCAGTAACACATTTTTGAAACATTTATTTGCCTTCCAGGTGAAGTCCTGGAGAAGACTGAAGAGCGACTTGTTTATGGAATAGAGTACAACAGCACCCTTCTGGAGTGCACCCCTCGGACCTTGCAAGCAAAAGTAATCTGGTTTGTCCAGCGAGCACATGAAACTAAGAAAGAAGAGGTAAATGTTCTTATAGACTAACTTTTTCCGGTAAAGAGCCTGTTGTTAGGAACATTACATATTCACTGAATTCCTTTCACCAGTTGCTGAAATGTATATGGGTGTCAGGGAAAATGACTATGTTCATCTGGTCTCTTGAATTTATAGACCTGAGAATTTCACCTGGTGTTCACATTCAGCATCTTAATTGCAGATGTTAGAAATGTAGTGAAGCTTATTTAAGATCTCAAAACAGAGGAAAATCCATCACTTCTCTTGGTATGCTTTTGCAGGGGTGAAATATGTACATAGTATTTCCAGTGTTAGTCTAGCTTAACATCTATTACTTCTTTTAGCCTCGGCCATTACATTACAGAATCTTTGCAAATGAATATTGGTGGATTCTCTGCCTTTTTTACATATATTTTGCCATCATGAAAGTGCTTCATAGGTGTTATTTTATGTATTCCTCAATACCTCTCTGATGCATGGCAGTGTAAATATCCCTACACTGTACATAAGTCACTACAGAGGCTGGTAAAAAAGCCACCATCTTTCTTTTAACCCCACTTTAAGTACCGAAAGGTCACAATAAGGTCTTCCTGGAACCTCCTCCCCTGTAGGCTGAACACTCCCAGCTCTCTCTTTCTTCATAGATGTGCCCCACTCCTCTACTCATTTCTGTGACCCTCCTTCAGTCCCACTCTAACAGGTCCATGTCTGCCTTGCACTGAGAATCCCAGAGCCAGATGCAGCACTCCAGGTGGGGTCTTACCAGAGCAGAGTAGAGGGGGAGAAATCCCTCCCTTGACCCGTTGGCCACAGTTCTTGTTATGCAGCACAATATACAGTTGGCTTTCTACAAGTGGACATGGCAAGCTCTCATCCAGTTTCTCATCCCTCAGTACCCCCAAATCCTTCTCTTCAGGGCTGCTTTTGATCCCTTCCTCACCCAGTACTTCTGCGTAAATTCATCACCTTTTTGTTAAATGAAAAGCTAAGGATACAATTTTCCTGGCAAGTCCTGCTGCTGGATTAGACAGCCCAGTGCTCCCTACTTGCCAACATCTGTTAATGTCTTGTAGTCAATAACGTAGCCTTCGGGAGCTCTGGGAGGAACTCAAGCACCAGACTCAGAACTGAGGCTTTAAGATCACAATGATCCTGCAGTTAGATATACAAATACCTGTGAATGTCTCCTCAAAAGCATACCAGTCTATAAGAGAATTCGCAGGGATCCTTATCACAGGTCAGCTGGCAAATGCCCTATTGTTTTCCATCCAGTAGATTATTTGCATGTTTCTCACTTATTTCCCTCTGCAATTAAAACAGGAAACTGTCTGCTCCACTATATCTTCTTCCATGCTTCCCAGATTCTTTAGATTGTTCTCCATTTACAGCTCAATCTCTTATTTACTTCAAGTAAATATTTTTGTTATTAAAAATACCCTGTGAAATAAAAATTTGTGGATCTCTAATCTTCCTCTCAAAATTTAATATTACTGTCATGAAAGTACAGTTCAGAAATAATTGCACTGGTTTAATGTAATAGCAAAGGCCTGTGCTCTATAATTGCATTTTTTTTTTCCCAGGTGAAGACCGATGATAGAATAATAAAAATGGACCTTGGCCTTTTATTCCTGAAGCTGCATCGACTGGATGCAGGGACTTATTTTTGTCAGACAGTGGAACACAGCATTGTTCACACTGTCAGGAAAATCACCCTGGAAATAGTCGAGGAGGAACGTGTAGATGAAATGTTCAATAAAGACTATGAGGAGGAGATCCCTCACAAAATGCCATGCCCGATGCAGAGCAGTGTACCTCAGGCTTCAAAGCCATGGTATAAGGAATTTCTTCAACTGATAGGTTACAGCAACTTCCAGAGGGTGGAAGAATACTGTGAAAAAGTGTGGTGTACAGATAAGAAGAGAAAAAAGCTGAAAATGTCTCCATCCAAGTGGAAATATGCCAACCCTCAGGAGAAGAAAGCAAGGATCAGACCAGAGCATTACCGGTTGCCCAGGAACATAGCTGACTCTTGATGGACAAAATCCATCCACTTTTTCTGAGCAAAATTTTATTTGGACTTAAGAGGGAGAAAACAGTCTTGGTTTGAGTAAATTTCACAGGTTTATATATGTAAAATAGTGGGACTGAAAACAAAAATGCTATGGTAAGTTATATTGTACACTCATGATGACTGTTTAGAAGCATTTTAAACAAAATCTTCCCAACTATTTGGTTCTAAGTCAATGCAATCAGAGTTTTGCATTAGGGAGATGTGACAATCTTCAGACTTTGAGTGCTTGAATCAGTTTCCTGTGTGGCTTGTGCTTGCGCTGTATATTGTTGCACATGATGGCATATTTAACAAATTCAAATAGCTAAAGCATTCACAAGTGGATGAAAAGTATAACACATATCTTTTCTTTGTTTCACAAATTTCTCATGCTTCTGAAAGCAGCACATCTTAAGATCTTACTCCTCTTGATTGTGACCTGTCTGAGTTTATCACTGAAAACAATGAGTTGTGTTAATACAGTGTACTGATATTTCTAAAGATAATGAAGGGAAACCCTATTTACTTCCCACCCTTTTTCCAGTATCAGTCATTTATGAAGCCCAGTGTGCTCCCACAGCTAAATAACATTGCCTAGTAACTTCATGTAAGTCACATGCATGCTGAGAACACAGACAGAATGAAATTCATCAATTTATCTGTATAAGAAGTTGAAGTAATGGTTCAGATAGAAAACGAGTCCATCTTGTGTCTGTACATTGCCTTCGTGGTGACGTGAATTAAGGGATCGCCCTCTTGTGGCAAAAGAAAGTGAAACCCGATATTTCAATTACTTTTTTGAAGAAATATGTGTAAGCAAAGAAGTGTTACCGAGATCCACAGCTGGTTTGCTTTCAGCAGACGCTTTTAGTCTCCATGTGCTAAACCCACAGATTTAGAAGGCAGTGTTGGAAATAATTTATACTGGAAAGGCAGCATTTAAAACAAGTGAAGCTTTATGTTGTTAATGTGCTTTTGGGGTAAAATGCAGTCATAAAAAGTTAAGATGTAGATTAAAAACAAAAACAGCATTATGCAGCTGTATTTCTATAGTTTCAGGATCTGGTCCACATAAATCTTCTTCTGATGTGTGATCTCTGTTCAAAAGGGCTACTTTGCTCCTCTTGTGAGTGATACCAGGAAGGGAGACCAAAAGAACTAAGTTGCTTACAATCTAGGTCTTTCAAGACTTTTTTTTTTTTTTAAAAGTGTAAATATAAATAGATATAGATATATATAGCTTTAAGGAAAGCTTGTTTTAAGAAACCAGATGCAGAAAATGCAGAAAAACTAGCATTTCAATACCTGAAAAATTTAATATTACAATATAAATTGGATTTGGGGTTTTTTTTAAATTGAAAATTTAAAAAATGAAAGATAGGGAAGTTAAACACAAGTTAAACATAAACACAAGTTAAATGCAAACACAAATGAGTCACAAATGAGTTAACTCCTAAAATAAGAACATGATGCCAATAAGGGAAATAGCCAAGCTGAACCAGATTTTTATGTCATGAAGAAAATATACAAGGGATCCATCAGCTACAAAGAGTTTCATGTTGAGCTTCAACTTCTAAACAGGGAAGAGCGGGAACTAACAGCCTGGGTAACAGCAATTTGTGGTTTGCTATGTCACCAAATGCAGCAATCAGTGCTAACCCAGTGTTTCCCAAACAGGCTGTTTGTGTCAGGAACTCACAGCAGCTGGCAGGACCAGCGAGCTTTGCTGTGCTCCTCTGGGAGGAAAAGCTGTCCTGGTGTTTGAAAGGAGCACATGGCACCCTGTCAGCATCCATAGCATGAGGAAAACAGGGTTTCACCTGGAGTGGGTATAGCAGCAGATGAATCTCCATCAGCCTGTTAAGGGAATCAGTGTATCTGAGGGTTTGCACTTTGTTTAGCTACAATATCTCTCTAAGAGATGGGCCTGGACCACATCCTTGCATGAATTCATGCAGTTTCTAGCTTTATCTGAGAGAGGAGACTGGATAAATGAATGTTTCTGTAACAGTTCAATGGAACTTAATTGCATTTAGGATCTCCTATTTGTTTACAGCTGTATGGAAAGTGCCAGTGCTGGAGGCAGAGAACACACACAGAACAAGCATCCCTGATCTATACTTAATCGCCTATACAAACCTCACTGACATCCTTGGTGGAAAACTTTTAAAATGCTACTAAAATACTTTTCTGATGAATTATGGAGTCCCCTTCTTTTAAAGAGCAATGGGAGTTGGTTGGGTTTTTTGTTTTTTTTTTTTATTTTTTTTATTCATTTGCAAGTATCTAGCACTAAATGTATCATTAATGAACTATTAGAAAGGAATTATAGCATCTCAGCCTCATGGAAAAAATACAACTTTATGTCTCATTCTTTGAGGTTTCAAGTGGAAATCATGCGATATGGAAATCAGAATTCCTGATTTAATGTGAGAATGTGTATTCTAGCTACCCATCCCTTTAGTGTTTACATGTGGAGAATTGCATTACCTCTTTATTTGCCTTTTAAAATTTAAATTTTTAGCTTACACCTTGCTCCTTTCATGGTTGCAATGCCTGTGAGAATTCAGAACTACAAGGTCTTGTTCAAAGAGTGCTCTGACATCTATGGAAGAGGAGAAAGAGTGACAATGTATTTTGGAAGGATATGCACAAATGTGCATTTAACACAATGTTATTTAAAATGCTTCTTTGTATATTTGGGGGGCATTGTCTGCTTCTTTTCATTATGAGTTTGATGTATTTTGTATGTGCATGAAGTGGTCAAATTATAAATATAATTAAGAACCATATTTGGCTGAAATAATCTGTATTATTTCTTATAATTTATTTTCCCCAGACAGTATGATTATCTGCAGCTCACTAGTCACACATTGTTAATTACAGATGTCCTTCACCACGCATTTCATGAGCAGAGACCACAGATAAGGACAGAAAGATGTTCGTATAGAGTTGCCAAATGGGAAACGTGGCACAGGGTAATGAGTAGATTTAGTCTATCTGATGCATGAATGTATTTTCAGAGTGGAACATCGTCACTTAAGCCCAGAAGATTCTAACTGATAAAAATTCACTGAGAAACCACAATTTTGATAGAACTTTGGACTCTACCCTGTTTTGTGATGAAGGAAAAGCCAGACCACTTGGACTAAACACTTCCTTTGCTTTGCTCTTGCTCTTTTGTTGTCAGTGAGATTACTGTCACCTTCTATAGGCTACTGTGCTCTCAGATTCTTTCGGGACATTAGGGCAGGAGAGTGTTAACCTGCTGTGAAATTCCTGGCTTTTATGTCTCAGTATAGTCTTTTAGGTCATACAGCACTGTTCTGTAACATAAAACAGACCTCTTTCTGTAGGCAAGCGAGAAAAATAATTGCCCTGAAGGGGAATTATTCAGGTACCTGGATAGCACAGGTAACAGTCATATTTGAAGAAATGCTTGAATCAACATAATTTACATGGTTATAGTTTTTATTGTTCTTTTCTCTTAAATTTTGAGGGTATGCTAATTTCGGCTGGTGTAGAATTAATTCTCTTCACAGTGGCTACTGTGGGGAAATATTTTGAATTCGTGCTGAACACAGGGTTGATAATACAGAGAGGGTTTTTTGTTTGTTTTTTTTTTTATTGCTGAACAGGGCTTACACCGAGTAAACACCTTTCTTTGCTTTTCATACTGCCATGCTGGTGAGGAGGCTGGGGATGCATGGGAGGTTGGGAGGAGACATAGCTGGGGTAGGTAACCCAAACGAATATTCCAGACCATCTGACATCATGGTCAGTATATAAACTGAGGGAAGAAGGAGGTTGGGGGCATATTTGGAGTGATGGTGTTTATCTTGTGTTTGTGTTCCCGAGTCACCATTACGTGTGATGGGGCCCTGCTCTCCTGGAGGTGGCTGAACTCCTGCCTGCCCTTGGGAAACAGTGAATTAATTCCTTGTTTTACTTTGCTTGTATGCATGGCTTTTGCTTTCCATACTTTATTTATCTCAACCCACAAGTTTTCTCTCTTTTACCATTCCAGTTCTCTCCCTGATCCTGCTGGTGGGGGAGTGAGTGAGTGGCTGTGTGGGGCTTGGTTGCTGACTGGGGCTTAACCCTAACAGTGGGGAAAAAAATCAACATTTTCATACTGCCATGCTGGTGAGGAGGCTGGGGATGCATGGGAGGTTGGGAGGAGACATAGCTGGGGTAGGTAACCCAAACGAATATTCCAGACCATCTGACATCATGGTCAGTATATAAACTGAGGGAAGAAGGAGGTTGGGGGCATATTTGGAGTGATGGTGTTTATCTTGTGTTTGTCTTCCCAAGTCACCATTACATGTGATGGGGCCCTGCTCTCCTGGAGGTGGCTGAACTCCTGCCTGCCCTTGGGAAACAGTGAATTAATTCCTTGTTTTACTTTGCTTGTATGCATGGCTTTTGCTTTCCCTACTTTATTTATCTCAACCCACAAGTTTTCTCTCTTTTACCATTCCAGTTCTCTCCCTGATCCTGCTGGTGGGGGAGTGAGTGAGTGGCTGTGTGGGGCTTGGTTGCTGGCTGGGGCTTAACCCTGACAGTGGGGAAAAAAAATCAAATTTCTCCTAAATGTCAGTCAGTTCGTTTCCCTCTTTAAAAAATACAGTAATCTCCTTATTCTACCTTGGAGCACTGAGGCTGCTCTGAGTCCAGAAGGCACAAATGCTGCTGAAAGCTGCACTGTCCAGATAACAGGCACTGAAAGTGAGTTTTTCTATAGTTGTAACCTAGCAGGATACCTGAAATTCCTATCAGCCCTGGAATCCTGTTCATTTCACCAAATTACTGTTTTTAATGGAGAATTCATGTCCAGCTGACATGAGTATTTATCGTAAATAAAGCTACGATTGGCAAGTTTTCCCTTTGAGTGATATTTTTTATACTAGCAATGAGTGATTTTTTTATTATTAATTTAATTTTTTAAGGAAATAAGTTATCTGACTAGCACTATAAACAGAAAGATGGCAGAGCTAGCAATGTCAAGTAAACCCCTGGTCCCTATGAACTAATCAACTTTCTACAGTGATGCACACATTGAAGAACAAATTTGCCAAACATCAACCTAATCCATTACTGTAATTGCATTTCACAAAAGAGCTTTGCTCATTTGAGATATGGCTCTCATGTTGAACCAATGTTCAACCAGGAAATACTTTATTAAGCATTTGTGCACATGTGGTCATTATTTGCTGAAGTGAGAGGTACAGGACAGAGCTCAGATGAATGAACTTGAAGCATGGAAGCCTTATCTGCCTAATTCCTAGATTTCTTGAGGTTCTTATCCCTATCTAGAAAGAGCACATTTAGCTGTAGGAGGAGAAGCCTGGATCAGTGAATGGTTTGGTTTCGGGACAATCCTGTTTCAGGACACCTGTGGGCTAAGGAACCATTGTGAACTTGTTTCAGTAGATTTCCCCAATGGCAACACACAGAAAACTCCACTGAAACAAAACATCTCTTTACTTGCAATGTCAGTAAATTCAACAGCAGAATTTCATGTCTTTGGAAGTGTTTTCGCACATCTTTTGAAAGGTATATTTTAAGAAGAACAGTCTACGATTACATTTAATGTGGCTGCATTTGTGGTATATAAATTATGAACTCTCAGAATATCTGTAGTCAATTTGAGTTTCAGCATTTCAAACACACATACAGATAGCCCATGATGATATTTTCTCACTCTGAAGAATCACATTTGCCAAGTCCCCTCAACCTGGACTTCAAGCATGTCTGTAAAGGCCCATAATAATGTCAGTAATCATCATTAGCATCATAAACCACAACAGCTGTAATTCACTGTCTTCTCCCTTTCCCAATAATAAGAGATGAAATTTGCAGACCAGTGGGCATGATTAATGCACCATGAGCATTTTCTGAATTTTAATTTGTTAGGTGTATTAAAAAGTGCTATTAATCAGAACTTGAAGAATGTGCTGTGGATCTTGTAATAATCAAGGTAATGGAAATATTCCACCTGTAGCTTTAACTAAAGCATACAGATAATTAGTTTTTAATTTACTGTATTTCTTCAGCCTAAATGTTTTACTTGATAAAATACAACTTTTCAATCATTAAAAAAAATAACATTTGATTGTGCTTTTTACATTTGAAATTGGCTTAGCTTCACAACAGCCACCAGAGGGATGAAAATACATTTTTGCATCCCTTAATCTCTTGTTTACAGGAGCAGAAAAGGCCAAAGCTCCCCATGTCTCAGTGCAGTGTCATGCTGCAGCAATGCAGAGTAGTGTCAGGTGAGCGGGCAGGTTAAATCTTCTGGGGGACCCCAGTTGTGCTCCAAAAGCAGGGAGTAAGGGAAACTTTGTACAAGTCAGTATTTTTTCAGGCAAGCAGCTTTGGTTTCTGGTACTACAGTCTAACACAACCTCCACAACTTCCAGAGTGGAAGCTTCTGGAAGAGGGTCACAGTAAAAAATCAGGTCAGTAAGTCTGTCAAGAAATATAAATCCTTTTTTGCAGTAATGTCCATCCATGGTCTTGTCACACTGAGTCCAGAGTACAGCCCATATTAATATTTAAAGCATAAGAGCTGCACTTGTTCCGGCTTTTTGATTTTTTTTTTTTCAGTGGGGTGAGAAGGGGGAAGGCATTAGATTTTGATTGCATGTTTGGAGTTTTGTGTTTTCTTTTTTTTTTTTTCCCATTCTAATTGTTGGTGAAAAAGAAATATAAATTTTTACACTGTGATATACCCTTTTTAAAAAGTGCTCATTAGGATGAAAGAATTCATCAGATTAACTGCACCACAATGTTTTCACGTAATCAGAAAAATTATTTCAAGCTGATTTTTGTCTCAAAATAAATACTCCAATGTATCAGAACTATTAATATATATGAAAATACAGTAACTACTTCTCAGCAATTTTGCCTTACAGAACTAGTAAACAAAGTCACTGGGGAGGGTGACATTGACAGGATTCAACAAGAATATATATATTGGGGAATGGTTTTGTTCAGAGGTTTGTTTTTTTTTTTAAAGTACTCTCATCTCTCATAGGTCATGTTTCATCAGAGACTAATTTTAAGAAACCATTATTATTTAGATTTGCTTAGAATCTGGGGAATTAAGTTTTAACACACTTTTAGACCATATTTCCGTGAAAAAAGATATTCATAAACCTGAAATATAACTTTCAAAAAGTATCTGCCTTTCTATATTTCTGCCTTTTAATCTTCTTGGAAAAGACTGGAGATGGGATTTTTTTATCATCTGAAAACTATAGTATTTTTTTTTTTAATGTGCACTGACCTTTTAAGAGTGTACGCATTAAAAAAAATTCATTTAACCACCAGTATATAAAATTATGACTCTCCCAGCCTAGAACATTACCCTGTCTGTTCCATGCTCTGGCTTTTTGACTGTTTTCCACACCTTGATGGCATTGTTTTCTGAATTTCCTTAAATGTTGCACTTGGCACAGGGAATTGTGAGCTGGCAGATGAATATTTGGCTGCGAGTTATTTATATTGGTATGGGGTTAGTGTCTATAATGATATAAGAACTGCTCACCCACAGAAGCTTTTAGAAAAGACCTTGAGTTGTGATTTTTTATCATAGTTCCTGTGCCTGGGTAGATTATGAAATGTGGAGAAATTTCTAATTGCAAAGAGAATATGATCCAGAAAAGCAGAAACATATTTTTGTTGATTAAAAAAAAAAAAAAAAAAAAGAAAAGAAAAAAAAAAAAGTTTTCCATCCCATCCATCCTTTTCAAAGCACTTAAAATTCATAAATTGGGAAACCACGGAGGAAAAGGAGTTGCAAAAGTGGCCTTTCTGGTGGTGAATGTAGGGTCAGTATCAGCTGAAGCCCCCTCCACTCTCTTCCATAGTTGTCAGTGGAGCTGAAGCTGCCAAGAGGATTGCCACTTCAGCCGCTTGTTCCAGGGAGCACGTCCCCAAACAGATGATTCTTGCCACTGGCTGTTTTCAGTGTGCTCATGTGCAGCTCTGGTCTGACCCAGGCATTAGACAGCACATGGATTGTGAAGTCTTGTGGGGGACATTGTGAAAGCCATATGGCAGGAGCAAAGGGTGCTGTGGGATGACTGATATGTGGGGAAGCCTTTTTCATTCACTGTGACTACTTGCACTTCACTGCATTTGATGCTGTGCAATGCAGGGGAAGGAGGCAGAAAAAATAAGCAATTGTTAGAAACTTATGTAATTTGAATTTTCCCTCTTGGAAAGCTGGATCCACTAAATAAAATTAAGTGAATGCCATCTTTGGTCAGCAGATGCCATATGCTTCGCAGAGCTTTCAGTTGCAAATCAACTGCAGAGAGGGCCATCAACACTGCAATTACACAAAGGCCACAGGAAAAGAGAATATATAAATGCATTAGCTTGGTGGGAGCTGAATATGGGATACACTTTCAAAGGCTGCAGAATAATAATGTTTAGTCGCCATTCTATTCAGGCTCTAGGGGAAGTGAGTTTGCTTCCCTTTCATTAGACATAAGGCAATAAAAGACTTAAAAGGAAGGAGAGATGAAAAAGAGACTGATCTCTTTCTTGTCTCATATTCAGTCCATCTTCTACATAAGAACTGGTAGGTTTAAGCTACATTAAAGCAATGTATCAAATGAAGCAATTAGTCTATTTTTGTAGCCATAAACAAAAGCCATGCTGTGGGAAATCTCTTCTTACCTGAAACTGAACCTTCCTGTCATCAGCATAACAAAGGCTGTTCCCTCACACAAGGTCTAGGCAGGCAAAGAGACCAAGGTCTGAATAATTAAGGGCATAGTCAAGGCAGTGATTTATGCAGCACAGATGGTGTACCTTTCTTTAACACAGACAAGACTTCTACCTGAAATAAGTAAAACCAACCTGATTAATTTCAAATCAGTAGATATTTTGCAATAGAATTAAAGAAGTTTCTTCTTAGTTTCTTTGGAGACAAACTATTTTGTTTCTTTCAGCAAGAGCTAGTTATTGTGAGAGACTGAAATGTTAATGACTCAAAACAATCACAGGGTGCTTTGCTGAGGCCAGGTTTGCACCCCCTGAGGGGGAGGAGATGAGTTTTTGGGTGTGTAATGGCACGACTCTGGTCTGCATAAGACAGATGGGATGAACAAGCACTACCAGAGGTTACAAGATGGGCTTTGAGGCCAATAAGAGACAGATCCTGCAAGGTGGGATGGTGCTTTTTATCATGCCAATGGCCATCCCCTGCACAACTCACTCGGTTGTAAACCCACACACACACACCCTCTTCTCCTGGGGAAGTTCCTGAAGGAACTAGATGGATGTTTGCATCCAAAGAGTTGCAGTCAATGGCTCAGTGTCCAAATGGAGATCAGTAAAAAATGGCCTTCCTCAGAGGACCAGGACTTTGAATATCTTTATTAATGGCAGACAGTGAGACTGAATGCACTCTCAGCGTGTGAGGGACATCAAACTGTGTGGTGCAGTTAATTTGTTAGAGGACAGGGATGCCATCCAGAAGGACCTGGAGTGGGCCCATGAGAAACTCATGTAGTTCAACAAGGCCAAGTCCAAGGCCCTGCATTAGGGTCAGGGCAAACTCCAGTATTTGGACAGTCTGGGGCACGATTGGGTTGAGAGAAGTACTTGGGGATACCAGGAGATTAAACATTCGATGAGACCTGGCGATGTTGACTTGCAGCTCAGAAAGTCAGCCCTGTCCTGGGCTACATTACAAGGAGAATGGCCAGAAGGTCGTGGAAGGTGATTCTCCCTTTCTACTCTGCTCTCGTGAGACCCCACCTGGGGTATTGCATCCAGCCCTGGGGTCCCCAGCACAGGAAAGACCTTTTGGAGCAGGCTGAGAAGAGGGGCACAAAAATGATCAGAGGGATAGAGCACCTCTCATTTGCAGAGACTGAGAGAGTTGGGGTTCAGCCTGGAGAAGAGAAGGCTCTGGGGAGACAGTATTTTTGTCAGTATACAAAAGGGGGCTTATAAGAACAATGTGGAAGGATTTTTACTTGGGTGTGTAGCAACATGACAAGGGATAATGATATTAAACTGAAAGGGGGTAAATTTAGATTGAATAAAGGAAGATCTTTTTTGTGTGTGAGACTCTGGAACAGGTTGCCCAGAGAAGTTGTGGTTTCCCTATCATTGGAAGTACTTAAGGTCAGTTTGGACAGGGCCTTGAGCAACCGGATCTAGTGAAAGCCGTCCCTGCTCCTGTAGGGGGGATGAACTCCGTAGTCTTTACAGGTCCTTTCCACATCAGACCATTCTATGATTCTATAAATCTATGATTCATAGTCCTACTGTATGTCTAAGCCACATATACAGGTCATGCTCATAACAAAGATGATAGGAATCTGCTTCAGATGCTTCAGAGTTCAAGACTGCCCAGATAATGAAAGTACAGACAAAAGTTGTAATTATAGATATTAACTCCCAGGGACTACTGAATTAACAGATAATTACTTCACATGGTAGTGTGCCTGTAGACAACTTCTGCTATTTCTATTAGTACCTTGACATTTTCCTAGTCCTGCTATTTTTGTTTATGTCATCATTTGCAAATATTTTCAAGTTATCTGCAAAACTAGTATATAATTTGAATTTTCTGAATGAAAACCTGCATTCTGTTCCCAGAAAATGAGGATTTTACACTAGAAGTTTTCTGCTACAACTGTGTTCTCAAATCTCTTACTATCTCAATGTGGTTTTTCTTGCATCAGCAGTCTTTTGAGTTCCCCTTATTTCTGCAGTGAAGATTTTTTTTTTAATTATTGTATTTAAAAGTGTCACTTAGATGTAAACACCACGCTAGGCACTTCACAGAAACCAGATACAGACTTTCTTCTTATCAGAGAGAGATTCTTCTTCAGATCAGGTATTTAGCTTGAGGAACTTGAAACCAATCTACTAGCACTCTTGGCATGGTTAATATTATTAAAAGAGAAATATCAGCAGTTGATTAGATTTACACAGCAATGTATCTGGTCATGTGCAAACACAAACTGTGAACGTTTGGGAAAAACTCATTGTGCATTCTGAAAGCTACTTCATATTCCTAAGATATTTTTATTAAATTTTGCTGCACGTTAATGGGTTGCATGCACGCGCCATTTGGTATTTAATTAGATTGCAAGGTTAAAATAAAACAACAAATATTTAAATATCTGTAGAACTATACAGAAAAGGGATCTGGACAAACACAGAGATAATTTGTTTACTGCATATTTTCTCCAAATTCTCATTCCTGAAGCACAGCTCAACTTCTTTGCACATACCTGAGATAATGGTGAAGATGTGATATTGCTGCTCAGCAAATAAGTAACATATGTCCTACTTCTGGAAAAGAACAAATAATGACACTTTTATTACCTGACATTGCAGACCAGGACAGCTGTAACACATAACACATCAGAAAGAGGGGGCAAATGAATGGCATAATTCATCAAGTGTGCCACTTTTATGGGAATTGAATTTCGACCCCATTTCATTCCATAATCATATTTTCAATTCTTGAGTAATTTTTGCCTTCCAACTGCACCCTGGCCCCTCATTACTTCCCCAAGTACCATTCTCAGCTGTGTCTGAACAGGGGTTTGTGGGACTCCTTGAGGGGACCAGAGCCAGGAATTCACAAACTGATACAATTGTGCAAGACGCACAGAGGGGGGTCAAAGGATAGTAGGAATAGAAGAAAAAAACAGGATGAAATTATTTGTAAGCTGAATTTCCTATTGCAAAAAGGATCTATGACCATTTTATATATTCATTTGCATCAGAAACATTTTTTTAAACAAAAGTCATACATTTGTTTGAGAGCTATTTGATTTCCAGAATTATTTCAATTTTTTCCTTGTGTTGCCCTCTGTGTATGAGTTAGGGACATATCTGAGGATTTGTAGTCACATAAATATGTGCAATGTACATACAAAATATACCCCTTAGCAAATAGTGGTGTGGAACATATATGTTTACATAAATGTAAACACTTAATAAAGGCTATAGTGGGGAATCAATTTATTCTGGTCCTGATTCTGATAACCAGGATGTATGTGCTGTTCCCTACAGTACAAACTAACTCTAAGAAGTTATAAATTCTCTAAATTAGAAGTATCTAACACTTGCATAAACTGGCCTACCTGCTCTCACTGCTGCATTAAGTGAGCACTATAAATACCTTCATTAATAGATGGAAAAGCTCCAATATCTGTGTAAAGTTAAGTTCAGAAACTGAGAATTCAGAAAACCTTCTGACATATGGCCCCTTTAGACTCTGTAGGTACAGCTAAAACATAACAAACCTGAATAAGTATCGATTGAGCAGCTTTCAAATAACTTTTTGTCTTGCAAATACTGAAAACCCATATTTGTATCTGTCAGGAACAGTCGAAATTTATGAGCAATTAAACACAAAACAATGTGTCTCCAGCTTGGACTATAAGTAGAGGAAGACACAGAACTGAAATGTTCAGGAATAGAACTTTTTATATTGAAAATGCAAATTACTACAATTCTAGGCTCAATACCAGTATACAGGTCTTCCTTTACCCCAGCAGCTGAAAATCCACAAAATGGGACATTTGATCTGCCTGTTTTCACCTCCTTTTACCAAAATGCAAGGTCCTCTGCTCTGGTTCTTACACAGCTTGCTCCAAAATTTTTACCTCTGATAAGTGGCCTGCAGACATCTCACCTCTGCAGTGAAATAATTTATTGTCTTACAGTTTTTTACAGTTTGTTCCTAGGGCACAAATAATGGTACTTGCAGCTGACAAACTCCAGGAACAGCTGGAATCCACAGGTGATTTCACGTTAAGTATTGTTTGCTCTCTACTCTTACAACCAACCCAAATGTGTACATGAAGATGTGTTTTGCAGTGCATAAAATGTGAAGCATGAATTGTGGGAAGGAGCACAAGGCCCCAGATGGCATTCATATGAAGATGGAGAACTCTGAAATAAAGGTGTCAAAGAACAAGCC
This sequence comes from Aleadryas rufinucha, assembly GCA_013397815.1. Classification (NCBI taxonomy): domain Eukaryota; kingdom Metazoa; phylum Chordata; class Aves; order Passeriformes; genus Aleadryas; species Aleadryas rufinucha. The sequence continues at coordinate 628,532 of VZTH01018008.1, forward strand.
ATAGCTGTGTTCCTGCTGCCTCTATCAGATCTGTGCTTGAGAGGCTCAGGATTAACAGAAGACAGGATGGAGAGCTGGTGTATAAGTTAAAAAACATGCACACGGGAATTCGGAATCTAGAGTCCATCGAATGCAAAGCAGTCACAAGACAGTGAAGCAGCCTAGTGCTTCAGGGGGGCTGGTGATTGGCAGCTCTTGCAGACACCAGAGAGGTTCTTGATGGCGGATGTAGACTTGTCTGGAGGCTTTGGATCAGAATTTCTTGGACAGCGTTATTTGAAATATTTCTAATTCTAAGCACAGGGATATACATTCAGGCAGTCAGGCAAAAGGCAGAATATCCTCACATAAAGAGAAATTGTTTAAATTTAACAAAAAACAAGTGAAAGATCTTCAAGAAACATACAATCTGAAGAAAAATATGTTCAGTTGTCCGGTACTTCATTTTTTAAAGAAGTTTTAGAACTAAGCATCAATAAAGATAAACATAAATAAAGAAAAATAATAAAGAAAAAAAAGAGTTTGAGATAATTCATTCCTTGAGAGGATTCTTATAAAGAAAAGGCTATAGCAGTGAAAAAATGTAGGCAAGCAGGGAAATAAATGCTAAAAGTATAGAATTCAGTTAAATGGGGAAATAAAAATAAGCAGCTGGATTTAGACTATCTGTACTGGTAGTTTTTCATTAAATTACTCTTTATATAACACTTCTGTGTAATTATATTTATACAAAACCCTGGATGATGAAAATATCCAGTTTTGAATAATACGTATTTATGATGAATAATATACTTTTATAAGACAAATATATATTTAATATGTCAGTTGGAAACTTGATAGAAAGGAAATAATCATTATGCTGTCTGTTATTGTAGTCCAGTAATATGGGAATGAGACAGTGTACTGCATTTGTGAAAAGGAGGGGGGGTATGTTAGAATAATCAAATAAGCCTTTGATGTCATGTTATGTCACATAGTCTTAGATTAAAATTCCTGATTGAATTAGGAAAATGTGACAGTAGAGTTATACAAGGACCAAATTGTAAAAGGAGAACTATGCTCTGAAAATGATGAAAAATATTGTAATAATTATGAAGTAAAATAAGAATTATGTAAATCTCCAGTGACCCCTCCTCAATCAAAGTAAACATGGGAAACATGATGTATAAGCTGCAGTTTAAAACTGCCACTGTGTCTTGGAGTAGTCAGAGCATTCACGAGAGAACAAGTGACTTTTACACCAGTAGCATCCTGGTTCAGGACAGAAGACTGAAGTGGCAATAACGTATCACAATTTCATTTTTGAGTAATGGGGGCCATACAGCAGTGAAATCTGATGACCCTTGGAGGATACTCCTTCTTTAAAGGTGGAATCCCTACATACAGGATGAAGAAGTTAGAACAAGATAAAATGGTGGCTGACTAGATAAAATGCTTCCAAGAAAAAATTGGTTAACAAAATCTCTTAATAGATGCTTAAATTTAAAAATATACCACTAATCAGAAAGTGAGAAACAAAATGTGTGAGGAACACACACATACACACTAAATCCTCAAGCCAGCTTATCATGGTTAAACAGCAAAGAAAGTAAGCATTAGGAACAAAAAGTCAACTTTCCAAAAACAGAGGCTTTGCAAAAAAAGGCATAGAAGAGGATAAAATGTCAAGTTAGATATAAAACTGCAATGAGAGAAGCTAGAAGAGAAGAAAAAGAAAAATAAAAATATTTTAAGGAGAAACTTGCTAGAGGCATGAAAACTAACAATGAAAATTTTCAAATACATCAGAAGAATGCAATCTGCTAGAGAATTTACAAGGCTGATAGATGTTACCTTAAAAAAAAATAAACAAAAACAAAATATTCAAGCAGCATAAGAAAAACAGCTAAATCAAATTAATTTTATGTGCTGTTCACTAAACAGGGGCTAGAAAGTTTCCTAAACAAGGTTCACACATGTTCCTCAGAGGATGAGATGAACAACCGACTAGAATAGAATAGAATAGAATAGAATAGAATAGAATAGAATAGAACAGAATATTTCAGTTGGAATGGATCTACAACAATCATCTTGTCCAGCAGCCTGACCAGTTCAGGGTTGAACAAAAGTTAAAGTGTGTTATTAAGCACATTGTCCACTTGACTCTTAAACGCTGACAAGCTTGGGGCAATGAGTATCCATTGACCACTGCTGTAGGAAGCCTGTTCCAGTGTTTGATCACCCTCTCTGCAAAGAAATGCTTCCTGATGTCAAGTCTGAATCTTCCTTGATGCAGCTTTGAACCATTCCCATGTGTACTATCCCTGAATACCAGGGAGCAAGCATTAGTATCTCTCTTTCTGCTTGCCTTTTTTGAGATTTTGGAAGAAATGGGTGCAAGGAAGAGCAGCAATTTTCTAGGATTGGTTGATGTCCACCCAAAAAGTCATTAAGAGATGTGAAAATGAAAATTATGAACTGGCTTTTGTTGTGTATTTTAAGAAAGCAAAGAGGTAATCAATGTTAATGAAACCAACCCGATTTACCAGAAGGGATGTAGAATTCTGCATAGTCTTTTTGAAAGCAATTTTTATTTGGTGAACAGTATAATAAGACATGCCAAACATTATTACCTAATATTTGGGGAAAAAAAAAAGAATTTGGTTTAATCTCTACACTTCACGACTTGAGTTTTCAAAATTGTCAATTGCTAAATTCAACACTTAGTTAATGGAATGCTGGACCAAGATTTGTCATGGGAAGTAACAACAGCTATGCAAGCTGAGAGAACCTGTCTACCAAACATATAATTGATAAGCTCACTTGGAAGAGGTATTTCTTGGTTTAAAAAAAAAAAAAAAAGAAAAAAAAAAAAGAAGGGGTACAAAAAAGAATTTCTTTCTTTCTCATCTTCTATAAGTTTAAAAAATGTTAAGCATTGAACTTTATCCATTTTTTTTAACTCTAAGGTTACCAGAAGTCAAAATTTCATGTACTAGACAAAAAAGAATGTTTTGCCTTTCTGTACAGTACTCCAAGCAAACAGATGTTGGAAAGATGAAGTGAGAAAAATGAAGTTTATACTCTTTCATTTTTTACCTAAATTGGGGATATTAAAACTAAGTATTTTCCCTAATGTAAAAGAATATGCTTTTGAGCTATTAGCACTGAAGCGGCCAGAACCATGAAAGAGGAAAGGAGAGGGACTTACATTCTGTTGTGGGTTTGGCTGGGATAGAGTTTATTTTCTGCCTGGTAGCTGGTACAGTGCTATGTTTTGGATTCAGACTGATAATAATGTTGCTAACTGATGTTGCTAACAGTGATGTTTTAGTTGTTGCTCAGTATCATTTATTCTAAATCCAAGACTTTTCAGTTTCCCAGGCTCTGACGGTAAGCAGGTGCACAAGAAACTGAGGGGGAAGCATGGCCAGGACAGCTGACGTGAGATGACCAAAGGGATATTCCATACCATAGAACATCACATCCAGTGCAGAAACTGGGGGCAGTTGGTCAGGAGCTTCTTGAGGATGGACTGGGCATCAGTCAGTGCATGGTGAGCAATTGTATTGTGCAGCACTTGTTTTTATTAGGCTTTATTCCTTTCTCCCATTATCAGTATTGCAATACAGACATTATGTTAAGTAACCCTTTGAGGAAGATTATTCAAGGAAAATATTATATCTACAGAGACATATTATTATATGTATAAATATATAAATATATAAATATAGTTTTATATACAGTTATATAAAATACTTGAATATATATATTTGTAGAGAGGGCTCTTAATAAATTTCCACAGTGTGTCTGAAAAAAGACCTTCATTCTTATTGATAACTCCAAAATATGTATTACTCTTATCTACCATTAAACAAAAAGCAAACCAATGAACAGAGCTGTCTGTAGTTTTAATTAACCTGTGAAAAACACACATTAGGTTGTATCTTCTGTGTGGAGGAGACTATGATAAATGTTGATTTGATTTTCTTTTTAATTAAAAAGAACCCAACACCCTGTACATTGAAAGTTATAAATTGTATGTAAAATATTATGTTAGTCTATACTCCATTCCATTTTTTTTTAAATATCTTGGAAGCTACTGAGGGAAGCTCCACCATGATCAATATCCTGGCAGTCTTTTTAAAATTTATTTTAGATCTGCTGTCGAACACCAAAAGCTAGCAAGAACCCTAGAAGCTTGATAATGAACTAGTGAAAAGCAACACAGTAGTGTTGCTGCCTTTGCTCAGAATTAAGGTGGAAGGCAGGATATCTATTCCAAACCCTGGCTGGGGGCTGCAGGTGTGCAGTGATCCATAGCGTGCAGCTGCTGAGGCACAGCTACGTAGAGTCGTTATTGATGAGTGGGAATGCTAAGATCCACGTGCAAGGATATCTCTTGATATGAAGACCACAGATGCCCTGAATGAAGAAATATTCTTCCACTCCTTGTGTAAGTCCATGCAGATGAGGAACTGTGGCACACATGTTCTACAGAACATCTGACCACCCTCTGATCATCTCTCAAAAAACCTGTGGATCAATAAAAGATGCTGCCTTTGCCACACCTCTTCCTCCTTTATCTCTTTATCATTCAAAGGGATGAGTATCTGAATGTCAGGCCTGGAAGTTCTCCAGATTCAAGTATCCAAATGAAGGTACTCTTGTGGGAAGGCAAAAAGTTAAATCCATCTGTTACAAAGAGAAAAAAATAAAAATTGAAAGAAAATGTAATCTGTCTGAAGCATAGATGTACACCTTTTTGGTGTATAATGCTCTGTTCAGGGCTCTTGTCCTACCAGATCTTTGGGTCAAAGAAAAGATAATTCCTTTTCAAATCCTCCAGTAATGCTGCAATAAAGCATAAATATTCATTGCCATCTCTCTCAGCAATTAGAAGGGAATACATCTTAGTCCAAGTTCCTGAAAACACCAAGCTCTTTGTCAGACAGACAGAGTCTATTCCCTCCATAAAAACTGCAGGGAGGCATCCTTAATCCTGGAATTGGAAATTACTGCACCACTGATCATTGTGACAAACTTATTTCTCAGTTCACTTATTTCTGTGCCTGGATGAGCTTAACTGGGCCAGATGATTTTTGCCAAACAAGTATTTGAAGCGTCTCCATCCAGGTCAAGGTAGGAAAAAAAAAAAAAAAAAAGAAAAGAAAAGAAAAGAAAAAAGAAGAGTTAAGAAGCTGTGCTGACTTTCCTCATTATACTAATGAGCAGATTGGTCCCTTTTGCTATGAGATAGTCATTTCCCTTTGTGAGTGATGGAGAAAAGCAGTCTGCCATCTAGTAAAATACAGGGAGCTATTCTGTGCCTTACAGATGCCTTATCTGACCCTTGAACAAGGCCTGCTTGCCAGCTCATCAATTCCCTAGTGCTGTAGACATTTTCTTATAATCATAGAAATGGAATAAATGGGAGTTTCTTGACCAGTGTAACAATCCATTTACCTCTGGGGACAGGTCTTGGTGAAATGAATCATTTAGCATTTATTATGCACTCAGATACCAGACTACCAAAGAAACGAAAAATTTTGCTCTTGGGGATGTGTTCAAATAATACAACAATAGTACTGTTGTAAGGCATAAGGAACAACCAGTGCAAGCAAAATATTGAATAACTTATTGTTCATTCGGTGCCCTGAATAAGGGAAGAATTCTATTGGAAGAGCTATGATTTGTTTTTTTCTTTTACATTGTAAAGAGTGTTTATACATTAAAAGATTTCATTAAAGCTACAAATATAATTAATTGTGATGTTTCTGTTATTTGGCATTATTTGTTGCATTTTACTATTTTTAATCAATATTTTAATTTGTTTATGTACAATACATGATCTAGTGCAACTGTCTCTCTGCTAGAGGTGCCTTTCAGAACAGATTTTAAACCATTGATTTTTCAGATTGATGTGACTGCATTTTTTTTCACTGAGTTGCATTCAATTGCTAATAATAATAGTAATGAAATAATAACAGCAAAAATAGAATACAAATGTTAACAGAAAAGCTATGAGAATAATTCAAAGTGTCTGTGAAAAATCCAGATGAACCTAAAATAACCATCTGACAGCCAGAGATTTATTTTCCATAATTTTCTTCTGTAGTAAGAGGACAGGACAAGTCCTCTCTTTGATCTTGGCAAAGAGATTCTCATCCTCACAATCAAGTTCAGGATGGGACAAATAGTTATAACAAAATCAGTTATACAAGTGCTGACTTTTATATAAAAATGCTAAATTTTACATTAAAAAATACCACAAATTAATGCATAAAATATATGAGTGCTTGTTATTGAGGAAAATTTAATATTTGCATATGTTCACACTTATACTGTACTGCTCATCTTAATCTTCCTTCTGATTTTTGTGGCAAGAAACCTTGCTGGATCAGATTTGGGAGAGAAATTCAGTGCTCACCTTCTAAGTCAGTGTTGATTTGGAAATGCTTCAAAGTATTCATTTTATCCCTTCATTGCAAGAGTTCTGATATGTCATTAATACCTTAAAGGTATGGAGGAAAAGCCAAAGTCACTCGTCACTCTTACTGAAAAAAAGGTTTAATGAAAAGCTTAAATATATATATATATATATATAACATTTTTAGCTGTTCCTGATAATTTGGAGACGTTTTCCAGAAAGCATAATTTTATCTCAAACATGCTCCATGACCTCTGAACATTAGCTAAAAGGTCAGCATGGGACAGTATTTTAAATTTTTGTGTGGTTATTTGCCACCTTAACTAAATAGTATTGAACCGTGGGATCTCAGTCCTTATTTCAGGTCCCTGTTATCTTCAGTACAGATGGTTCAGGATTTAATTTTAAAAGATTTTCCTTTTTCTTTTTTTTCTTTTTCCTATTTTTTTCCTTGCAGCTTTGAGCAGCATGTGGAAGGGAGCAGACCACCAGGCAGCAGCAAGGGATGGGGACGTGCTACCTCTGTCAGCAGGGCAGTGGCCTCACCAAGCAAGACCAGTCCCACTGCACCTCAGTGGGGTGAGTGGCACAGGCTGAGCATGGCAGCTGTGCTCAGCCCAGAGTCCAGATGACCAGAGAAGTCCATGGCAATGAAGCAAGTCCAAGATCTGTCTGGGAAGTCAACTCTGAGGACCAGTGTCAAACTCAGCAAATCCAAGGCATGTTTGATGTAACTCAGGAAAGGACCAGGACAGGTACTGAACTTAAATGCAGCTCCTGAGGAAAGGGCCAATAGACCTCTTCTTTAAACAAGCCAGCAAGTTTACATGGCTGCTCCATATCAGAGCTGACCTCCAACATCACTGACCAAACTTCTGCAGAGGCAGCCTCTGCACTCAGGTCCCTGACACAGATCTTGTTATACAGGTCACTGGCTTTAATGTGACAGAGTGTCACCATCTGTTATGTCCAGCACACTCACATGCCATGTAAAAGCCCTGCCAAGTAGCTGTGCATACCATGTGAGCACAGAACAGCCCTGCAGCTGGGCAGGGTGGAAAGCTGATTTTTAATTCATTTTTTTGTCCCCGGCTGTAACCGTTTTTCTCACTCCAGCTGTGTTCGGGTGGTGAGTCATCCTCAGTGCTAAAGGTGTAAGAAGCACTCACAGAAACATAAGGAACAGACATTACACAGCTGAATTGTCAAAACTTCTGTGAGTCTCTCGGATTTTTGTGAAGCAAGAATCACAAATCTCATATTTAATGCATTAAGGGAAATAACTTAAAATTCCTTCTATGAAAAAGCCTTAGAATAAAAGTGTCACATACAGAAGAATTGTGCTGTACAGTGAGGACCTATATGAAAAAGTTCCTACATCCATACAACACGTGGAGGTGGTAGGACTGTGAGGTAGGACTAAGAGGAAAATATGTGCCTCTCTGTGTTGACAACAAGCTCTTGGAGCACTGAAATCTGTGTCTGCTGCACTTGTGTCCTGGTTTGAGACAAATTTGCTGGAAAAAATATCCTAAATTAATGTCCTCTGATAGAAGGCAGATTTCAGCAGCCCCTCCCCCACAACGTTCGGAAAGAAATTCCTCGGAGGAAAGTGGAAAAAAAAGTTATTTATTTAACAAGCAGAGTGCACGCAGGCACAGAAAAAAAGAATAATAAAACCTCTTACTGTGGAAAGAACCTGGTAAAATTCAAAGTCCTTTGTAGTCATGGCTCTGCTCTCTCTCTCTGGAGCTGGGATTTGGTGTGGGCCCCTCCAGGCTGCGGTATAGGGCCTCCCAGTGATGTTCTGATGTTCTGGTGTTCTGAACAGTTCCAGAAGAGTTCTCGCCTCAGCTAGCAGGCCACTGAAAAAAGCAAAGAATTTTAACTCTACATCTCTCTCCTGAGAAAAGGAAACCGAGAGCTGGGAAAAGCAGGAAAAGTTCTTTCCTCCTCTCTGCTGCAGCGGTGAGAGAACACAGGGGAGTGTGTGTGTCCTTGAGATACAAACCACTCTGAAAAAATTCGCCTGGCTTCTCTCCCCCCTCTCCTGAGAAATAGCTTAAAGACACAGGAAGGCACAGGATTCATGTCTGGCATAGGGCAGACGATAGGGAATATGGTGTCATACAGTCACCCCAGGACAACTTGGCAGTGGGGAGCAGTATCCTGACTGCACACACTTCAGAGGTTCACTGGAAGTGAACAGATCTAGACTAAGCAATTTTGATACTTCTGAGATAAGAAGAGATAATAAAATTCATATTTTGGAAAAGAGCAAGCATAAGCCACTACATCATTCCTTATAGTTATTATTTGATATGTGTATTTGATACCTTTTCTTTTTCTGTGGCATCTGAAAAGCTTAAGGGCAGTATTTGTTAGAAAGAATAGTTAAATGTTGCTGATATCATGACAAAAATGGGGATTACACCAAAACAGATGCCCAAAATGCCTAGCACAGCCTGGCATTGCTGGAATATTTATGGACACTCGTCTTTGTGGTTTATACCATTGTAGAGGCCCATATGTAATGTTAAGTTTAACAGAAAAAAAAGTGCTCCTTTGTCTAAGTTTAAAAAGATCCAAGCAATTAAACAATACTGTTTCCATTTCCTCAAAAGAGGCCCTGGTTCTCAATCTGATCTTGAAAATCAAGGAGTGCAGTTTTCTGTAAGAGGAATCCACTTCTATTACTGGAACATCCATGTTTACAGTACTGTATTTTAAGCAGTGGTGACTAACAGGTAGTCTTGAAAATCTGAAGGACTATGATTTTAATTTTATTATGGCAGAATATTTTTGTGTCTGAATTGTTGGGACAATGAGATGTGTATAAGTGTGAATTGCTGTATTTTTGGTTATAGAACAGGAGGACATTTTTAATTGATGACATATTCCAGTCTACTTTTTTCCAACATACATCTAGTTTGTGAATTATTCTAATACTGGGAAAATATCAAGATGATTCAGCATTCCTGTAGCCTGCTGGTAAGGGTACTGAAGGCAATCTTTCATTTTGGGACAGGGGAGTAAGACAAAGAGACGTGATTTGTCTTGTGCAAACCTAGATTATTAGTGCTTTCAGTTTCTTGAGTGTGAGGTCAAGTATGACATCAGGATAATCACAACTTCTTGGATGTGTTCTAGAAGCTGGTCTGATCTGAGGACACACACAAGGCAGAAATTAGCATTCCTTTTAAAGAGTTAGAGGAGCTGTTGGTTTTCAGCTCAGTAACAACTACCAAGCATCTCTTTCAGGCTAGGACTGTGAACATCCTCTGCAGCAGCAGCAGCAGTGTGCTCCAGTTTCAGGAGGCAATGCAAATTTTAACACTGCAAATAGGAGTGTGAGGCAAGGAGCTTTAAGCCATGCCTTCTTTCTGTGCCACTAAACTGCATTCATCATTATGTCATCTGAGTGTTTGCTTTCCTTTGCAGGTTTTGTGAGCTACTCGGGTTATTTTGCTCCTCTGATTTAATATTGATTTCCTCCATTCTATTCTCTGTACTCGCCAGTTAATCATTAACTCTGTGTGAGAAGTATGAGCAACTATAAACACAACAAAAATAATGAGAATTCTATCATGCAACTACTGTGAAAAATAAACAGATGATAGTTTTACTAGTCCTCAGAAAACAAGGCATCATGAAATCCAGAGCAAAGAAGTAGTGGTGTTAAAAAGTGAGAATCCTTCCAAAAATTTGTTGAAAGCACAATAATAAGAAAAATTCACTTTTCTATACTAAAAAATAAGCAATTTTTTAAATTAAAGTTATATAGCAGTTTTTAGAATGATACAGCCTATTTTACTGAGTTACACAGACTATAGATCAAATAAAACACCAGACTTCCATGCTTCTGCATTAAGGTAGGAGACAGTGTGTCCTAAGTTATAGTTCCCTGGTTTGAAAGAGCCCTCAGGCATGTCAGGTAACTTCTGCTTCTGTAACTTTCCAGTCCTGCTCTGCACTCAAGCTGCATAGCTGGAAACCTGCAGCTACAGACTGTTGACTGGAGCTACAAAGCCAAGTTACTGTGAAGATCTAGATTTACATCTTGGGTAGCTAAAATATCAGCAAGCCCCTTTGTAGATATATCTCTGCTGCTATTTCAGTGATTGCAAAAGATAAAACAAATCTAGTTCTGGATACTAGCTGTGATTTTACTGCTAGCCAAGCAAAGGAAATCTCAATGGTTGGAGCTGTTGCCCATTATCATCTGAAATTCCAGGTCTGACTCAGTTCTTGCTCCTGATTCCTTTTACTTGTGGGGCAGAATAGGCTGGTTTGTGCAGCTTTCAGAGAGTCTAAACACATCCTGTTTCATAAATGAGAGAGCTAAAAGCACATAAAAAGGCCAGAAAGGCAGCACAGCTGTGAAGAGAAAGTTGCTAAGCTGCTCTAAGTCACACTCAGTCACACAGCCATAGCCGAAGAGCAAATGGTTGGTGTGCAACACCAACATTGCCACTGTTGGCTTTAAAAGCAGTATGAAGTGTAATGTATGATTTCTTGTTGCTCATTCTGCTCATCGTATTGTCATGGGACATTTCAGGCTATTTTTGGCCTCCTTCTACCCATCAAATTTTCAAGACAATGGGAAGACAATGTGATTTTCTGTTCTCATTCCCGTTGTTATAATGCAAATGAATTAATATTGTGCCATCCTCTGTTCTCATTAATAACCTTCTTGGAGAAACAGTATAATAGGAAAATACGCCAGTCAGTAAAGCCTTCAGTGACAACTCAGCATTGTGATAAAACATGCTGCAGTACAAGAAACTTGTACATGCTCATTGTGAGGAAATGGAAGATGGAAAGAACTGAATGGAGAACAAATTAACCCTTCCGATAAATGAAGCTCGTAAACCTCTGGAAGCTTCTCTCCCTCTGTTAGTCATCAGACGTGACAGTGGAGGACACAATCTCTATTGCTCCCCAGGGGATATTTTTCCCCTTTGTAGCAAAACAACCCATTAGGTAAACAGAGCTTTGTTGCCCATAGCAACAGAAAATTGCATTCCAGCAGGATAACAATGTATTTTAGCTTAGCTTATTTCTTTCAAAATTAAAAGTAAAGATCAGCAGGAAAACAGAAGTACAATTAAAATTAAGTCTTGCTTAATAAAGACTGGACAATTAAAAGAAAGAAGAATAAGATTCATCAACCAAATTAAAAATATAGTATAATTGTGTTGTATTTACCTGATGCTTACTATATTTACAGCAGTGATAGTCTGGCATTCAATTATTCCCACACTGCCAGACAGCTTGACGCAAAGAAGCTGACATTGTTCATATTATAGAATCATAGCATATCCTGAGTTGTAAGGGACCCACAGGAATCATTAAGTCCAGCTTCTGGCCCTGCACAGGAGAGCCCCAAGAATCACATGGTGTGCCTGAGAGAACTGTCCAAGCACTTCTTGAACTCTGTCAGGCTTGGTGCTGTGACCACTTCTCTGAGAAACGTGTTCTGGTGTTCAACCACCCTCTGGATGAAGAACGCTTTCCTAAAATTTAGCCTGAACCTCCCCTGACACAACTTCAGGACATTCCCTTGGGTCCTGTCACTGGTCACCAGAGAGAAGAGGTCAGTGCCTGCACCTCTGCTTCACCTCTCAAGGAAGCTGCAGACTGCAGTGAGTTCTCTCTTCAGTCTCCTCTTCTCCAGGCTCAATCAACCAAGTGACCTCAGCCACTCCTCATACGTCTTCTCCTTTACACCCTTTACCATCCTCTCTGCCCGGCTGGTGATGCTGTGCCTGATGCACCCCAGGACAGGGCTGGCCCTCCTGGCTGCCAGGGCACTGCTGGCTCATGTTCAACTTGCCATCAACCAGGACCCCCAGGTCTGTTTCCGTGGCTCTGCTTTCCAGCCTCATTCCCCAGTTAGTTCATACATCCAGGGTTGCCTCATCCCAGGAACTTGCCCTTGTTAAACTTGATTCATTTGGTGATTGCCCAACCCCCTGGTTTTTTAAGGTCTCTCTGCAGGGCCTCTCTGCCCTCAAGAGAGTCAACAGCTCCTCTCAACTTCCTGTCACTGGCAAATGTACTGAGTGTACCTTCAAGTCCTGTATTCAAGTCATTAATGAAGATGTTGAAGAGCACAGGGCTGAAAATGGAGCCCCACCAGTGACAGGTCACCAGTCTGATGTTCCCCCCATTCACTATAACCCTTTGTGCCTGACTTGTGAGACAGTTGCTCACCCATCCCATGATTTGTTTATCCTGTTGTGTGTCCAGAAAGATGTTGTGATAGGCAGTATCAAAAACTTTACTGAAATCCCAAAGAATACATCAGCTGGCTTCCCTTGTTCAACTAGGGTTGGCTACCTTGTCATAAAAGGAAATTCAGTTTGTCAAGCAGAGTTTCCCCTCATGAACCCATGCTGGCTGTGACCAATGACTCTGTTGCCCTTTAGGTGTTTCTCAGTAACTCCCAGAATAATCTTCTCCATAATTATGTGTTTAGACATTGCCTGACTTAGCTTACATGAAAATATATATCCCAAAATATATTTCATAGGCTTTTGAATGCTACGGCATAGGATGTATCCTTTCCTGTCAGGGATTCCCAAGTAAGTAAAATTAAAAATGAAACTAATTAAAGAAGGAAAGGTCATGTGATTGATGCTGGGGTAGCGTTATCTAGGAGGAGCTACAAGAATGAAATAAAATGCCCTAAGCAGGCAATCTGAATCAGACCTGGTTGCTCAGTCTCTAAGTAATGGAGTAAAACTGGTCTTAAAATGATATTATCACTATTTTATTAACTTCTAAAGGAAAGAGTAAATGTTGAGCTTTCATAATGGAAGAAAATCACTTGTGGGGTTTCTCAGGGATCCCTGCTATGCCCTGTGCTGTCCAATAAAATCATAGAAAGAACTGGAAAAAGTCATGTGATGAAGTTTCCCAGTATTAGCAAACTTTTCAGGGTAATAAGAACAAGAGAAGACTAAAACCAATATGAGACTAAGGGGATGAAAATGAGGCTTGTAGGGACTTGCTTCAAAACAAGCTGAAGGAGGTGGTTCATGATGCAACGGATGAGTAACAGTGAAAGCTTACAGAGGCTCAAGATCAAACTGGAAAAGTTCAGGGAAAATAGACTTGTTGGATTCTGTGAGTTACACATCTGGCTCAGGAAGATTCTAGAGATGGAAAAAGTTGGAGAATGGGACAATATAAGGGAAAATAAAGCCATTCCATATTGATTTATCCTGGGACTGGAGTCTGGAATCCATGCCACCAGACTTACCATAGCTGTTCAAATTACTTAGGATATGGCTAGATTCAAGTGTGTACTATATATTAGATTTTAAATGAAAATGTGCTTGCAAACTGTTGATTCTCAATAGTATTAGCCGAGCTCACCTGAAATACAAGTACATTATGTACAACCTGGGGATGAAGTGTTAATCAAGATAGTCTCAAAAATGCTGTCTTATTGTGTTCTTATTTTGCTGTTAAAGTTTTGGGTAAGAATAGCTGGATACATAGTTATATATATTCAACGAGTAGTGAATGATCAAACGAGTAGTGAATGATCAACAAGTTGGTCAATAACTGATGAGAGTCTTTTGTGGGTTTATCTTGATAATAATTTCTACCTTATGATAATCTTGTTAGCCTTCATTCTGTTGTGTTTATCACTTGTAATAATGTATATAATGGTAGTAGGTTAATGCCTTGAAGATTTGTTGGTTTTTTGGTTTCTTTTTCCTTTTAGTAGGTTAGCAGAATGGTCAATTTAAAAAAAGGGAGGACTGTTGTAGAATACATCTGGTACAGGAAGCTCTTTGCATCACAAAGGGCACAAAGACCAGTGGCACCAGCCAGGTTAATGGACATGGAGACACAGCAGGAGCTGAGAAAGAGGGAGGAAGAGGGAGACATTCATGAGCTTGGACTGCAAGGATATAAAAGCCCAGGGGTTCCTTTTTTTGGGGGTCCCTCCGTGGAGGCACCAGATCGAGCTGTTTCTATATTACAGTGCTGTTAATAAACTGCTTTATTGAGCAAATTATCTGACACTCTCTTCTGGGAACCCTGGGGTTGAACCAGCAAGGAAAATGGTCTCACAGTGTGAGTGGGGTATGTGGGGAGCCACGCAGGGACCTGTCAGGTCAGGTCCTGTGAAGCCGCCTCTGTGAAGTGATTTCAGTCCCAGCAGTGGCAGTCTCTGTCCTTAGGAGTGTGATTGCCAGAGAGTCTCATGAATAGTCAAACTGGCAAGTTTCCTTAACAAAACCTTTTGCATTAAAAAAGTTTAGTATTTGAAACCTATCTTCATGTTAGTTGGTAGCACACCTCTTGCTTTTAGGAAGGGTGGATATAGGATTTGGGTACCTGGTAGATTTAATGAGGTGCAAGAATAAAAAGGGATGAGGCTGTAAGTTTTCTAACTGTGCTTTTACTTGCTTTAGAAAAGGCTTTGGAAAGCTTTCCTTTTGTCCTTATATCCTAATGGCTAATTTTTTTCCTAACAGTCTTTATTCCTTGGCTTTTAAAAATTTTTTTAAGGAAAGATATGGATAAATTGGTTAAAATATGACTACAAAGAAAACACTACATTGAAACAGAATAATGTGAGATTTTATCTAAAGTAGTGTATTGGAGATACTTTGTAATAGTCTAGTTTTCAGTTTTCATTACAGCTGAGTTATGAGGATGGGGAATAAGCTTTGTAATTTTTTAGAAAAGCTACGGACCTGGCTACATGGATGGTAGGTAGTGACACAAAATGAGATGTATTAATATTGCTATGGAGAGAGAGTCTCCAATAATTCATAAGTCCTGAGGGAATTATAGTCCATTTCTCATACTCAGTTTAGCAGTAAGAACAGTCTTGAGAACCTTTTGGTCTGTCTCTAAAAGTAAATGAAAATAAATTCCAGTAAATTAGTTATAGAATACCTCTTGATTTGTTTTGTTTGTGAGAAACTCAGAGACCCTCTGATAAGTGTTCCAAGGACCACCATCTGCCATTTTTAAATGCAAGCTCATGGAATCAAGTTATTTTAGACTGTAACTTTTAAATGTTCTTTTGAAAATGTGTATTTAGATAATATAACTAAAACAATGTGAAAATGTGGGATTCAAAAACATTTTTTAGAAAGCATGAAGCAAACATAGGTAACCAATATTTAAATGTTTCTGTATTTCAAACAATTAATTATTTTAAGGATAAATCAAAAAATTCCCAGTACTTCATAATACTTGAATGCCTGATTTAATTTTTCTTGATTGTGCATTATATTATAACTTCAAGAATCACATTTCTAAAATAAATGCTTTTGTTTATTAACTCAAAATGTGCTTTCTGTGAATATTCTGCAATTACAGCTAAAAAAATTGATATTTCATTGCAGTATTTGCCAATGTGGAACCTTGTCAATGTGATTGGTGCAGAAGAAATGGAGAGTGAAATTACCTGGGAACTGAGGAGACTCTTTTTGGCTAAGAAATGCTAAAATTTCACTTCGTGGAAAAATAAAACCCTCCTGAACCTACAGTTGCCTCTAAACTGACTCCAGGGTGACTTTGGTCATGACCCCCCATGCACTGTTGTGGTGGTTCAACCCTGGTTGGATGACAAGTGCCCTCCAAAGCCATTCTGTCACTGCCTGCCTCTGCAGGACAGGAGAGAAAAAAAATATGACAGAAGGCTTGCGGGTTGACGCAAGGGCAGGGAGAGATCACTCAGCAGTTATGGCAAAACAGACTTAACTTGGGGAGACTAACTGAATTTATTGTTCATCAAATTGGAACAGGAGAATAAGAAGTAAAAACACATCTTAAAAACACACTTACCTGACCCTTCTCCCCAGGCTTAACTTCGCTCCCAGTTGCTCTACTTTGTCCTCCCCAGCAGTGCAGTGGGAAAGGGGGCTGTGGTCAGTTCATCACGTGTTGTCTGTGCCTCTCCTTCCTCCACAGGGAAGGTCTGCTCACACTCTTCCCCTGCTCCAGTGTGGGTGTCCCTCCCACAGGAGACAGTCCTCCAGAAACTTCTCCAACATCACTCCTTCCCATGGGCTGCAGTTCTTCATGAATTGCTGCAGGTTGAGTTCCATGTGGGGTCACAAGTCCTGCCAGCAAACCTGCTTCAGTGTGGGCTTCTCTCTGTGTAGGTCTAGAGGTCCAGCCAAGAGCCTGAGCCAGCTTGGCTTTTCCACAGGGTCACTGCTTCCTTTGGGCATCCACCTGCTCCAACACAAGGTCCTCCATAGGTTGCTGCACCACCACCACCACATTAGGTGTGGACTAACCCTTTGGTCAGTTTGGCTCAGCTGTCCTGGCTGTGTCCCCTCACAAGATTTTGCCCTCCCCAAGCACACTGGTGAGAGGGAATGTTGAGAGAATGTCAAATGTTGCCCACCCTACTCAGCAGTAGGTCAACACTGGCGTGTTACCAACGCTTTTCTGGCTACCAATACAAAGCACAGCAGTAGGACAGAAGCTGTGGGGAAAATTAACTCCATCCCAGCCTGACCCAATACTATCAAATACTGTGACCCAGCCATCAAAAGCATCTGGAAAGCTTTTGTATCACATAAATATTAAAGAAAGCTGTTCTGAAATGAAAAGCTTATACAATCCTATGTTTCTGATAACTTCCTGGCTTTTTAATGCCATCTAATTAATGCAGTCTCTTTCATACATTTTCTTTTCTCTCCCAACTTTTTCCTGGATCATAATATCACCATTTTTTTTCCTCTCAGTACTCCATTTATATATCTTGCCAAACTATAGAAATACCTTTTTCCATATATTCAAATGTTTATATTTCTTAGATACAAAATGTGATTTTTTCAAATCTACTTGTGAGTTCTTTCATATTAAGTATCACCTACAGAATGTTCTTGTAGTCAAAGCACTCCTCACGTAAAATGCAGGCTAATCGCTCTTTTCTATACGTAACTGACTTACCCCTGGGAAGTGAGGAAACAGCTCTTTTGAATTTGTGGCCATTATCTCAGTCACAGGCAATTTACCTGCCAGGAGTTAGAATCAGGACTGGCACACAGAAATTTCTGATTGCTGGCCTTGTATCTACTTCTGATTGAGACTGTGGCAGTTCTTGTGTTAAATAAAGTTTAGCTAAATACAAACTGATTGAATGATTTTTGCCAACCTTGCCCATGTGCACAATATTCCATATATTCAGTGATACTTACATTACAGAATTATGCAGTGCAATCCAGCTATATTCTTTCCTGATTTTCTTAAGTAGAGCATTTCACTTGGTTGTGAGTTATTTGTGAAAGGCTGTATTCAAGTATGATTAGAATTCAGAAGATATCTCTAAATTATTTTCTACATGCTTTTGTTCACAGGCAAGAATTTTTGTCCATTCAAGTAGTAGTGCCAGATCAAAATCAATACAGAAAAACACTCATGATTTCTCTGAACATGGCAGAGGTAGGAACTGGTTTGGAGCCACTATGAACAAATCATAAATGAAGTATTTAACCAGGGATCAGGAAATAGCTGCTGTGATTTCAATGTGATTCTTTAAAACCAGTAATCCTTCATATCCACTAAAGACAAATAGTATGGGTCAGCAAAAAAAAAAAAAAAATGGACAAACCATGTAATAAAAGAATTATGGGGGATTTTGCACTCTGGAACATGGAGGAAACATAAAGGTTGAAGTGCATATGAGTAGCAAGAAGAGATTGTGCAAAAGAACCAGGATCAGTTCCCAAATCATTAAATGGTGACAACTGTATATAATGACCATTAAGTTTAGCTTACAATCTTTCTGAGATGGATTTTTCTCTCTTGAGTCTCTGTAATAATCATAATTTTTTGCCACAGTTATTAATGTTATTTTTACCTAAGGAGTTGATAGCTGGTGTGATTAATAAAGACACAGTACAGCCAACAGTGAAGAATGATCAGGCTTGCAAAACAGAGGTGAGCTGCAGAGCTGGAAGTGATTGATTGCAATGCCTGGGAAATGCAAAGAACCTATCATTTAGTATGTAGAGGCAGTCACATCAGAAATCTGGTAGAAATCTGGCGAGGCGTGAGTGTACACATTAACCTTGGTGGTGGACTAGAACACTGTATTTCAAACAGCTTTGTGTCACTTGGATGACTGAGAGCAAACACAATCTTTGCTGGGTGTACTTAGATGCATTTTTACACAGCTTTGAGGTTTCTTTTTTTACAGGGCTGCAACGCACTCCTGGGTTAACTGGATTTTTTGGTATAAAGTCTAGATGCTCTTGAATTTTAAAATGAAAACCAGCACTGCGTGAATGGCCATAGGTTAACCTTGATCACCAAATGATTATAGGACTGACAGTGAAATAATCATACAATGACTAAATATCATATTGTGATGATTTATAATTTTAAGTATTGAGTCCAATCTGCTCTTTGAAGCCAGTCACTTGAAATCAAATCTCATGAAGCTGGTCGTTCTTCTTTCAATAATTTCAACTAACCTTGAAGCACCTCCAAGGGTTTTACTGTGACTATTTCCTTTTACGTTGGCAAAGTTATGATTGAGACTTCCAAACACAGGTGAGGTATGAGGATCCAGTATATGTTGTTTAGTCTAACTCCATGGTCACTGGTTTATGGCAGATTTTCCTTCAAGCAACAATACAAGCAGTTAGTGACATGCTCAGATAAACCCATTGCAGGCACATAGTATATAATTTTGCAAATTATCTACCTTTACTCTGACAGTCAGTCAAATTATCTACCTTTACTACTCTCAGTCAGTCCCAGGTTTCTAACTACTAAATAATTTATATTAATTTCTGTCTGCTTATTTAAATTTGAAGCAGAAGCACTTATTTTATCCTTCAGGTATTGCAACTGCACAAAGCTATTCAGTATTACTTGGTTAGGTACAATGTGAAAAAGCAATGCCAAACAGACAAGAGTCAAAAAACGAACCACAGAGAAAACATTGTGAACTACTGTCCATTTGAAATAGCTGTGTTTCCAGGTTCTCCTGTGAATTATTAATTAGCTTTTATTTCTTTCACTAGAGCTAGATGTGAGATTATCTCTTCCCTTAATGACTTTTTTTACCTGCCTTTTGTATATTTATACACAAATGTCATTAAGAAGAAACAGCCTTTTATGTCTTCAACATATTTAATAAATGGCATTGTTTAGCCTGAAGAAAAGGAGGGCCAGAGGGACCTTGTTGTTTTCTACAACTACCTGAAAGGAGGTTGCAGCCAGGTGCGGGTCAGGCCTGCTCCAAAGAAATAGAATAAGGGGAAATAGCTTCAAGTTGTGTCAGGTGGGGGTTTAGACTAAGCGTTAGGAAAAATTTTGTCACCAAATAGGTAGTCAAGCATTGGATTGGGCTGCCCAAGGAAGTGATTAAATTAGCATCCCTGGAAGTATTTAAAAGATGTGTGGATGTGGCACTTGGGGACATGGTTTTATGGTGAACTTGGCAGTTCTGGGTCAATGGTTGGACTCGGTGATCCTAGAGGTCTGTTCTGACCTAAACTATTCTATGACTCTTTGACTGTTAGAAAGGCAAGGCATATAAAATCAGTTTGATGTGACAATCCTGTCATATATAACTACCTGATCAGTGGTTGCCAAACTCAGGTGGAAATGATGGATCTTGCAACTAAACAAAGCTTTGGCTGTCTTAAGTCCAAAAGTAAACATTAAGTTTATAATGCATATGGGTAGGTTCAGGACACTTATGCTTGTCACCTCTGGTTGAAGCGGCTGCTAATGTTAATTTATAACTCTCTGTGGTGTCCCTTTTATATATTGTCCTGTTGTCAGTCCCTGTCTGGCCACACAGGCAGCCTAGAGGAGTCTGAGCTCTGCAACATCTGGTGTCTGAAAAGAGAGGGAGCCTGATGTCCTGAGCAGAGGATAGCTCTGAAACGTCATTGTATACAGGGCTGGGCAAAACTTGTATTTGCACACAGTGCTCTTCTGTCGTCTTGTAAATTCAAAGCATTTGAGAGTGATAGTATTTAAAAATTTCTTGTAAAAAGAAAGGGTTAAGTCTGGGGAAATAAGTTGCAAATCCAAGATGTGCTACATAGGGATAGGAAAATGCAGAAACAGAATTATTACCAAGCTATGAATTTAGAATTATTGCAGGTGGCAGTCAGGATTTTTTTTCAGTTATTTCAATGGAGCAAGGCACTGTCCTCCAATGTTTATAAGCTGTTAATATAGTATTAGGAAACAGCATATGGGATATGAATGTCAGTTATCTAAATAGATAAAATGTAAAGGAAATTTCTTCAAGTTCCCCCATCTCATTAACACTAATTCTAAGCAACTTCTTTTAATATAGGTTGAGTCTCTTAATAGATTAACCTTCCCCTACATTCTACCTGTCTGTTTATTTCCTATTCAGTGTACCTCTGATAGGTACAGCATACAGGTCACAACTTGTTTGCTGTTTTGTTTTGCAAAAAAGCTGTACTGCAAACAACCAAGTCCATGAAGTTTATGTTCAGCAGTTAAATTGTCCTTCTTGTGAATGCCATTCTCCTAATCAAAGAGTGTTAGAGGAAAATATATGTGCTATTTTAACATTCTCAGGCTTTAATTAATAAAATTTGCTTCACAAAAGAAAGATGACGCATTCACATCTCCCCATATTTCATTTCCTATGGCTAAGTGTTTCCCAATTTACATATTAATGCAGCTTTGGCAAAAAAGTTCACAAGACCACCTGGGAAAAATTCCACTAGATGAATGGTCACTGAAACATTGGCGTATTTTTCTCATTGTTCTAAATTTTAAAATGACGATCTTAATGTCAAATATAGGACAAAGTTGTGAATGCAGTCCAGAATCCAGGATCACGTTAGTGAGCTCCCAGAAGAACATAGTTATGCTTCCATTTTTTTGAGTTTTGGGCCGAATTTATATTGAAAGTGTTGTTTTTTGCACATTGGGCTATTGTCATACCCAGTTATCGGAATACAGTGATGTTAGGGAAATTTTAAAACGAATATATTTTTCACTTTGAGATTTTCAGGCTATTCTGGTTAACTTGAACTCAAGCTACTCCTTCAAGAAGTGTCTGTTTCTTCATTCTTGATGTTTGGAAATAAAGAAAGATATCAAATATCATTCATTTTTGGGGGAACTTATAAACCTGTCCAGGTGATTTTTAAAACACACTGTTATTCTCAGTGAGAGTAGAAAAAGCAGTGTATACAGATACTTTTTCTGTTTACAGCTTGTTTAATAATTTCTTTTGCATTTCAAAACTATAATATAGGTTAAAAGTTGCAGAAAAAAACAGTCTCTTTTGAAGGACCAAAAAAACAAGCCACAGTGCATGATGTTGACAGGAACTTCTTGCCCAAGAAGATAATGCAAACCCTTTAGCACAGGCCTGGTACCACCTGACAGAAACAGCCAGCTCACTGCAATATGCCCAATATGTTTTGATGGAAAAGCAGTCATCCAAGCCTGTCCTTTTCCTGTTTTTGTTAAAGATGTCACAGTCATCTATATAATATATTTCTGGCAAAAGTGAAAGACTTCAAAGAATAGCCAGGTCAGTCAGCCTCAGTCAGAAACACAGCACTGGGGCATATTCTCCTGCAATGCCTAATTCAGAAGGATGGGTTTGCTATTTTTGTTCTTGGTCCTTCCCTTTTCCATGCTGTGAAAGACAGGTGTGTCCCATGGTTTGGATCAGACTTATTTAGCCCTAATTTTCTGCTTCATTTCTGCCCACAGAATCCAACCAGATGAATGACTTTTCTTTGTCCTGGTAAACTCTCTTTTTCTAGGTATGTCAGAGTTGAAATATTCCCTTCAGGAAGATGCCCAGCAGCATTATTTCCACACGCACGCCTCCAGTTTTCTCCAGCACGTTTTGCTCCCCCGTAGCACTGCCCTCATGTTACATTATTGTGATTCATTACATTCATAGGCAAGTGTTACACTGAGAGTGACTCAGCAGCAATAGGGAGATTATTCACTTTTTGCATGTCTACAAGATAGGTGTCTGTGGGATAACAGCAGAGAGAAAGATACATTATTTGTGTCGCTAGGGTGATGGGAGCTGGAACTCCAATTTATAGTAGGTGTTTCTACACACATTTGCATCCATTTTTTATATTTTAATGTGACAAAAATGCTCTATGTTGAGAACGTCAGTGTCTGTGTCTGTGTCTGTGTGAGTCTGTGTGTGGGGTAAATGCTTTGCCCAGACCATGGGGTTATTTAGAGGAGTTTCTATTTCCATCATGGAAACCATAGACCCTGCAAGTGTCGAAGTCAGGCCCCTGACCACCTTTATGACTATAATTTTCTGTCCATGAGACAAGAAAAAGTCTGACAGGAACAGCAAGAAATATGGGCTTCTAATTTGTTAGTCTGCTACCAATTTTCCATGTGGCTTTGGACATTTTTGTCTTCTTTCACAATTTGTTCTATTAGCTCTTCAGGATAGCACTTTCCTTTTCTATACAGGGGATAGTCTAAGTGGGGTCCTGCCCTCAGTTTCAGCCTTTAGGTTCTGCCATAGAACAAAGACCTGTAATAAATATATTAACTGGCCTCTCCATTAAGGTGTCTTTTGTGAAATCCATTTGATGGAATTGTTTCACAATTGCCTCAGAATGAAACCCCAGGGCTTTTCGAGACGGAAACTAGCTGACATACAATTGTGTTCATCTGAATTTATTTTAAAAATAAAGGCACTTTGACTGCCTTCACACATTTCCCTATCCTATTCTCACCAATTAATGCTTTCAGTGCAGATAACAGATACAATTAAAAGCTGTTTTAGTGTCTAAAATCAAAACACCAATCTCAGATTGAAATGAGAACTCCTGAAAAAAGAAAAGAACCAGATTCAGATATAAAATCATCTTATTTGTTTGGCTTTGTGAGTTTTATGGAGGAGGGAAAAGCAAGGGGTTTGGTCCTTTTCTTGAAGTAAGAAAAAATATATGAAACTAGAATAAGAATCACACTCTAGTGTTAGGTGTAGTGGAGGCACTGGTACATAATTCATCACTCCACTAATGCATTCTGGCAGAGGATTACTTCACATGCATAGCAGGATATGTCAGACTCTTTGATTTAGAGTCTTCTCTAACAGACTCCATTTTCAAAGAAGTGCAAGTGGGTTCTGCTTCCTCCTCCATAATCACTATTAAATTCACATTGAGAAATCTGACTTAAATTATACTTACAGTTCCTGACACATAAAAGCAATCTGATTCAGAAAAAAACATGTAAATTCATGCTTGTGTCCTCCTGAAGATGGTGAAGTTTGGGATGACAAAATGTCACCACCTCCCAAGTAGTGACTCAGGACTCAACTTCACTAGAGGCTTCTATATCAGGTGATGGCCTGGGACAGATGAAAATTTGCATGGAAAACTCTTCGTATGGCATGAAAAAATATAAGACAGCAAAAGCAACTAAGTGTTAGGGTCCATTAGACTCCACCTTCTAACTGATGTAGTTGTCTATGTAATTGAACAGTCTCTTAAATATGTTAATTTGACCTTGTGTTCTCTTACCTGAGATCATCAACTACATCACAGTTCATTTAAAAAAAATATATTATTCTCATATTTCTGAACATGTGATATTGTTGAAATGTAATTAGGTCTATAACAATGATATAAAAATATGTATATATGTGGGAAAGGTGATGTAATTGTAGGCCACTCCAGGAACTCATGATGGCAGTTTTTCTTTATGTTCTAGATTGTTTGAGAGACTGCAGTGTCTGCAGTGATAGAAAGTGGTTAATGTTGAGCCTCCAGCAATATTCTAAGTGATTGACTACACTCAAGGAATATTAGGTGCAGATCAAGCAAATCCTATCCCTAAGATATAAATTAACTAAGTTCTTTGGATCAAAAAGGTAAACTTGAGAAAATCTGGCAAATCTGCTCCTTAACATTCTTGGTGAGAAATCATAGTGTGGATCTTTATATATTGTAGCATTCTACTTCCTATTTTCATACAGGAAGATTAGTTAAATAACATTTTTTTCTAAAAGAAATAAAATTCCCTGTAAGTCTAGTTAACAAAGAAAACATTTGGGTTGACAATGAATGTCATTGACTTTCACTGTGTCCCCTGAATTGCAGTATTCAATTTAACTCTGAAGGATTTTCATTGTTTTCACTATATTTATGGCTTGATCTGTGCATGCAACTGTTCTACTACCTACAGATCCATCATCTGACCAATAATCAAACTCCCTGTGCCAAAATTGTCTAAACACACAAAAAAGTAAGCATTCTGGTTTTCTGATATTTCAATTTTCATAATTAATCCACATTAGGAAAATTGGAAAAGAGAAAATAGACTTAGCAAAGTGTGCCCATTTGCAGTTTATCTAATTTTTGTTAAATTGTTAGTGATTAGATTAGCTAAAAAAAATGCTGTCCATGAGAAGACCTTCAGTCACCCCTTGACTGGCAGCTAAACTAGACAGCTTATTTCCTTAAGCTCCAGCTTAAGGAACTCTTTTCTCTCCAGCAGTTACATGGAGGATGGAAGATGACAAAGTTCCTAATGTAAAACCCAAACTTGTTTCTTCAATAAGAGAGCAAGAATAGCTTCCCCTCTCTTCCGTGATGCAGAAAATATACTTGTTTGCTTCAATTATAAAGTATTTTAAGGCAGCTTTTAAAGCATACTGGTTTAAAGCCTGGCTTTAGTTTTGTACTTGAAAGTTTATGGTTTAGTCTGTGAAGCTGTGTAAGGCAGCATGATTTAATAATCTTCTCTAATCTTAAAATCTGTCTGTATGAAAGATGACTTAAGAGAAGTTATTCCTTGCATTTTGATTGGATTTTCAGACCTGAGTCAAATTAGTCCTTAGAGGTTCTGGAAACTCTTATTTATAGGATATATGTCTCCTCATGCTCTGTTCAGGAACTTTGGACATGCAGGCCAAAAATTTTCAGGATCACATAGTTTTAATCCTTTTAATCTTCAAATTTCGGTCTCTTTACATCTGTCTTTAAGATCTCCCAGATTTTCTGTTTCCTGTTTTCACTTTTCTTTGACAAGCATCTGGACATTTTTGCAAGTGCACATTCTGTATCTATAACATTAGAAGCTGAGAGTCTCCATCTTGCTCTAGTTTTTAATTCCCACTCCCACTTTCCTGTTTTCACATTTTGTAACCAATTACAATAATCATAATTATCATAGCCTATCCTGCATAGCATCAATTTACATTTTGTCTAAGAGCAACCATACAAAAGATGTAAATGTCCTGAAAGTGGATCAAAGCTCATTATTCCATTGCAGAATGTTTAAAATTAATCAGAAAACATGACTTACAAATTGTACTGTGGGGCTGAATCAAACTCAGAAAAGAAATTTTGGGTTGAGACTGGCCATCTGTTCTTAAGTCATTGGAAAAAAAAATGCCAGCTGACTTAAGGACAGCATTTTCAGCCTGAATTAACTTCCTTGGGCTCTTGCATCTTCAAGACTGTAAGTTAAGGTACCTAGACTTATCTTGTAGATTTTGCAACATTTCTCTCTATTACTTATTGTATTGTCCCAAAATAGTGAATATGTTTGTTGGCACTCAGTAGCTAAAATTATTAGCCCCAGTGATGTTCAGTTTGATAAACACAGACTGGAAGATAATCACAGGAATGATTTAATGATTTTTTGGGAGTTATTTTTAGCTATGAACTATATTCTGGGGAAGAAAAAGGGTATTTGATGATGACAAGGAATTGCTGCAACCCGTTCAGATTCCTCAATCTCAGTGACTGCAATTAGGACACGATGGATATAAAAGGGAAACATTTATTGTGCTAAATCTAAAGAAATTTAAAGAAAAGTAGCAGTAAGAATTAAGAGATATAAATTGTGTAAAGTGATGGGACTGGTAAAATATAGGTTATATTAATTTCAACTTGCTCACAATGGTTTAAAGCTGGAGGTCAGTACCCAAGGAACTGTTTCTTATCCTGAAACAAATATACAAGGAAACTCTGGTCAGATGCATTGTGCCAGCTCGTGAATACTGATACAGAAATCTGCTGAGTGCTTGAGTGCATATGCATCTTTTTTTCCCTCTTAATTTCTCTTACATAAAATTGTGCTGCCTTACACCCATACTTGTTAGATCCAATACCTTCATGGTAAATTAACAACTTTTCTACAATAACGTTTTAGTAGATTTTTCATAACAATGACTGTTTTGATATCCTGTTTCCTCTGGTGGCCACATGTAGATGTCCAAGGAAGAGTGTAAGAACAGAGGCAGCACCCTTTGGATACCTTAATCTTCCATTTTTAGTTTAATTGCTGCTTGACAGTCTTTTCCAAAGCTTTTGACTAACCCTGTAACAATTCCTTATTTTCCTTACTATGTTCTAAATATGCTCATAGAATATTAGATCACTTTACACTCAACATTTGAAGTCCAGTTTCTAAACTTTATCTTTGAAGCTGTCTTTGAGTTTTGCAATGGGGCTTAAGAGTAATATATTTGGTTTAATTTCTTCAAGGCATTGTCATTTGGGTTTCTTAAATTTCTTTGCAACAAATACAGTCTGAGTTTATGCTAAACTAAGTCCAGGCTGTGACTATTTATTAGACTACTCTTAATGGATAAATTATTGAGTTACCTTTTCTTGCCAAATAATTGCCTCATTAATTTTATTAGCTGCTGAGGGTACAGGACTTGAGCATGAACAAAAAAAACAAAGAGCTTACTAATGCATTCCTAGAAATGGAGAGGCAAAGTATGTTGGCTAGTACAAGTAATCTTTCAATGCTAGTAGTAAATGACTCAAATTAATTCTCCTCCTCACTGTGTTTACATTCTGATTCTGCTAGCAGGTAAGTAGTGCAATTATCCTACTTTATTGTGTGTTATTGGGTGTGTGAAAGTGTACTCTATATCTGCAAATGGTCACACCCTATTTGGCAACAAAATGGGCAAAAGAAAGATGTGCCTTGTGGTCTGTGTCCAATTGACACAGCCTGAAAATTGGAATATTATTTATGAACAGCCACTTGCAACAATTCCAGTTTCAGGATGAGAATTACTGCCATGCTCTGGCTGGAGTTTTGCAAGTGCTAATTCAGATGCATAGGGACAGGTTAGTTGATTTAAGTTCATTTGAGCAGTGTACTGATGTCAGTGAAAGAGGCTGTTCAGAGCTCAGCAGCCTTGGAGTACATTTAGGTGAGCTGCAAACACCAGTGACCAAATGATGCTTCTGTAGAGCATTGCTTTGCTGAGGGGCCTCACCTCAGCTGTGGAGCTCTGCCAGAGAGGCTTCAACAGATGTTTCAAACAGCTGGGAGTTTTATTGTCTTCTCTCTCCTCTGTCACTACCTCCCTTATGACCTGTGAGGAAAATACTGGTGTGGAGACTATAAACAGGAATGCTTAATGAGAGAGACTGTCAGGGTGTGTCTCAGGGCCAGCACAGCCTCTACTCTTTCTCCCTGGCAAGGTTCGGTTCCTGCAGTGCCACAGCCATGGGAGCTCATGGCCCTGGGTCTCAGGGTCTGGATCTTGACCCCCACCCACCAGCTGATGTCCCAGACAATCTGCATCCCCAGGGAGGAACCTGGTGCCAGAGGCTGTGGCTGAACCTCAGCTATTCTGCCCTGCCCAGGCTGAGGCATCAGACCCTGTCTGCTGGGCCCTACTGACCCAGGAGCCCCTGAAATCCCTGGCCCCCAGCACAGGGAGCTGCCATCTCCCTACCATCCCTTCAGATTCATTGGAAATCTTGACTTTGAAGCTTCAAGAGTTGCAATGTTAATATTTAAATGGAATAAAAGTGCACTTTTTTAGTTTAAGAAGGTAAGAGACAACTCAATGAAAAGTACAAATATTCACTTCTTAATAACTTCCTTACTATGAATACAGTGGAAGTAGAAATTTGTAGAAATAAGATCCATGCAGCTCATTTGTTCATTCCAGTTTTGATACCTTATCCATTATTCAGGATGAGTACCCTGATTGAGAAATCAATATATATGAACATACCCATCTTCCAGCTCGATGAATAGGGTCTAAGACAGTACATACGGCGCTGTCTGGGCTAATGTACCAGATTGTCTGAGTCAGCCATAGAAAGTCTGAGCTATCTTTAGGCCCTTATATGTGGTGGGAGAATTTGGTTTATTCCCAAGGTGAATGGACCTTATATTCTTGTTCACTTATAAGCAAGTACATCTTCTTCCTTGCTCCTGATTAGCAAATCCTCTCAAAGAGCTAAATCTTAAAAACTGAAAAGCATTTTCAGTTTGCAGACAGCAACTTTGTGGAGAAAACTTTCTGACTTCAAGGGAACAAGGAGGAAAATACTAATAAGAAAATATTTAAATATAACTCTTAGTGGGTCCCAAGAGAAAAGAGGAAGAAACTCTCACCCACTGTGAACATCACACTGACAAAGGGAGAGGAGGTGAGTTTTGGACTTAGGAAGAATTTCTTATGGAGAGGTGGTCAAACACTGGGACAAGGTTCCGGGAGAGGTGGTCAGTGCCTCAAGCCTGTCTGTGTTAAAGAAGCAATGCCCTTAATAATATGGTTTATCTTTTGGTCCGCCCTGAAATAGTCAGGCAGCTGGACTGGATGATCATTACACATCCCTTCCAATGCAAATATTCTATTCGATTCAGTTTGATTCCTACTTCAGTTCTTCATAACTGAGAAACAAAGGCTAACAACTCAGTACAGCTATCAGCCCAACTCCTGCTTGAAGAAAACTACAATTGTCAACTTTAAGACAAGAGGGGAATTGGATCATAATGTGAGAGAAAAGGGAGGACTTTAGGATATAGGAACATGTGTTCTGTGTAATGATTTTAACTGTATTGTTAATATGAATTGCTATTTCAATTAGATAATTTGGGGGATTAGACTTCTAAAGAATTAATTTAAATTATATCAGTTAATAGTTAAGTTGTTCTTCTTAGAACATTATTATTCTTATTATAGTCTTGTTGTTCATTATTATTCTTCATTTTTTAGTTCTGTGTATGCAGTGTATCTCTTTTGCCAGTAACAACATTTTATCTAACACAAGCCATGCCTTGAAATCCAGTCTCAGAACCCAGCTGAGATATGGCTGTAGAACATAACTGCATTTGTTTATATGATGTTGAATTTCACATCCCATAAATATATTTTGAAACGGCGATGCTTGTAACCAGCATATTGCTGCTCAGTTAGCCTATTACTCAGTCAGTTTTCTTGTCCCTAACATATGCAGAGAACACCCACAGCTACATATAAAGTACACTTGGTAATACAATATCATGAGGAATGAGGAAAGGATATGGTAGCATTTGTCCTTTTATTCATTCTCAGGATGGTGAATAGGGTGGGATGACTGAGTGGGTTAGGCCATTTACCCATCTGTCTTTATTTTGCAGGTCTCCTGTTGTAACACAGGAATTATATTTCTCTTCCATATTTACTTTAGCTAGTTGTTCTCTTGTCCTTTTGTAAGTCCAACTCTGCAGGCCCTCCCTGCTCTGACAGCTTCTCTCAATTTAGTGTTGTCAGCAAACTTACTTAGTATTCCTTAGAGACTGGGTTTGTGCACCCAAAATCTAATACCTCTGCTGCAGGGAAAGAACATTTCTGCTTTTTCATGTAGTCTCAGGTCAGGGGCAGGTAACTGAGAAAATCCTAGTCTCTTCTCCAAGAGTCAATTAAAATATGTTTACAAACAGTTATGAAAAAAGAACTTTTTGTGTGCTTAAAATCCTAACCAAGTAACTTTATTATGGTAGGTTCTAGGTTTTATGTTTTAAGCCCTTTAAATTTTAAATAAAAATTCTTGCTCCACTTTTTGAAAAGTGGTGATATTGACTCCCGAGAGCCTGAGTAGCTACAGCTGTGATTTTGATCCACCACAGGAATCCCCTCTAATCCTCAGTCAGCTGCCACACCACCACAAAGGGACTGCCTTTGTTCCGCCCTTCCCAGATTTCCCTGTTTTAGGCTTCATGTTACTTACTAAGGAAATAATAGTGAATTCTATTTTGTGGTACTTAATTCCCTCCAGGCACTGATTAAGGAGCATTAGGTATTTAACTCAGAGATATAAATCAAAGCTAACTTCAAAGTTGGGTTTTGAATTTGTTCAATGCCAGTTGAAATTGCCTTTCTTGTCGGCAAGATTCATGAAGGTGACAGATTTTCAGCAGCTCTATTCTTGTGAAGGAACACTGGAAGCTGTAAAAATTAAGCATTCTTTTAGAAATATAAGATGCAGTATTTTTTTCAAATTCCTTTGACTCTGGAGGGGAAAACAGGTCCTTTTGAACTGGAACTATATTTAAAAGAAAGCAAAAAAAAACCCAAACCCTCCAGCATATGGAAATTCTCCTTCTCAAGCCTTGACTAAATTCTAGTATTTGGTACCTGGTTATTAACCCTCTGAATGACTAAACCTTGTTTAATCTACTATTCTTTGTCATCTACTATTCCAGTTAAAAAAAAACCCCAAACCCTGAAGTGTCCATAAACAGAAGAAAATAGAAAAACACTGGTAAAAATTATAAGTTATGATTCAGCACCGAAATCCGTTACAATTCCAGGTGGCCTCAAGGGTCTTAGCAGGAAATTTGTTCTTAACTGGAAGAAACATTCCTCTTAGGCAAAGCTGAATTATCTTAATACCCAATTTACTCTTTTTTTTTTTTCGTGGCGAAAACTACATGAGGGACAGGCCTGGTGGAAAGCATCAGCATTTTCCTTCAGGGAAAACACAGGCATCCACAATGGAAAAATGGAAGAGTGGTGCCTGCATGAAGAGAAAGTTATAATTACATATATAAATATATATATATACATATGTGTGTGTGTGTGTATATATATATATATATATATGATAAAACTATGTCTGGGAGCTTTAAATTAGACCCTGGCTTCCCTCAAGTCCATTTCATACTTCATTTGATTTCTTTGGGAACAAGTCTTCTATTTAAATTTTCTTCACCTAAATTTATGTAGTCAGACTACGTTAAGCAACTAATGAGTAGAATATTCAAGGAATGACTGGAGAATTTTTTGAAAGAGAGATATCTCTCAAAATTAGCCTTTTTTTTTCTAAGCAAACAGTAAATTCTTCATTAATACCATATAATTTATACTTGTCATTTATAGTCATGTATCCAAAAATCATTAAATTTTACCTCTAGGTTATTACTGATGTCTTAGTACTGAACACTACTCTAAACGTTTTTAAATCTGAATTTTCTCCTTGACTTTTTTTCTTTTATATTTTTTTATTGCATCACTGCTTCCCCGAATGAAAGCACTAAAGATAGATTGGTAGTGTGAGCACAGTACATACACCCAGCTAGAAGTGCAACTAATTTTCAAAGACAAAACATAACTCTGGATGCCCCTAAGGTCTCCACAATTTTTACTGAATGTGTAATGTTTCAAAGAGGGCAGGAGGGAATGGAAGAAAGAAAGAGATGGAAATGTATCAACAATTTTATTATCAGAAAGCAACATAGAACAGTAGAGCCTCAAAAACATCAATAAGGTTCCTCCGATTGTCCTTCAGGTAATGGATCTCGTGAAACAAGTACTGCATTCTGTCTGCAGGTACCTGCTGAACTTTACCTTTCCTCTTCCTGACTCTACCTTTTGTTATTCAAAAGGACATTAGATGTCCAAAGCAAATAGTTGAAAGACCTGGAAGTGGTTTTCTGATTTGTAGTTGACTAATAATGAAGTTTTCTCTAAGTTCAGTTTGTACCCAAGTGAAACATAGCTCATATGCATCTAGTTTCATAAAGTACTGAAGATTGAAGCGTATGGCAATTGCACTAATAATTATTAGTAGCACTATAATAATATAGTATTTTCTGATTCTACTCTTTGCAACGACTGTTTAAGAGACAAAATAATTCATGTTTCCCAGGGAAATGTTGGTTACTGTAAGTATTTTATAAATTAGTTTTCCTTTTGGTTGGAAAGAAGAATATAGATTGATTTCTAAGGAGGAAAAAAATATCATCTTATAATAACAGACTGAATATTACTTACTTTAATCACCAAGCCAATTGAACAATAATATTAATAAAAGGAGAAGCACTCAAGCTAGCTTATTAGAGTTAAGCCAGAATTTTTAACAACACCTAAGGAACATCTTGATAACCATCCTGCTGTTACAACACACTCACCTGCCCTGCTCCTTATCGCAGATAAGGTGTGTGTTTGAAAGAAGGGAAAATCTGCATCTTCAAAAGTCACCTAGAACAGGTCTTCCTCGTGCCTCTAATTCAAGTTTCAGAGGAATCTGCATAGTTCCCCAAATGTTTCTGCGGGCTGAAAGTTAGGGAATATCATTCTTAGTGCTTTCATTCGTGTGGAAGGAGGCGCGGCCGGCCGAGGCTCACTAGATGGTGCTAGGCACAGGCGGGTAGCACAGCTCGCCATCGCCAGACACGCTCCGGGCTGGGGCCCCTGTCCTATGGGAGGCACGGGAGCATCCACACATCTCAGCAGCTGGCATTGCAATGGTGGGGAAAAGAGCTTTGGGAAAGTGACTCATACATATGTGAAAAAGAACCGGTGGTGTGCACTTGTCAGATCATCCCAGCATTTAAAAGCAGCCTTTGTGGCTGATAATAAATAGCTTGTTGCCGTTGCATCAGTATTCCCCTTTCTATCTTACTTGAACGCTGTCTTTTGCTGTTCCATTTTTCTTCACTTCCTTATTACTTCATTATTGCTTATTCTCAGTTCCTCTTTGAGTGACAAACCTATCATCTTGTCAGCAGGTTGTTTTCCTCAGTTTTGGTTCCTGTGTGTAGTTTTCACGCTGCCAATTTTCCTCTTCACCCTGCCAGCTTTCCTTGGGGCCATGTCTCCTGTTTCTCACTTCCAGCACATCAATACCTGCAGGTGAGCCACCTGCCAGCCTGATTTATGCTGAGCTGCATCCTGCCCCAGGCCAGAGAGGGTGAAGTGTTTCACACCCCTGTTGCTGTGTCCCATCAGAGGGTCCCTGCCCAGTCTGGGCCATCCGTGGTCCCTCAGGTGTTTCTCTGCCCCTGCAGCTGCCACTCTTCTGATTGCCCCTGGGCCACTTTCACTGGTTTTGGAGTCACCTGGAACCACCCTGCAGCCCCCGCACCCCTATCTTGTGGCTGCTGGCTGGTGCAACCAGCAGCACCAGAGTCCTCTCCACCCCCCAGCCCTCCCACAGCACCTCATCCCCACCCCAACAGCTCTTTTCTGACTGAACTTTTGGATGCAGACAGCATACTTTTGAACAGCATGTATCCAAGTAACTCCATAAAGAAGTGCTGTAGTGTCAGTCAGCCCCAGCACCTCACGTTAATCTGATGAGCCTGTATAAATCACAGAGAAAATGTTGGGTTTTACTTTACAAAGCACACAATTCCACGTGTGTTTTTAATTAGATGCGTAGATCTGCCTCTTAACTGATGGAAACAGTACTACAGATACTTGCTGCTGGTAAACATTGTAATGTTACTAGTTATGACTCTGTGCTTCAATGGGTCCTTAACTCAACAGCTTGTAGGACAAGACAGACAGCAGGTCCATGTTGAATGTCACCTGGTGGAGACAGGCAGGTGAGCACAGACTTTGGTACAGAGAATCAGATTTATAATTTTTAACTGACTGATGTGGTGACTTTCTCCTAAGTTTCAACAAATAAAAAAAGAATGGAAAGCCTGATTTAAAAACAGGGCCCTGATCTGCTTAGAACTTTCCTTTAGTGGCAGACTTACACAGCCTCAGGAGATATTATCCCGATGCATGATCTTCCTCTAACTGATGACAAAGCCTTTGATGTCACTTATTACTTGGAACTAATTCTGAGATTGTAAGTATGTGTTTAAGTATGCAAGATGCATTCTACCCCATGCAGCTAAAAAAATAAATAAGTGCCACCATACTTCTAGGGGTTTTTTAGATCTTGTTTCCAAGCCTTCCTTCTAATCTGCATATTTATTCCTTGGTAGTTGCACTGGTATAATGCATCAGTCTCTCAACAGGGTGTGAGGGTTGATTCCTACCAAAGTGACCCTAAAGCTACAAACTACCTATTTCTATACTCTCATTGTCTGAAATTTCTCCTATTTTATAAAACACACCACAGGGGTAAAAATAAAAAAAAATAAAATAAAAAAAGACACAGATAATACAGTTCATTCTTTATTCATTTAAAACAGAAGGTAGATTTTGGCAGGTGGATTATATGCACTACATAGGAAAATCTCGCCAATTTCAGCTCCTTAGTCTTCTTAACGACTTCCAGTTAAAAATGAAATTAACAAAAACTAAAAGTATATACAAAATGTCTTGGCATGCACAGAAAAAAAGAAAAAGAAAAAGACCTACATTTTGAAATGTTTTCAC
The DNA here is from genome assembly GCA_013397815.1 of Aleadryas rufinucha. NCBI lineage: Eukaryota > Metazoa > Chordata > Aves > Passeriformes > Aleadryas > Aleadryas rufinucha. The sequence continues at coordinate 663,307 of VZTH01018008.1, forward strand.
ACAGCTAAGTGAACCTGACTCATGGAAAGTGCCCCATTTCTAGGGCTGGTAGGCTGTCTGTACCTTTCAGCATTAAACAAATTGGCTTTGAGTAAAATTACTTTGAGAAAGGATGGATATAAGAAATTGTTCTGAGTCTGTTCTCAAAAATTTACAGCAGACCTCTCATGGCCAGATTGAGATCTGGTTAGTCATATGATTTCTCTAATGGTGTTAGAGAAACAAATCATATCAGAAATTCTGTCATAAAGGGATTGTAAAATCTAAGATATTCATTGGAATGAAAGGCTGCTAATGCTGTAGGGAACAGCTACCCCTGGATGTAATTGCTCTCATTTCTTACCAGATAGTCATTAACCAACCTGAGGTAGCATTGGATTAGAATTGATTCTGGTAAAATATGAAGTTACCTTACATGGTCTGCTTGTCAGAAATGGCCAGAAATAGACTTTTATCAGATTTTTCCAATTATTCAATATGAGTTTAAGTAAAAAAACAGGTAAATTGGGGCTTAACATATAAATAGATCTCTATGTTAGCTGATTAAAATCCTTGAATCCCAGCAAGGACACTTCTGGTATGTGAGACTGTTGGTGGTATTAGTTAATAGAAATAAATGCGCAGCAAGACAGATTAGGATGACGGTTTAGATCAATTTTTAGTTTCTTAAAATAGTGATTAGTTACAAGAACTGCATAATATGACCATAACATTACTGATTATCACGATAGTTGGTATTTTGTATTTGACTTGTGTATCACTGAAGCCACTTTGGATTTCTAGCTTCTGCATGGCCACTCCACATGGGTATTTTTGCCTACTGATATACCAGAGCAATGTAATTTCTTCCATTACTGAAATAAAGAAGCAACAATCTGATATAAAAATGAGTTTTTAGCCTTTACTTTGTGGCAGAAGAAAGTGGATTATTGGTTAACACATCCTAGAAGGGGAGATCTTTATGCTCTAGAGTTTAAAAAAGTGTAAATTCTGATGATATATGTGGGGGTTTTTATGAAGTTCCCTCAATCTACGAGCTGTAGGTTTCAGTTTGGAGAAGGCTTTGAAGTTAAATTGAAGCATCTAACTCTACATGACGTTTTTATTTTAAATAAGAGAGGCTAAAAAATCCACTCCCAAAAAAGTGGCGTAAATCACTTCATTTAGAGAGATATCAGGAAATAGTGAATATTATCTGTAGAATGTAGGAATGCTTAACAACAAAGTTCTGTCAGCACTGTAAAAATAAAGTAAACTTCTTAAAAACACATTAGTTTTGAATTTTCAATGGCAAATGGAAAAAATAAAATACCTAGGTGCACAAATAAAAATATAATAAGAACTGTAACTTTTATACAGGAAGACATTAAAGAGAAAATAAAATACTTGGGTCAACTGTACCCAGAATGAATTCATTCAGTGTTCAAAGATATATATGATAGGAAAACAGGAATAACAATAAAGCAGCAGTTCTTTGGGGCACACGTGAAAAGGGCAAGAGGCAACACACATGCTACAGCAGGCATGTGTACCAAAAAAACCATGAGGCTGAATTTTTTGTAATAAGAGTGGTCAGAAATTGGAACAGTTCCTCTAAAAACATTTAATAATTTTCATCCATTAAGGTACTTTAAACTCAACTGGATAAAGCCCTCAGCAATCTCTGATTTTGAACTTAGCTGTAGTTTGACTTGGAACTGGTACAGATGACCTCCAAAGGTTTACTCCAACTTAAATTAATATGTAATTATGTGATCTTTCTTAAATAAGGTAATTGGTTTCCTCTACTTATTAAATGTGATTGATTTAATTTCCCTGGACATATCAGATTTAAAGGGAGTGACATCAGAAGTTCTTTAAATGTGGTATTTGAACTATGATTTGGTTTATACATGTGAAATTCCAGGGCAAATTGGAAAAGAAGTGTCTGTACAGCTTTCCTAGGCTAGTAATGAGTGGCCTCATTCAAGTAGGTGGAAGGTTTAGGGAGTATTATTTTAAGCTAAACTTAGATGGTGTCATCTTTGCATTATCAGCACTTTTTCCCTCTCTAGGAAAGATATAATATTGATCAAGGTCTCCTGCAGTTTCTGGCTTGATCTTTATTTTGTAGAACTTAGCGGTATCCCATGCATTTTTGTATTTTTCTTGGATGATTTTCCTTGTTGTGCTGCCAGATTTATTGGCTCCTTCACAACTTGTATTATTTTAGCTTTTAATGATGATGCAGATTACAGCTTTTGCTATTTGTTTATTTGTTTGCTTCTTCACTTGTTTGTTTATAAAGCTAGAACCTCCTTATGTTTCATCTATGACTGTCTCAATCTGATATCATCTCCACAGCATCAGGAATAAATTTGCAAGTGCAGTCTTTAGCTACCAATATTTTGCACATTTGATCACTGCAAACAGTTTGGCTCTGATGAATCTTTGCCATAGTACACTTAATTAGATGTTTTTATGTTTTTCTAATGTGGTTTTACAGCAAGCCACTTTTACCATTTACTTCTATGAAATCAGGTAACTTGCTTCTAAGGTTTTAATCAAGCAATATTTCAGCAATTTCTATGTCCCTTTTCAGAGTGCTGATCCATTATGTAGTAGTACCAAGTAGAGATCTGACTTTTCAGGTTTTTTGAAATGTCCTTTCAATGCTTTTAATGACATTTCACACAAAACCATAGGGGGTGAATGCCAGAAACCAAAAGCAACATGGTTACAGTCACATTTTTTGGAAAAGGATTTAAACTCATGATAGTCAATCTGTAAGTCATATCACTGCTGCAGTGGGTACATCACATCCGAACTGAAGGTGAATATCAGGGTTACACATTTAACAATTCCACTCTTTAATGATGTTATTTATGGAGAGCATTACAACCAGGTTGAAAAAATAGATACATATAATGCCATTATTTCCAGTATTATTACCAGTATTATTTTGAAATATATGTTAACAGCAAAGTGGTGAGCTACTTTTTTTCTTCCTCTTCAACTACTTTATGGGCAGTGTCTCTCTTTTTAACAATATTATATGCTGATGTTTTGCTTTAACATTTGTCAACCAGAAAGATTATTCCTTTTTACAGGGCACACTTGCTGAAAGAGACACAGCTCACAGTTTGATGTCATCTGGCCACCTTTGAGCTAGTAACCCAGAGCCCTTTAGAACTGGCTAAGAAAAGCAAACATCTAGGGCATGATTCATCTAACCTATTTCAGATGGCTACTTCAGGAGATGAGATGAATCATGTTCCTGAGAACATTTGTGCTCTCCACTGACTATAGAGAGGGCTTAAACAACTAACCTATGGGAAGATCATTATGATGTGGGTTACTGAGTTTAGTCTGATGAATCCTGATCTTAGCCCCCTGATTTTAGACCTGAAAATAACAGTTCCATTATTTTTATGTCTATTATTATTAGGTTTTCTCTGTTATTTTTGTTATTATTATTATTTATTATTGTTATTACTATTATTATCAGCATTATCATCATCATCATCATTACTATTATTATTTTTACAGAATTCATATTTAGGCCAAGGAATTACTTAAAAATATAGATGCTCAGAAATGTCATCTCACTGATATATTAATGGATTTACCTGCCTAGAAACACTAAAACAAGGTATCAATCTCAAACTGTTTTGTTGTTTAGCAAAATCAAATATCTCATGGTCTACTGAAGTCACAATATTCTAGTACCCATCCTAGTTGCACATTTTAAAATGTTTGGTTCTGGGTATTTTGATGCAGCTTGGAAGAAGACTTTGGAGTTGACTCAGCTTTTGTGAATTTTCTGTGTAATTTCTAAGCTGACTGGCTAAATTTCAGTAAGTTTCTCTTTGCTGTAGTATATGCTTGAAGTACTATCTAGGGGAAATCAAGAGTAGGGGACTTCTGAAGACAATTTGTAACACTGAATTTCGTATTAAATATATTATAATAAATGTTAATTTTATCTTTAGCTTTTAAAATATTATATCATTGAGCCCTCTTTGACTGAATGATTTACAAATAATGATATTCCATAATTTGAAATTGTATTGAAATAGAAATTTGTTCATTTTCTGCATTCAACATAACCTCAAGTATCCTCTTTCCTCTCAGAAATTACTCTTTTTGGGGAATGAAGGATTCTCATAAAAACATTTTTAGTCATGATTATTACCTCAAGACATATTTGCATGGATGTAAAGTCTTATAAAAGCAATACAGTATTCAAGATCTAGGACAGATAATGTTTATAGCTAATAGTTGATATAGTTAATAAATATATAATACAGTTCATAAATCTTTGGAATTCTCTTTCAGGTCATATAAAAGTTGTTTTCCAGTTCAAAGGAAGCACTAAAAGACTATGGAAATATATTTTATTAATTTCAAAATGAAGCTACATGGAGAGAATAAATATTGCCTGGTAATGATACTGCAACTCTAGGTAGCTAAGCATTGGTCTAAATTGAGAGAAGCAGTGTGGAACTACAGGATTTCGTTCTCTGAGATTGCTCTACTTAAATCCTCCTTTTCTTCTGTTTTCTTTAGAAAAGGGAACTTTTCATAGTAACATAAAAATAAAACAAAGCAAAATTAAGACTCCTTTCTGTGAAGAAGTAGTAAAAGCATTTATTAATTTCATAGAAGCCTTTGTTTAGCCACCAGAGTAGGAGGCATTTCAGATTCAGCTCAGGTTGATAGTGACTTGAGTGGCAGCCTGACATAAAGGTCAAAGCTAATTAATAAGGCATTTGAGAATTTCTATCTTTCATTTAAATATCATTTAAACATCTTTTAAATGTAAGAAAATTAAACAATTCGAGATCACTATCACAGGTTATTGTTATCATTAGGTAACATTTGCCCTCTAAAAGATTTGTTGCATAATAAGTAGATGCTTCTGAGCTCAATTTAGAAATCAAAAAGTTTCATTGGTTTGGGAGGCACATAAAACCTAAACTAAATGACCATACTGATCCTTCCATTTCTTAAATATACTTATCTGCTTCTAATGAATAGAATAGCACCAGAATAGTTTAATAAAAATAGAATAATAAAAATGCTGATAGGTGCCTTCTATAAGTGAAAAATCAGACTTGGGGTTGAGTGCAGCTAGGCAATTCTGTAAATTCCCTCCGTTATCAAAATGTCTTTGGTAATTTATGCTTAGACAATAAAAATATTAAATAAAACAGTGAAAGACTACCTAGCATTTCCTCCTGCCTGTAAAGTGATATATATGTCCTTTTACTTTTTTTTTTTTTAATGCATTTAGGTACTGACAGGATTAATACATGAATTGTAGGTGCCTCAAACCTACTTGGAAGCATGTTTCAGATTTAAAAGACTGCAATTCTTTTATTTCTTAGGCTGAGTATTTTTTCAAGATGAGAAAAAACTCTTTGACGGTCATTTGAACAAAAATTGCACTGTATATTATCTTCAGTGGAATATACAGATAGCCTGGGCCCATGTACAGTGCTATATTTCTTAGATTTACCTGTTTATTTGGGGGAAAATCTAGGATTTCTCACACAGTGCTCCCATGAACTATGTGGCTTCACTCTCAAAGGAGAAGAAAATAAAGTTTGGAATTCTGCAGGAGCCAGAGCTACAGAAACTGTGGTGCTGCTTTACAAAAATGTTATGAAATGGCTTCTGGTGAAGGTAATTATGACACTAAGTTTGGTGTTAGACATTTCACTTAGTACTCTCTTGCAGTCCTCAAGAAAAAGATAAATGACAGTGAAGAAAAGGAAGTCCTGCATAAAAGATGTGTGTGGAGAGAACAGTCATATTCTCATCCAGTGTTTTGATTCTGTGAACACAGACACTGTGGTTTGGTTATTCTTCAGAGGGAATTTCACTGTTTTCCTGTTTAGAGGCATGTTTTCTAGGGTACTGAAATGAGCATAAGCGTTTGGGCTGTGCGTTAATGTTTGTCATAAACTTTCAGTGTTATGAGAGAATCTGACAGCAAACAAGAGCAGTGTAAATTAATCTGAGGTGTGTTCTCTACTTCTTTTCAGCCATCTCTCTGAACCTAAGGCAAACAGATGGCTGAGGATTTCTCTGAAAGATTAAGTGCTTCAATATGAACATCTCTCAGGATGTAATTTACATGCTACTTGAAACCTGACTTTTTTCTGTTCATTGTTTTTTTTTCTTCCCAGAAGTATTAAAGCACAAAAGAACAAAAGCCATAAGATATAACAATAACATTTAGATCACAAGTTACTTGTTCTGACTGTGACATTAAGTTTATTTACTTATTATACAAAAACCCATTATATTTCCACTTAGTATAATTCTTTTTTTCATCAATTCAAAGAAATAATATAATATTATGGTTCCTTAATTTTTAATGCATCCAAGTATGTTTATATGCGCTATAAGAACCCCAGGGGCAGCAGTAGGTTTTTGATAGATTATGTTCTTCATGGCTACTTGCCAGCTGAACAGAGTTGCTGATTCCACCAATAATCTAAGTTCTTGACTACCATGATCCTGTATTTTTCTTGGTATAGCTACAGATACGGCGGATCGGGGGGGACAGACGTTGCATAGTCTCTCCTGCAGCATTACCAGACAGCAGTCTTCCCTCTTAAAACATGAAGGGAAGAAGGACAGACTGAATACTATTCTTTTTCTGTGAAAAAGGAATGCTGAGAATTGCATATTCCCATCCCTTTCCTAGAGGGTAGATTTGATTAATAAGGTGATATTTTTCTTTGATTCTGTAAAAGCCTTTCCAAAAATTGATTTACTCATCCTAATTTAATTCTTTGAGTCTGCTTAATCTAAGAACTGGCTTGCTATGTTGATTTTGTTCGCTTAAAACAGCATTTAGGTGACTAAAATATGTATCATTTAACACCTTTGAAGTTGTTCCTGAGGTGAGATGTCCAGTAACAACTCAGAATCACAGAACCGGTCTGTACTTTACTCAATAATGCTGTTCACTCAGTAATGCTCGTGACAAGTTTACCTGCCATACTGTATCACCTTTTGTCTTTCTTTCACTAAAACATTTATTCTCTCCTCGAGAAATTACTGCTAACCACAACCATTTACTTAGGATCTTCCTGGGTGGCTGGACTTAACACAGAAAAAGCCTCATGAGCTAATACTTCACTCTTAGAGTATTCAGCAAACTTCCAGTGATATTCTCTTTCTTTTATTTTTAAACAGTCCATGTTTCTTCCACATTGGATTGAAAAAACAGCAGAGATAATCTTTCTGCAATGAAAAGTGGAAAATACAGGTTGTTTTATTTATGTGGTAGTATAAAGTTTGACTTATCAAGATTGTGTTTTTGACATGTGCAATGCGATCCACTGTAACCTCAAATCTTGGTCTGTTGTCTGCTCGTCATTCTTCACCCTGTGTTTTATTAACTGGATGTGCTTGCTCAAATAAGTAAACTGCATTATTTAGATACAGAATTCCGTAGCTATCAAGATATTTTTTAACTTTTTAAAGTAATAACGCTAGACTTCAATATTTTCCTGCAGTGTATTCATAGTCTCCCCCAGACCAAAGCAATTGTAATAAGAAAACAATAAAAGCTAACAAGATTTTTCTATAATCTCAAGAGAGGTTCCCATGCAGTATAGCTTGATATATTTTTCATTATTTGCCAATGAATTACATATAACTTGCAGAACCATGTAAGTTATATTACATACAACTTACATGGTTCTGCAACCATGGCTATCTATCTGGTTTTACATCCAGCTGTAGCACTTTTTTGATGTTGTTTTCCTTCCTACTTTATGAGCTTTAATGGACTCAAAATAGAACATCTACCTTTTCCCCCCAGCTGTGAGGCCTACTACTCTTACAGAAGACAATAACATTGGTCTGACCTGTGACAGATTCTACCTGCTCTTCTTATTTCATTATTTTCCAGGTCATTAAACTGCTTTGATTATCACTCCAGTGTTCTTCTGATTAGCAGAGAGAAAATTCAAGAACTAGAATCTTAGGAAAGCAGGTAATAACTGGTGTGATTAGCAGAAGACTTACTGAATATACCTGACTCTAGAGAAGTTCTGAGGTGCTCAAGAACTCTGATTGCTCAGCCATCTTAATTTTCTAAATAGACAGGTTGAAGCTGAGGCATTCGTGTGTGGAAAAGATTTTCCTCAGAGAGTTGTTAGTGCCAAAAAAAAAAGGTTTGATTCTGGTTTCATTTACATGAGTACTTCTGTGAAGTAAACAGAGAAAAGCACATAAAGATGGGGTCTATGCACTCATTATCAAGCACCACCAAATTCCTGTTGCAGAACAGAATGGGTTAAACATGAACAGCATGACTAGCTTGTTAAAAATGGTACAGCAGGAGCTGTGAGAAAGATGCAGATAGAAGAAACTGTAGAAATCACATCCTTTTGCATAGAACAGAACACCCTGGTAAAGATCGCAGAACATCCTGCAGCAAGATAAGCAAGTACACCAGAGAAAAAGAAACATTATAGCTTGCTATGCATTAGCTAGCACGTAGACAGAACAAATGGAGATTGTTATACGGAAGCTTAAACAGTATAAATATCTGTGCCTCTTTCAATAAAATGTCCTTGCATCATCAATGGCTGATCCACACACGTCAATCGCCGTCAAATTCCCTTTTATCTTGTACATCTGCAAGTATGCTCTTATTGAAAATAACTGTAAAATGACATAAGGAAGGTCTGTGTTTTCTAAAAATTATTTATTGGTGATTTCCTGGTTTTACATCTTTAATGTAATTTTTCTTGTTCATAAATAATTTACATTTTTAATAAGTATATATTCATTTTCATATGTACAGATGATGGTGGTTAGATTGTTTTGGAGAAGGGGTGAGAGATCATGTGGGGGTGGAGGAGCTGTAGACAAAATGTTGCTTTGTCATTAATTGTGATATTCATGTCTTCCCAAATGCTCGTGTTACTTTTAGCTCATGAAAATTCAGCTGAGAATTTAACTTCCCTCTTGGAGCAGGGTAGCTTTTAGTAATGAGATTATTCTCCCTATTCTTTGGCTATGCTAAGCTCAAGCAATAGATTCAACTTTGACTCTAAGCCATTATTGTCAGAACAGTGTAGTTTGGAAATTAACAATTAGGTGAAAATGTCTTGCTACAGTAATTCCTTCAGGCTTCTCTTGGCTGCCTCAACTTCATCCAATCTGAAAAATGATGTATCATCACCTTGGCAAAGATTTCAGATGCTGTGTTCCCAAAAATGAATGTAGCATTTGCATTCATTTTGCCTGTTGCTCTTGGGTTGCTTTTCTTAATTTTAAATATTTTTATTTACTTCTGATAGCTCCATTCCTTCTTCTCCATCATAAGCACTAATGAATGTATTCACATCTTCTTTTCCATAAACAAAGAAACGTGTATCGACATTATCAGTGCATAAATGGTTCAAAGGTGCTGAAATTCATGCCAGATGCTTCAGTGACTCAGTACCAAATGGTGAAATGTCTGAAAGCTTAACAAGATATTCATTTTTCTGCTGGAAATATGTTTTTTCAAAGGCCTTTTTCTGTTACGAGCCATCATTGATCACAGTTCCTCAATATGTAGAATCAACAAGAGCTGAGCAGTCAGCTTACAAAACAGCAATTTGCTTCTGCTGCTTGTGTTAAACCGTGATTTTATAACAGTCAATTTTTGAGAGAAATTTAAATAAGATATTTTTCAGAAAAAGTTTCTTAAGAAAATGGTGTTAATATGTTTGTTGGGGTTTTTTTCCGCTTTAAAGGCAAGTGTTAATTTGGACTCTGTGATTTTTTTATTCCTTACAGCTTGATTGAAAACAAAATTAGTTGTCATTTCGAAAAAGGAAAGGATGTGAAAGTTGTTAAATAGCTAATGAGCCAAAAGACATTTAGGCATCATTCAGTCTGATTGTAGGTTTGGTCAGTGCCTCAGCCTCATACCTGTGCCTCTTCTGACTCTTTTATTTCACCTCCTATGAAATGGTGACTTATTTCAATCAAATTAATTCAGTAAATGCAGAAGAATTATGTATTCTAAAATTAATAACCATTCTTTTCCCTGTCTTATCTGCTTTACTCTCTGATATATGAAACACACTCATATTTTGAATGCAGTCATGTCCTGAGACGCAACATTAAATATCATATTGAAAATTATTTTCATTTTCCAATATACTGTTTGTTTGAGCTGTTTTAGTGTCCCTTAAGACACTTGGATAGTTGAGGCTGACTTCTACTTGGTCATTAGTGGTGAGCTGCATGCTGTTTTGATTTCAATGCATTTTCATTTTTAGTATTTATTGACATGTGAAACTGATCACTAAAGCAAAAGATGTAGCGAGTTGAGAACACAGAGATTTTCTTTTTAATAGTTGATGAAATTAAATGCCATAAGGACATTGACATTTTCTCCTTAACCATGTAGATGTTAAAGTTACAGAAGTTACTGTACATTTGACATTAAAAAAGAACACTCAGAATTTATAATTATTTGTCCATTTATTCTGTAGATAATATTTTCAGTTCCCATGCTAAAAAGAGGAAGGAAAGTGGGTAGAGTCCCATTTCTAAGCAGTATCACTTAGCTATCAGGCATTATCACAAGGATGAATTGTTTAGAATATAAATGTTATGAGGAACTGTGGATCAAACAAAAGTTTTCAATGTATTGACATTTTTTCTTGTGAAATTTAATGAAAATGTAATCCTCTAAATTAACAGCTTGGTATAAAAGCCATTAAAATAGATGGAAACATATCCATTAATTTAACAAGTCTTTAGAGCAAGCATTTAAGTAGCTTTTTGCTCCAGCCTGATGAGTATTATCTTCGTTATACAGATGATACTGTGAAGTCATGGAAAGGTTAAATGTTGATTTCAAGGCCACAAAATGAGACAGTTGGAATACCAACACTTAAGTATTAGCAGCTCTCTGTCTGTACTTCATAATTAAGTTTTTTATCTAAATAAATGAATTGTTATAGGTAATTTTTTTTAAAAAGGCAATTATATTAAAATATATCTTGATCTTTATATCATAAAAATTAACGTTTGTAAGTCAAGAGAAATTGATTTTAAAATGAATGGTACTCACAGTCCATAACTATGTAGCTATACATTAGGTCACTTATGACATTGTTTTCCTGACTTCTGGCATCCATAGGGAAAATCCATCTTCTCTGTAAATTGTATTGGTTTTAAAAGACCAAAATGTAATCTCTTTAATTTTGCACTCCATTTAGGTGCCTGAGCAAGTATATTTGACTTTTCTTTTCCAATGAACACATACTGCATAGCTGAGCTTTCAAAAGGAGATTCAGAAAGTTCCAAGAATCTGATAGAAGCATAAATCAATATATTTAGTATAATTTAACTAAACTACTGCCACCAATTTATGTTCAGAATACCTTTGTCAGTGCCTTGACAAGAAACAGCAAAAAACTCATTGCCAAAGAACTGTCTGAAGAGGAATGAGATGGCAAAAAATTCTCCATTCAGTTTCCTCATGTCCTTCACCATCTCCATACAGTACAATGTATTCACATTACAATAATATTAAAGAAGATATATTCTTGGATTAAATGATACAGAATCAAAGATTTTCACAATTGATTTACATTGAACTTTGAATCTAAATGTCAGGTTAGATTTTGAAGGCTTTCCATCCTAAGAAAAAACTTCTTCAAAGTCCAAAGTATTTTGTAAAGCAGCAAAACGGGGTTTAAAATCTGAGGCCTGGCCCGAAAGATGAACTGAATTTCTTAAAGGTACCTAAGATTAAATCCTGGTTTATTTTTGCTGCTAGTTAAGTGTTCGCATTTTCTTTTCAATTTCTATAATAGAAAGAAGGGATCCTGGGTCCAGAGGGTAGAAAAGGACTCTGGTTTTAAATAGCATTATTTAGAAGGGAGAAAAAGGAATTGGGGTGGTTGTAGATCTTTAACACACATCTCAAGACAATATTTGCAAGCAAACTGAATGCTTATTATCGTATTATTACGCATTTGTGTTTTGATTGGTGGAGAGGGTTTGTTTTGTGTAGGGGGGGGTGTTTCTGTGGGGTTTTTGTGTTTTGAGTGTTTCTTTTGGTGGGTTTGTTTGTTTTTTCAGGGTTTTTTTGGTCATTTTGTTTTAATTTCTTTTACCTCAGGATCTTTTTTAATTCTACTCTTTTCTATCTATCCATCTCTATATTTTTTAACCTCATTTCCATTCTCTGTCATCACTTATATTTATTGCTACAGTCAGCCCAGAGGTAGCCTACATTTCTGCAATAAGAATTATTAGCAGAAAATTAATACCTAATACTCCTTGAAAAGGGATCAGATATGTCCCTGAAGGCCAAGACATCTTTTGATTTGTTCACCTGAATCTTAACTCTAGAAGTAGTAGTTTTGTTTAACATTGCTCAGTAGAGTCCTGTACAAATGCACTCCCACCACGAACAAAGCTTAGACTGTGGCCTCAGAGCTTTCCTTGTTACAGTCCTTTATTACATCAGTTCAGAAGCCCTGCTTTGCAGAAAGAGGTTGCTGGAAGTCTGGGAGAAGGACTGACCTGTGGCATTGTTTCCTCAGCTTTCTTGCTACACAAATGGCAAAATAAGGAAAGCATTATTAAAATTATTTGCTACTTTTTCATATTTTCTATTTAAGCAGCCATCCCAGAGGATTGGCTGGCTGTCATTTAAAACTGACTTTTGATTTTCTGTTGAGGTGAATGCAAGACACTCTGATAAATGCTCAGATAATCAATATAATAAAAATTTTTCATATCAGTTTTGCAGAGACATTCCTGGGCAACTACAGGTCCTGATCATTTCTGACATGCTGCATACTTACCTCTCTTCTTCTTTCTCTTGCCCTACATACATAGTTCTTCACAATATCTAGTAACTTACCCATTTATTTTTTGGAGGTACAGGAATTCTGCTACTATGAATGTCATATTAATCTTGGACCTGTTTTGAAAATGTTCTCCATTGCCACCCTTATAAGGCTTGTGCACAGACATTTTTTGCAGTGGATGTAGTCAGCAAATCACAGCATTCAAAGGGAAGAAGGTAATCTCCTTGCCTCACTATTGCATCTGCTGTTCTCTTTAGCAATTTAATTCGGCATATTATGAGAAGCCTCCTGTGCAGTGACTGTATTCCACCATGCTGGACAGATTATCTGTGAAGTAAAAAAACGGGCTTCAGTTAATATTTTTCCATGAACCAAGAGAAGTAAAGCACTATGGTTTGACTTGATCAGAAATATACAAAAGAGCAACATAAATAATTTAATATAACAATCCAGACAGTGCCAACAAACCAGTAAAGATGTGAAGAGAAGATTTTTCCCCTTAAAAATCCCCACCAAAACACACACAAACAAGACCCTACCTGATGATCTGTATGATGTAAATACATAGATATTCTTTGATTATAATACATTGGCAGGACTGCATATGGTAGTCTTCCTACCTGAAACTTGAAATTCCAAAGATATGAAAAAACATGATGAATTTTTTTGAACTTCAGAGCCTCTAAGGCCTGAGCTGTATTTTTTTTTTCTCATTTTGTGTAAGAAAACTCACCGAAGTTGAGAATAGAGATCAAAAAATATGTTCCTTTCCTCTTCAGTCTAGCCAGGATTTTTCTCTGAGTTTGTGAATAAAATAAAAAGTTAAAGTATTTTTCAATTTGTTTCCCTATTTATATTTCTGATGCCTTATGGCAAAAATTCCCTAGGGGTGTAGTGTGATGGCCAGTGCATTCTGCCCTGAAACCAGTCTAAATAGCCTGGAAAGAGCGAGGGATCCCGGGGAGTGGAATATCATGCATGACAAGTCCAGCAGCTGGTCATAGCTGTACTGGGCAGAAGCAGGGCTGCTCAGGGAGATCTGTCTCATGCCATCCATTTTACCATAAGAAAATCATGTGTCTTGGTACCAAAAGTTTGGGAAACATCGTCTATGCTACCTGGATTAATTAATACATTCTACTAACATGGATTAAAACATATAGCCATGATTTTTTTTTTTTTTTTTGCGCTGTCAAGGATCTCTTCTCCTTTAAAAGAAAGTTCAGTGTGGTTTTATTTTTTTGTTACTCTTGTGTGAATGTCTGAGCATGCAAATCTTTCAGATTCCATGTAGAAAACTTGATGTGTTTTTAGAAAGTCTTCCTGACCTCTTCTTATCTAGAGCTGGAAGATCTGGGTCAACAAATCTTGACATCTGCATTCAGGTTCTAGTCCTTAGGGATCTGAAGACTTTTGAATAATTGAGTTCCCACTCTTTGTCTCCTCCAGTGGGAAGCTATAAGGAAGAAAACATTTCTGAGTAAATATGAAATGGAAAGAAAAGACAATAATTGTACCATAGACGTGGTACTGTCAGCAAAAAAATACTCAGGCCTTTGTCACTCCACAACAATCTTGAGATTCTGTACTTCCAAATTATCTTGGGTTATTTACAAAAGTGGGCTAAGGAGTCACTAGTATGAATACATACATCTTCCTGTGAATACTTGCACCATTGCAGAGAAGCAGGAGTATCTGGTGCAAGCAAAGCGCTATTTCTTCAAAATAATATAATTTAAAATATTTTAAACAAAATCTCAAAGTGTATCATTCTCAAAAAGTGCTAAGTGCAAAAGTTTGATTATGTATTACTATATGAATAAAGCAAAGTAAGAATATAAAAACTGCTACTAAAATACATTAGCATGCCCAAAAGCTGTAATACCTCAATCTAAAACACAGTGAGTTTGCAAAAAACCTCTTAATCCTAATTAGAAATGTCAGAACTTATATAAGATAATATTTGGTTTGCATCTAGGTTTTTATTAATTTATTCTTTTTCCTGATTCCTGAATCAGTTGGCAATCCTTAATTTTCCATGCAGCTGCTCTGGTTCCAACAGTTACAAAGTTCAGTAAATTTTTAAGAACACAAGTTTTGCACTTTACCATCAGCTAAGGCATTAAATATAATGTATCATAAATATTTTTTCATCATCTTTAAGATTATTTTTAATGGGAATAGCTATGACAATTGTCCATAGTTGGGACGACAATTCAGATGAATATTGGTAGCAATAACAGCATTTTTTCTTTGTGCTTTTGTGCTCTGATATCTGTTTTGTCATGTAGATTATAATTACTGAAAACAAAATCGGAAATCAAGACACGAGCATAGTAGAAAGAAGAGCTGAAAACTGTAAAACTCATTTATTTTCTAAGTTATGCAAGTCTTATTTTCTGTGAAGCCCTTATATTCTACTTATGGGCAATTTAGAAAATTCTTAGATCATTTTTCATCACTAATTGGGAGCATTTAATTTATTTGGGCAGATAAGAAATGTGAATGTGGGAACTTCATACTTTCAAGACAGTCAAGAGCCAAGACAAAGAAGAGGGAGAAAAAAAAGACCTAAACTTCCTTATGCCAGCCTGAGACTTTGGTCTGTCAATTAATCTCTTTGTTTTAATTTGTTTTAAATCAGGAATAATTATATTTCTGTAATCTGGAAGGCTTCTGAGATTCTAAATTTAGTGGTGCTCATAAAGCCTTTGAGAGGCTTCACTGGTAGATGTTCTAAATTAGCACTATGTACTTACAAATATCCTTTAATTTTCTTAAAGGTTGATAATTCCTGGCAGTATTAACTCAATATTTTCAAGGGATAAATTACTAATTAATTTTCTAATATTGTAGAAGAACACTAAAAGTAATAAGTACAGAGTTCTACTTAGCACAAATTACTTAACGCTTAAGTTTTGCAATGCTGTATATTGATACATTTGTCACAGTATAAATATCTAATTTAAGTTTAAAAAGGATTGTGTATGAAATCCCATAAGGCATAATATGGAAAATAGGGAAAGTTGACTCTACTGTTCATGGAATTATAGGAACCAGGTGAAAGATGGTAATTTCTCCTTTCCTTCACGTTACTCCCAGATGTTGCTTCCAGGAAAAAAACAAACAAACAAAAAAAAAGCCAACAACAACAAAAAAACCCAACCAAACAAAAACAAACATACAAACCCCCAAACAAAAGGCCAACCAAACCAAACCAAATTTAAAGAAACAAAAATAAATAACGCAAAAAAAAATCCAACAAAAACAATCAAAGAAAGCACTATAACTATGGCCCAAACCTGAACAGTAAAGCAATTTCACTGTTCTGAGAACTTCCTTCAGCAATGATTGAACAGCTCCTGCCACATGTGGTTTACTGCAAACTCACTTTTCCTCCTTGTTTAGACTCTACAAATCAGCTTTGTTTTGTAGCCTTTTCATCTTCTCAGTGTGTCTCATTTCTTTTGCTTTTTTTCAGCTGACTGGTAGCCTCTCCTAAATAAAATCCCTCACAGCTATCCAGTAATGGATAACCGGTACTTAAAGGAACTACAGATAGCTTTTTTTATGCCATTCTTAGCTTTCCACATCTTCTGACTTTTCTCCTCCTTTGTACCTTGAAAATGAACATAATTAGGTGTGTTTTCTATGGTAAGCTCACCAGAGATTGAAAATTTGATAAAATGGAAGGTGGAGGGACTGCTTTTTCAATAATACATATTTAAAATGTAGCAACTGCTCCTGAAAAGATCAAGACTAGCTGGAAAACCATTTAATCTAGGAGAGTATACTGAGTAAAGAATAAATTAAGACTGTAAATGGAGAGATCTAGGAAAGGTAAATAGAAGTGTTTGCATTTGTGTGGTATGGCAGCACCTCCACAGATGAGGTGTAAAAACATGGGAGAGAAAGGGAAAACACAGATTTGGAACAAAGAGAGGCAGCATAGACTTCTCATAGGCAGTCTCATCAAAGAACTTGGGGAGGTCCTCTAACTTTGAAACCTGAAGTTTGTTTCTGAAAGGCGTTGCCTTTCATAAACAAAGGGTGACCCAGGTAATTATCTTGGCTTCTACAGCTGAGAGTAAACTTCAAGAAATCATAAATATCATCTAAACCAAGATTCAGGATAGTAGGATTAAGTGACAGGGCATATTTTCTTCTATTACACTTTTCTTCTGTAACACCCTGCCCAGCTGGGCAAGGACAATAAAGAAGTTGACATAACTTTGCTAAAAGATAAGCTTTTGTTTTCATTTTAAGCTTGACTAGTATTTAAAGCTGATTTAGGGAATAGCACACTTTTATATTGTTCTTATTTCTCCTAAAGAAAAAAAAAAATCCAAATATTTGTATGTTAGCAAATAAGTCATTGCAATATCTAAATTCAAGCAGTTCTAAAATGTCAGGTCTTGTGTATTTCTAATTCATCTGTTGAAGTCAGACTGGTGCCTGACCCCCATAGTATGTGAAGCCTACTCCTTTATTTATGAGAGGTTCTGCCAAGAAACAGATAGTGAAAGGACAACCCATGACTCGGGGAGAGCACATTTGCTTTTCAGAGTAATAAATTACTGGCGACAGTTTCAGAAGAGAGCAGCAGTGTCCACAGATGCCTCTCCAGGATAGTTGAAAAATACCTCCAGATTTTATAGCAATTTCCTTTGTTCATCAATGATCTGTATGTAAACCAGTTTCTTTAGCACTTGTGTACATAGAGGTTATGCTGAAAGATCATGTAGCAAAAAAATTGCAATTACCAACACAATTAGCAAGAAAAGGCCATTTGACTTCCACATAGTAGAATTTTGCTTAATGTTTTTTAAGTGTCAGCTGTATCTTGTTTCCAAAGAATTATGTTATTCAATAAATAAATTATCCCCGTTGCAGTCTTATTTAATTAATAAAATGAAATCCTCACAGAGAAGGAACAGAAAAATGTCCATCTGAGAATGGGTTTTCCTCTTCCTAGAGAAGACAAAAAAAGTAATATTTGACTCCAGATTTGTTGCACAGTGAGTTATTTGGAGAACGGAGTTCAGAACCTTTAATGAGCTAGGTTATTCAGAAAAAAAATTTGAAGATAGGATGTTAAGAGCATAGTAAAAGAGCCTGCTTTTTATTTTTTTTTAGCACTGGTTTTGCAGACTCTTTTTGAATATTGTAGTTTTCCAAGAAGCCTTGCACCTTTTGTCTGAAGCCCACTGAAGAACAATAAAAACTGCCTATAAGCTGTCTCTCAGATCGCCTGAAAACAGTATCATCTTTCTCAAAAAAAACCCCTTGTTTTCATGCAACATAAATAGCAAAAAATATTTCTCAGCAAATTTTTTACTATATTTTAGTTGAACCTTTAAATATTCTAATAGTAGTGTGGTGTGAAAAAAAAAAGTCAAGTCTTTTTTTAAATTAGTGTTGTCTGTTATTATTTGATCGTGAGTCTTATGCTTTTCAATATTTCATTGGAAGTTTCATACCTTGTGAGAAATTTGTCAGACCAAATTCTTAGCTTGTTCATGGGAACTAAGGTTTTAAATAAAATATTGCATGTAAAGAGATTCATAATGCTATCAATTCTCAATAATTTATCTAGTCCTTTGCCCTTCAAATTATGGAGAAAACCCAAGATCATCATTCTTACATTCATATCAGATGGGAAATAAAAATAATTCAGTCTATAAGATGTCTTAAAATTCATGAGTTCATGAGTTCTCTTTTTTTTTTTTTTTTTTAAGAATCTCATGACTTATTGTGCCTGGCTTATGATTTTTTGAGTGTCTGGCTTTGATAGTACAATTAAATATAGAATGTTAATTCATTTTCTTCAATTTGCTTTCTAAAACTTAGCTGTCAGAATCTTTCTACCTATACATTCAGGTCCCATTTAACTATCTGACCCCTTTTCAGAAAAACAATCAACCTTTTACTTAGCTCAATGCTATAAATTAACTGTTCTAAATGGGTTTTTTTGTTATAATAACGTAATAGTGTTCAATACTCTTTGTAAAAATGGGGGGGTTTTTTCTGTGTTGCTTTCATAAAGCGTTATGCTCTTCTTAAAATCTTAATTAAGCATCTATTAAGGTATTTTGTACTTCAGTATTCCCTTATTGCTGAAACTATCTAGTGAAGAAGATGGAAACACCTAGGATGAGTTTAAAAGTGAAAAGTATATAGATCTGCTAGGCTGGTAAGCAACAGGAGAGGCTGCTTATGAGCACCGATAAATCTTTGCAGAGAAAAAAATGTGTAGTATTAATATCATTTAGAGGATAGCGCAGTTTAGACAGACAAAGCATAATTTTTCTTTTTTAATTCACATTTTATTATCTGATCCAGTAAGTATTCATCTTAATTGCAAAATGTTAAAAATGCCCAAGGGAAAATAAACAATCTTGCTGCTGAACTGAAGTTACAAATTCAGCCAAGCGTAGTGGGGAGTGAGACTCATCTACCTCTTTCTCTGCATGTGAAAGGGCTTTCTAATCACTACAATCTTCTCTGTTTATTAATATAATATTTGATTTTGAAACTCTTCATTTCAGTGCTGGCAATATAAGTATCTTATTCTTTATTCTAGCACAGGAAATGGAATTTGTCCCTTACTCTGGCCAGAGAGATGTAGTCCTACCTTTACCCTTAAATGATCTCATATATAATCTACCCAACACACAACCCAGGTGCAGTAGTAGAATCAATCATGCAGTTCAAGAGGGAGTGAAAAGTTCTGCACCTGGGGAGGAACAACTACATTAGACACTGGTGCTTGCTGAGGCCCATCAGAGGAAACACAGCTTTGTAGATGGATCTGGGGGTCCCAGTGGACATATAGTTGAACATAAACCAGCATGTGCCCTTGTAGGAAAAGGGTCTAATGAAGACTTGCCCCCAGGTTTAGGGGGGGTGATCCTTTCCCTTCATTCATCACCTGTGAGGTCACAGCTGGAGTTCTGTTTCTAGTTCTGGGCTCCCCAGTACAAGAGACACAGGGACATACTGGACAGAGTTCAGTGAAGGGCAACAAATATGGTTAAGATCATTATGTCTATGAAAAAACTGACTGAGCTGGAATTGTTCAGAACAAAAGGCTCAGGGGGATCCTACTGATGTATAGAAATGCCTGAAGGGAGAGTACAAAGAAGATGGAACCAGACTCTTTTCACTGGTGGGACAGGACAAGAGGCAGTGGGCACCAGCTGAGATGCTGAAGGCTCTGTCTGAACAGAAGGAAACAATTTTTTACTGTAAGGGTGACCAAAGACTGGAACAAGTTGCCTTGAGGAGTTGTGAAGTTTCCTACCTTGGAGATATTAACAAACTGATGTGGCCCCAGTCAACCAGCTCTAGTTGACCTTGTGATAGCAGAGATTGGACTAAATGATGCCAGAGGTCACGTCCAACCTTATCAGAGTGTGTGTCTGTGAATTACTGGTTATTGTTACAACATTTACAAAATGTCTTTTTTAGCTGGGTCTTGGTTTGGGAATTATATCCCAATGAATTTGAACAGAACTTATACAATCATGATGAAAATCAACCTTCTAGACATCAGTATCTGAACTAAGCAAGATTGAAATAACAGTGAAATGTTTTTACAGTTGTCTTTGATTACAGTTAGGTCCGATTCTATTTGAGTAAAATAAATATCTGGCAAATTAATTTTTTTCTCCGAAATGCTGGTTTTCTTTAGTAGTTCTCTGCAGTCCCTCCATGCATGTACCTTTTGAAAACAGATCACTTACTACAACGCTTAGACACATGATCAAAGGTAACTTTTTTGTTAGTTTGTCTTAACATAAATATCAGTGCCCAGTATCTCTAACATGCTGTTGATTTATGGTTCCCAGAACAATTTTCCTGTCTTGCCAATAATTCATTCCTAGTATGTTTTAAGGGAAAGTGCTTTAAAACATAATCTTTTAGATTAAAAGCATCAATTAAATGAAGTAAATGTGCTATAATTACAACAGAGATACATGTACAGGTCTCAGAAAAGATTAACTTAAAAGCTAACTCTGAACACTTAAATGTCAGTTTAATTATTAATGCAAAATTTACTGTTTGTCACAGATGATTAAATACACCTCCTAGATAGTAGTTATTCCTGTGCAAATTTGAAGGTGCTGCATATCTTGCCGTTTGATATCCTCCTGATTATAAATGTAGTCTACTCCAAAGTGAAAGCTTTCTCTGAAGCTGGCTGGTCAGTCTTTATTCAGTTTAATGTGTGGCATACCTACTTTGAGTGCCATGACATAAACAGTTGTTTCTGCTCAAGCAGAAATTCATGCTATGGATATTTCCATTGAAATGTATAAATCTTAAATTGTTTTATATTCGAGTCAAAAAATGTTCATGTTTATGTTTCATAAGCATTAGATCTCAACATTTGATCATAAAAAATATTAATATTAGGTCTGTATTTATGGAGCATGGCAAGGTTTTGGTAGACAGGAGTTACAGGGGTGGTTTTTGTGAGAAGCTGCCAGAAGCTTCCCCCATGTCCGACAGAGCCAGAGCCACCCAGTTCCAGCTTGGACCCTGTGCTCGCCAAGGCTGAGCCCATCAGTGATGATGGCAGTGGGGAGAAGCTACTGTACAGGAGAAATTGCAGCTGGAGAGAGAAGTGAGAATATGTGAGAAACAGCCCTGCAGACAGAGGAGTCAGCAGAAGGAAGGGCAGGAGGTGCTCCAGGCACCAGAGAGATTCCTCAGCAGCCCGTGGGGAAAACCATGGTGGGACAGCTGTGTCTCTGCAGCCCGTGGAGGACCCCACATCAGAGCAGGTGGGGGGCCAAGGAGGCTGTGACACTGTGGGAAGCCCTCACTGGAGCAGGACCTCTGGACCCCTGAAGAAAGGAGCCCATGCTGGAGCAGTTTTGCTGGCCAGGCTTGTGACCTGAAGGACTGCATATCATTTCCTCCTGTGTCAACAATGTCCTGTGGTTTGTTGCCTTCAGTGTGCTTGTTTGTCTGATAAAAGGGCATACAATCACATCCCTTTTTCAGCCTCCATTTTAACAGGGTTTAAAGAACTGCACTCATTTAATACCAACACCTAAAACAGGCTTTGTGGTACTTTTGTTGAATTTTTTAATCTGTTTTTCATCAACTTATGCTGCAGTGCATCAGCCCACCTCTGGGCTGTACATCAGGGAGGACATCTAGTGGGTGGATTTTCCAGATTTGGGTTCCATCTTTGAGGGCGGATCCGAGGAGGAGACAAGGGTTTTCCCTCTCCACCCTCTGGGTGTCACTCCAAGGCTCATCTCCTCCCTGTTTCCAGAACCCTCTTAGCCTTTGAGTCACTTATTGGTTAGGTTGACCTATGTTTAATAATAGGTCTATTGACTATTCAATTAATGTCTAGAAGGTTCTGTTCTATTATGTTTCTCATTGGTTGATTGAAATAAGTTCCTCCTCTTATTTGTTATGATTGGTTACCCGTCATTGTATGTCTTCCCCTTATTGGTTGTATTGTTGTACCTCCCATTCTCCTCCCCCTGTATAACTTCCCCCTGCAACTGTCAGTCAGCGCCATTCCATCGCCACTCCTTGGCCTTTCCATAAGGGCGGCTCCCCGAGTTCCCCCTGCAGGTTACGTCCTGGCGAGGCTCAGTGGGTTCCAGTTCCCCGGTCACGTCTGGGGACTGAGGCCATTCTATTAGGTCGGCTCCGGGTTGCTTCCCTTCATGCCTCCCTGTTCCCCTGCTTGGGGCAGGGAAATAAAGACTTGGATTGTGCAACATAAGAGAGCGCCTCCTTCGTCCTTTGCCTCCGCCGCTGCACCCTACCAGCCTGACTCTGCCGGTCCATCAGGGCTCGCTGGCACTATGCTCTTTGGGATAGCTTCGGCATCCCTAGGGTGACCATCTGGGTTTGCTTTACTTCACCCCTCCAATTGGACTGTCGTGCCCAGTGCCCGCTCTTGGAGCGGAGTGTCCATGTGGGAGGACAGAAGCAATGTTGCCTACCAGGCTCACCGGGCGGCCTGGGTCACCGTGGCAAAATTATTTTCTCTTGAGTCAGAATTACCCTACTTGATATAAACAGTATTGCAAATGGGAGTAAGACCTTAAGATCGTCCATAATTACATTAAAAATTTTCTTTCTTCATTGAAAATATAAAGCCTGAAACAGTTTCAGATTGTCTTTGCTGTTTTTCAGAACTTTCTTGCATCAATGACTTCTAGTCATCCTGTAACAGATATATTTACCCATGTTCTTTTCCTCAGCTATTTCAGACTCACCCTCTGCATTGTGGCATCAATTCCTGTTGTTTAGCCTTAAGTTCACAAGCTATTGAATTTCACTTCATTTCTATTATTACCATCCTCAAGGTCATCCAATTTTTCCTGTATGGAAGAGAGTTTTCAATTTTTTTCTGTACAGATGATGACTCCAATTCTTTTTAATCAGAGAATCTCATTAACCCACTCTTCCACTTTGTGCCAAGGACATCAGATAGCATATTAAAAAGATTAACCTCATGACCAGTTCTCAAAAAGATCTATTTGTAAGCCTTCCCCAAGCTTGTTCTGCTCTTCACTGTGCTTTTCCATATTTCTTGCTTTCCAGTTCTCCATAAACCCAAATATTTCAATCTTATCCAATTTTCAGCAGTGTGGCACTATCTCAGATATTTCACTGATACCCAGATAGGTAAGATTTACCCAGGCTTTAAGGAAAATGAAAATTCAATCTCTTATCAGTAGAAAATTTAGGTTAATCTAGACTGAAAAACTCATTCTTTCTCATACACTTTTACATCAATATATCAAGATATACACTTCATTTTTTTTCAGCATGAACATTTATAGGAGCAAAAAGGTTCTGGAATGGTAAAGTAATTTGATAGATGAAATGCAAACTTGGAGTGTTACCTTGCTTTCTTTCCTCTTGACAGTGAAATGTGTGGGAGAAATGTAAAAAGAAATGCACGTATGGTTTTATTTGTGTACAGAGAGGTAAAAACTAATGACCTGCAGGAAAGGTCTCCTGTTAGTAACATGAAATATGATAACCACATTATCTTTCTGTGTCCTTTACACTGGTGGTCATCTTCTCTTTTTAATCCCAGGTTTAAAAAAAATCTTTGATACATTCCCACCCTTTTCCCTTTCCACACTCCCCCTTTTTTCCCCTACTCTCTAGGGGCTAGCCTGAGAAGAAGGCTGAAATCACTAGTAGTTAGGCATCCAACTTGCTACATCTTACAAAATGTAATTCTTGCCTACTGACATGTACAGGTGCTCATATGGTGTAGAAGATGTGGCCCCTGGTAACTTATGGATAAAAGAAATACCTACTCATAGCCAGCTGAACTCATGCAAAGGGTCATTCCTTTGATTGTCTTGTTCAATACACTTTACCCATTCTCTCCCCTGTGTCTGACTGGAAAAGAAAAAGGAAAGGAAAAAAGCAAACAAGAGACAAAACTTCAAACCTTTCTCAAAAATTATGTCTTGTGCTGCCCAGGTGTTAGTGTTAAGTTTAGCTTTGCTCTGGCCTTTTATGAACTTTTGGCTGCTCTTAGCAATAGAAGCAATAAATCATTACCATTGCGAACTTTTATTCAGCAATATTATATACATGGAAACTAGACCTGAAAGGCACATTGCAGGCCAAAAAGCAAAGAAGACAATGCTTTCAACCCAAAGGCAAGTCATTTCAACCAGAATCATGTAATTTGCTGGTTTTGACTTTATGTCTTTGCATACCGCAACATTTTCTCTGTGCAAAGTCTCAAAACAAATGTTACATCTCTTTCTGAAGACCTGGCCCTTTCCTCCCTTCTTTACCACCTTGTATTATCAAAAGTATTAAAAATCCTCTTTTAATTAACCTCTCAACAATAGGAAGAGTGTTGGATGTCATTCTTGTTCTGTGAATTACCATAAAGAATAGGAACACAAGTAGGAAGAAGTCAACTAGTATATCAGATTTTTTAAAGATGGTATTAATTGTTGTTTGGGCTGTGAGTGGTGTAAAATTTAATTTATCTATGTACTAAAATTGGTTTTTTCACTGATGTTGACATCTGTGTGCTTATGGACTTTTCTCTGAATACTTAAAACATTTGTCTGCCTGTGCATAAGCAACAGTAGCATTTAGAAAATTTTCTCAAGAAACTTTGCACAACTGTCCGTTTACTCTATGCAATGCCTTAACTCTTTAAAACTAACTAAATAAATAGTCATGTGAATAGTTGTGTTGCAGTGAGAACTTCTGCATGAACTCTCTATCTAATGCAGCCATCGTGACCTCTGTCTGCAGTTAGCACTTCTGCGCTCTGCAATGGAACACAGCTCAAGGGAAAAGCATGACAATATCAGAGAAGGAGAAGCCCTGGCACAAGGTGACTGTAATATCAGTAATTTCTTTAGGTAATGAAAATTACAAGGGGTTGTTTGTCCTGCACTGTAAAGGACAAGGTAAATAATTAATTACAGCTGTAAAGTACCTGCAAGAAAAACTCTTTATTAAGGTAAAAAAAAAAAAGTCCTTTTCTTTATGAAATTTTCCTTCTGTCTGCATTTTACACTTGCATCATTAGATTATTGAAGTTAAATGCTTGTGAACTTTGAGTGGAGTTTGGAATAGGCAACTTAAATCTGTTTTTAAAACACTTTTTTCTCCTTCTGATTTTCCTGGGGTGACTTTATGATACTGTATTCCCTATTGTCTGCTCTATGCCCAGACATGAATCCTGTGCCTTTCTGTGTCTTTAAGGGAGACCCGAGAGAGAGGGGGAAGGAAGGTGGTGGAATTCCTTTGGCACTGGGTTCAAAACACAAATAACTCGCTCGCTCCTCAGCTCTCAGCTCTCTGCAGCAGGGAAGAGAGTGCCATTCTCTTGTTTTTTCAGCTAGCTTTTCATTCGTTAGCTAAAACACAGAGCCCTGGGACTTCAGCTTCTTCTTCTGTTCTGGACTGGATTGGACTGTTCAGCAACAGCAGAACATCATCCAGGAGTCCCTACACCCCGGCCTGGAGGTGGCCACACTGAGCCTCAGCTCTGGAGGGGAGAGAGCCACACCCACAAAGGACTGAATTTTACCAGGTTCTCTCCACAGTGGGAGGTTTTATTATTTAGCATTATCCTTTTTTTTTTTTTTTTACCCATGCCTGTGTGCACTCTGCTTGTTAAATCAATAACTTTTTTTTTCACTTTCCTCCAAGGAAAATTCCTTCCAAACCTGGTGGGGGAGGGGCGGCTGTAACCTGCCTCCATAACTAGAGGATGTTCATTTTGGACGTTCCTCTGAATTTTTCTCAAACCAGGACACTGATGCTCCCTGAAGACTTCATTTTCCCTCTTCTACACTAACAGTGTTTGTTATATAGCAGATTGATGTTCTTATAAAAACAGTAGTACATCTGGTGTCCATTTTAGAAAGCTGTGTAACTATAAGCAATATTTCCAGTAATTACAGTTCAGTTGGAGGAAAGGTTGAAAAACATGGCAAAGTGTATACAAAAAGGGGCATAAAAACAATCAAGCAGGCAAAAATATCTTCTGAGTGCAGTGAACTTTTGAGACCCAGTCAAATCTATTCTCTTTTCTAAAGGGTAGAGCTCTAAGGAACTCTTTTTTAAATGTTTGTCATTATTTCTCTCATCAGTGTTAAGGAACTGAACCTACTGTTCTCACAGATGACCACACAGCCCTAGAAATAGCTTTACTTTTCTTGTCACTTATACCTACAAGACAATTAACAGTAATAAGTTTGGGAACATTCTATCTCCACAGTTTAAGAAAGTAATATATTTTCTCCAGAACTTGCTAGAAAAATCTCAGAATCATGTCTAGGAATATTCAGTGTATTTTACCACAGTTTGGGGCAAACAAAACCTTTAATTTCTTCCTTCTAATAGTATAGTAAAAGTAGGAGAGCTGTGCAAGAAATGGAGCCCATCCTGACTGAGATTAACTCAGTGTATACTTTTACAGAAGGCATATTTAATTTGACAGTCACAGGTAAAAAAAATTGCCCAAAGTATTAGGAATAAGATAATAAACTGCATTTACAGAATTTGTTTCCATTGTAGGAAACTTCAGTCAAAGCTATATTAAAATACGTCATAAATATGTTCGTACTTTTGGAAAGAGTGAATGGGATCTTTTAAAAGAGTTTGTTACTGAGGAGTTAAAACGTTTGGAGAAAGGGAAAGCATTTGTACTAACAGCATAAGCAGTTGTTTTGGCTTGCTTCTGTTTATGCCTCTGGAAATGTCTAGCAAGCTTTCAGGCAATGGAAGGAAACATGATTTATAAGATACATAAAAAGCAAAGTTCCACCTTCGAGCTTGAGGGCAGGAAGTAGGATTGTGGCTGAGCATAAATGTGCTTCACAATTCGAGCTTCATCTCTTCTGGTGCAGTCCCATGGCATCAATGTGTTGTAATCTGTGGTGGAAGTTGCCTCATAACTAATTCCTGAAAATCGTGTAATTTCATTTAGGGCTGAGGTCATAAGGTTACCAAACAGATCCCTGTGTGCTTCAGAGGAAAAAATCATAGTTTCTTCTGTACCAGAATTATCTGATGTTTTGTCACTCTATAAATTATAACTCCTTCCATGGACTGAGTGCATGGGGATAGCCCATAGCTGCTGGGCTCTGTACCAGGGCTCACAAATCATGATCATGTTCAGACAGTGTGGTCTTGATGCAGGATTAAAGGGAGTCATTGGAATCTTTCACTGATCAATGATTTGCAGTTGTAGACTTCTATTGAATTCAAAAGCCACCTGCTGGTGTGTCTCTTTGGGGAAGATGTCAATCCAATTAACTGTTAAGTGTTTCAGCGCTCAAGAAATGAATGCGTTTAATCAGCCTTATTTTGCTAGTACATACAGCGTCTGTGTTTTCTATTTTTGCCATTAATTAGGAAGCATTTGGTGATACAGGGTATGCAAGTAAGTGCACCGTTCAAATTTGCAGCAATTTCTGCTGGCGTTTTTCTGATTTTTAAGTTCAAATGTTGAGACATATTATAAGAATGAAACTACAGATGGATGTTTAAAAATAAATACTAATGTCTTTATGATTCTGAATTATATGCAGAAGTCATGTCTATAGGCTGAATGTATGCTTGAAATATAGAAATAACCAATTAGAAAGGTATGAACTACAATACTTTTTTTCTCAAAAGTTCTTCAAAATTTAGATTAATCACATGTATATTATGCTTATATAATTACATACTTCCTACCCTAAATAAGCAGAAGGAAGATCAAAATGAGGAGGCAATAGAAAAAATACTGCACGCTCACAAGTTAGTGATAAAAAAGGACTAATTTCAACAGAATAATAATTTAATTCCCTGTTTTATAGCTTCAATCGATGTATGGTAGTCAGTCTTGCTGAACTAAGAATAAAAATGGAAAATTGGTATTTAGATTAAAAATATATAACACTTAAAGACATTAAGGTGGTTGAAGTGTGAAATTTTATTTCACGTATTCTGATTATCAAAATTCTGAAATGTTTCAACCAGCTTTATTGCTTCATGTGTTGACAAGAAGATACCTCACTTTAAATGTTAAGCTATATTCCTAACTGAGATATCTTTGAAAGAGATTATCAATGAATAATATTTTTTTTAAATATATTTGGAACATCACAAAGAAGCATTGTTCAGGAGACATACTCATTAGTGGAAAGAGGCCTTTGTTTTTATGCATATAACTAAGAGAAATAATATCTTCTTTTCCACAGAGGTCTGTAAAAGAGACCTTATATTTGTTTTCCGTAGTTTTCTGCTGAAGTAATATAACAATTTTATCACAGCTACTCTTAAAACACTAAAAGTTATTCTAGAAGGCTCTTTCTGCCAAATGACCCCCTACTTTTCAGGAAAAAAAAACGACCTCCTTGCAAAATCACTCTACTACAGAAGAATAAGAAAATGTCATATGAGGGAACATACAGGAGATGGAAATGAAGTTGGTTGCTGAGATTTTCTTTAGTTCAAGTGCAAAGATAGAGTAATCACTGTTTCTTGTGAAGGTGAAGGAAGAGTTACCTTGGATTGGAAAGGATTTTTTTAACTGTTGAGGCAGAAAAGTAGCAGTTGCCTGTAACCTTTTATTCTCCCTCCGTCTGTATCCAGCACATTACTTTGGAGAAAGGTTAAGACGAACACTGAGATAATGCAGAACAACATTTGCATACACAGAATTTCTCTCCATATTTCTATCAGTAACAGAAAACTTGCATTCAGACACGAGACACTGACAGATCTTCTTGTTTGCTTTCATTGTAGACATTAGAGCTGAATTGTATAAATTTTTATACGTATATATATATATGTTATAATTTATATAATTATAAAATGAACAGACTGGTAACCCCATAGGTCCTTCAAGGAAAACTTGCCCCAGTATGGGAGCAGTAATGACAGCACCAGCCAAGTTCTCATCAGGAGCCTGTTCTGGTGTTGGTCCTTCCTTCAGGGAATATTCACTGGCTCCATTGTTGGGTCCTCCACGGGCTGCAGTGTGGAATCTGCTCTGGCATTATCCACTCCCTGGGCTGCCAGGAAGAGCTGCTCTGGTGGCTGGAGTGCTCCTTCCCTGACCCCTGATCCATTTGTACTTCTGCTGTTCATCCCACACAGGTGTGTATGACATTGAAAATAAATTAATCAATTCCTTTAAAAAATATTATTTATATTTATATTACATTATTTAAGGTAGATAAGGGTCTATAAGGTGTGGGAGAGGAAGTTGACCTTTTAGAACTGATGGAAATAGTCTAAAAAGTGAGGATACTGCTCTGAATATTATTTACTCTATGTCACAATAAGCTTCATTGTAACAGAATTCAGCATTTTCTGTTTAGACCTGCTCTCTTCTATATTTTAATGAGCAGATATGTTAATTTTGAAGTTAAATTTCTTGGACAAAGTTACATAGACTATATGGTGATTCTGAACTACTTTTGCTTACACAAAGTCTTCAGAAGTTTGGAGATACTGGACATTTTGTGTTTGCACATCTAACATTTCTGAATGGCACCTTTCTACTGTTCATGTACAGTAAAAGCACATGGGAAGTGAAATTTTAAAACAAAAGTTCTGAGCTGAAGACAGAAACTTAATATTTCTGTTCTTGATTTCATAATTTGGGAGTTTCTTTTCCTACTTGTCTTAGTGATGTCTTACAGCCATTGCAGTGAAGAGAGAGACTTGAAGAAAATTGCTTTGACTCTGCCAAGTGTGACAGACTTGATTGCTACCACAGCAAATCAGAAAGTGTCAAGGAGGCAGTTCCCTCACACTGAACTCTGCTATTGGTCCAGACCTGAGTCAAAGAAAATGCTTAACCCCCCCCTATACAAACTCCAGGGACAGGCAATCAGTAAATCCTGAAAACCAATTTGAATTTACTAGTTTCAACATAAACCACGGAAACTGGCCAGCAGACTGTTGAGGCAAAGCCATGTCACCTAAAGTTTCAGCATTCCAATCCAAAGTTGATAGCTTCAGTCAGTGGAGACAACTAATCAATTACCTTTTATGAATAATGATGGACTGTCAGAAACTTTCTTCAAACTATTACTCAGCTTCCCAACTGTGTTAAAACATGACTTTGATAATGCAGTGTGATGATTTGGAGTACCTGTTGCTTGCAGAGAGCAATGACATTTCCCTTGCCCAATACACATAATTTTTAGCATAATTTATTTTATGTGGAATACTCAGATCACTACATGAGTTAAAGCAAACCAAAAGTAGTAGTCCGACATTGTAACATGTAGTCCAGCATTGTAGTGGTCTAAGATAAGCTTCAACCATGTGATTATGAGATCAGGGAAAATACTACAAATTTTTATAGGAATTTTCACAATATTCAAATGGGATTTTTCATATATTAATGGATAATTTACTTCCACATGTCTGCAGTGCAAGTTTTTTTATTTTCTACAGGTATACATATGGGAATATTGAAGCATAGTATAAAGCAGGGTGAGACTTTAAAGATATTTCAGCAATAGGAAAGCTGTCTCTAAAGGATTAGGGACTGGTCATGTGGACGGTTTTGTGTCACAGTGGAAACAGAAGATACCTCATTTGAATCTTATCTTGGGAACTTTCATTACAGCACTGTCCGGTTTTCTGTCTATAGGAGCTTCTTAAGACCCATCTAGAACAGGTCATGTCTGTTATGGATGTGCACGAGGGCAATTGGTAGAAGTAAACAAACAGCTGTCATGCTAATTTTCATTCCACTTAAAACATGACATAGCAAATGAACAGATGAAACTATACATGTGAAGAAATACTGAATGAGCCCACCCAAATGTTAAAGTTACAGGAAAGAAAAAAAATCTGAGCTCTTCATAGACATTCACAAATCAGCAAAGCAATCTTAATCTATAATCCTCGTGTGATGTAATCTGCTTTGGTCTGCTGGCAGAAATCATGCTAGGTCAGCTCATTCCAGTTATGCTTTGGATTTGTTCTTTTCAATTCTGCTAACTGAAAATTAAGGGGAAAAAATGAAATCAGTAAAAGATATTAGACTATGAATATTAAAAATCTTTATCACTTTGATGCATTTAAGAATTTCCAGAAATTAGCAAGTAATTTGAGGAAGTTATTGTGAAGAAAAAAACAGATTTTAAGAGTTGCATAGCCTTTTTTTTTTTAATATGACACATATGAAAAACAGTCTGCACAAATATGTTGCTAACTGAATGAGAAATCCCACCGTGCCCCTTAGTTTGCTTGAGGAATGGTGGCTATGAGTTATAAGGGAGTGTTAGACCCCAGCTCAGACAGGAAAAGTACGTGTGAACTGGCAGCTGTCCAGAGTTGGGTTTGTGTATGTGAGAGTAGGGCACATGGCAAATGGGTTGTAGATCAGAACCGGTTGTGCTTTGTACCTTTTTTGTTCACTGCTGCCTGTAACTTCATTAATTATATTACTGACAGTTTTCTAAATTAAAAAGGACTATTTGAAAAAATACATAATAAAGTAAGGTATAACACTGATATATTCCTGACCTGAAAGTAATGGCTTTCTAAATAAAAATGTCTTGGATAAGCTAAACCTTATATAAGATGGTTATGTTACAAAACAGTATGTGGAATTGAATTACTCTCCTGCTATGTTGAGTTGGAATCACTGATTTTGCAGTCTGTGTTCAGTATTAAGGGCTACATGAAATACTCAGTTGTGCCAGGGAGGATATGAAGAGATTAGAGAGACTAATATATCACAGACTAACCTCTTTGCTCTGGACATTCACAGGGACACAGGCAATTCTCATTCTGCTGCTTTCTGGAGCCACTAGATATCAAAACAAAAAAAAAGAAATCAAGATCGTAAGGAAAGCTGAAGTTCAAGGTAAGCAACTCTTTCATTAGTTAAAATTTTCCATGCTGAGCAGATTTTCCATACTGAATTGTGAATTTAAGTACCAGCTGTAATTTTTTAGTCAAAAAAAACCCCATCACTGGTTGAATAGTTACTAGCAGCAACTAACTCACCTTTTGTTTTGTATCTCCTTAGTGGAATTTCTAAATTATGGTACTGTTGATCTCAACTCTTTTGAATTATGATGAGAAAGATACTTCTAGAAAAGCGGTAAAAATTAGAGTATTATTAGTAGTTGCTTATTCCTTGAAAAATATCAAGTCTCTATGGATACATAAAAATCACATGCTAGAAAACAGATTAGCAACACAATTTTTATTTTGATGGAATCATACAATATGTTAAAGGGAAATGTAGTCTTATATAACATAGTCTTTCATCATAATTAATTGTTTTATAAAATAGGTTAATAGTAGCTAAGAAGTTCTAATTAAACACTGCTTGTACGGCTTTCTTGCTTGTCCCAACAGGAGAGATAATCTAGTTTATTTTCTTAGTATTTTAGAAACACATACTAAACTGTTAGAGTCATGCTAAAATTTCTGATTCTTGTGTGGATTACCTTTTTTGGCTGTGTTCTCAATCAATGGTATCAGGAGTTCTGTGAGGAGCTTCAGAATGTCATGAATACAACCTATAAACATAAAGTTAAACAGAAACTTCACACTGTGGAGAGAGTCGTGCTTCCTAGAGGTGTTCATGAACAGTGAAATAATTGTATTTCAAATGTCTACTTTAGGAAGGAAAAAGAGAAAGAAGGAACAATTTTCAAAGATGAGAGTGAAAACAAGAAACAATAACTTCAATCTAACTATTGCAGTCTTAACTGTTGCGTAATACTCTGTATGAGCACACAGAGAAGGGAACTATCAAATAAGTCACATTGCTAAATGCTACTGTTTTGCATTGCAAAATTTTCATATATGTAGGAAAAATTCTCTTAAAATTAGTTTCAAGTAAGTTATTTTGATCTTTTTGGAAAGTACCATGAACCTCATTGATGAAGATACTTACTAATTGTAGAAATTTTTAGTTTCTTAAAAATATCTGGTGAAGAGGTACTACACTTGCCACCCAATAGTTTTTTAAGTAGTGCATGTGAGTCAAAAAATTTAGATTAAAAGTTTTGATAAAAATTTATTAAAGGCATGAAGCTTTAGAGTAAAATCAATTTACATAAATTTTTCTTAAATGTAGATATAAAATAAGAATTCACAAATAGAGATCAGTAGATGCCAAGTGAAAACAGTATGAGTTTAAAGTTGAGCTGGACTTTGAAACTCTTATTATAATGTTGTATATAAGTGTGTTCATGCTGTAAGGGAAATTCTATGCTAATGCCTACAGGGTTTTGTCCACAAATAATGATTTTTAGCAACTGGGCTTTTGTGTTTAATTTTTTTTTTTTATGAGAATAAACAACATCTCAGTCCTAGGCAGTTTAGGACAAAAATGCAACAAAAAAGGCAAGGTGGTAGTCCTCTTGTATTTGTATGATCCTCATGGTAGCAGAAAAAAACATTTCTAACAGCTGAATAATTCAGCACTTCATAGATTTACCAAAGGCAAGTAAGTGAGTCAGAAACTTCTGGTGAGGAGTTAGGAAGGGATTTAAATGAGAAGAGATTTGAAAAAATAAAATAAAATTTTACAATAGAGTCCTTAGGAAGGAACTGAGTCAAGATTATGGAAAGATAAGAATACAGAAACAGCTATAAGTTCAAACCTGACACTGTTGGCAGTTGCTAAAACTTGGTCTTTTAAGAGTTTTGATTTGTTGCTCTGGAGTTGTTTTTGAAAGGAGATATCTCCAATGAGTGGAAAATCTTGGCTGTGTTGTAGATTTCCTTAATTTAATTTTATTTTGTGGATTTTTAGGTCCAGAGAGCATAGTCAATAGCAAACATTGCTGTACTAGAATTTGTCTATGAAATTTTGAATTGTAAATGATATTGAGAGAGATTGATCTCCTAAGTTTCCTCTTAACACAGGGGAAAACATTTGAATTTATAGAGCTCTTCTTCCATACTTTTCTGCAGGCAAACTCAGAAAGTATCCCAGTGAAAGGCCTAAAAAGCATCTAGATCATACTTTACAAAGATGAATCTTAGATTTCAAAGTCATTTTTCTAGGTCAACAGAAAGAATATAAAGGAAAAGAGAGAACATCCATTTACTTAGCATAGAGCTATAGGTGCATATTTCCTCTTAATCTTTGCATAAATCCATTATTTTAATGATAAAATGTTTTTGTCTTCTCTACAGTCATAAGACTATCAAAGACACTATGATAATGGGCAAAGTTGAGAACTCAGTTAGGTCACACCCCACCTCTCCCATCAGAACCCGTGGGGAGTGTTCAGCTGCTCTTTAATTCTTTTGTGTGCCTTCTGAGTTACAGCTGATTATTTTTACTTTTATTTTTGAAAATGTAGTACGGGTGTTAAGGGAATTATAGATAGGCAAAATGATGACTTGAAGATACTTCAGGGCAGGGGAAGAGAAAAGATGAGATGAAAGAAGGGAGAGGATTCATGTGGGAGGGAATATTTGCTTGTTTTAGCTGAAATTGTAGATTCATCTGTCTTTGTATCCTCAGAATTTCTTTGTGTGAATTAGTCCAAAGGACTTCAGGAAATGTTAAGAAACTTCATTAAATCTGCTACAACTCCGACTATCTCTGTGCTATATAAATGAGCTCTGTTACAGTGGAAATTCTCTTTCAGGTGGTGAGAATTAATCTGAGATGTTAAAATCAATGGATGCAATAGAAAAAAAAAAGCCAAGCCCAAGTGGATGAGGTTTCTTTTAAGTTGAATTAGCTTATAGCAGTAATTTAAAACTCTTTATGAGTTATTTTTCCAGCTAGTTACTACACTTTATTTAACAGTAAAGCTGGTAAGAGAAATGGGCTGGATATTTACATTCATAGTGTGCTTGCTGCTGTTGTATAATCTCTAAAGTGACTGTATTTTGTTGGTTTTGCTGCTTTGGGAAATTAGATCACAGGCGTATTTGTAGCTTTGGTACTATATTATTGCGAAACAACAAGTGTTTTAGTACTATTCCATTGAATTAGAGAAGTGAAGTGGAGTCTCCATCCTTAGATGTATTCAAAAGCTGCCTGTACATGTTCCTGGGCAATCAGCTGTAGGTGGCCCTGCATGAGTAGAGGACTTAAATGAGGTGGTTGTCCAGAAGTTCCTTCCAACCTCAGCCAGTCTGTCATTCTGTGACTCTGCAAACAATCCAACAAATCTGTAAAAGTATACTTCTTCAGGCCTACGAATGGCTTGATCTTTTTTAGAAATAGCATTTGAAATAGTTTGCATACTGCTCTTCCTCCATGCCTCAAGCTGTTACAATGACTTTTTTGTAAGGCTTAGAAACTGTTCTGGATCTTAACTGAAAATGTTATTTGCACTGGATTTGTCAGGCAAGGGTTTGTACTGTAAAGGAAGAGAGCACTTAGGAAAGGCTTATAAACTTTACCTTTCAAGTGTATACTAAAACTGAGATTCAGCTGAAGACATGGGGACATCTAAATTTCAAGAAAGCCAGCTCTGTGTCTTCCCACAAAGCTGTCTAACTTAATGAGGTATGCACTGCTCCCTTAAGTTGTGTGCCCACAGGTAGGTATGTAATGCCATTTAATGTGCCTTATGGTAGGGCTGGCAGATATGAATGAGAATTTATAAAATAAATTATAGATCTTATAAAAGATCTCTTTCTCTCTGCACTGGCAGCTGAAGCCATAAGTAGCATATAACATGTTTATGCAACTGCATCCCATCAGTTATTCACCTGATTCCCCCTTAATGGTTTATGGACTGGCTCTCATCCAACTGCTCACTCAGCTCACATGTAGAGTTTGTTTGTGGGTTCTTAAATGCAGGCATCCTTTTAACTTAGTTAAATCCTACTCTAGAATCCAATTGCTTAGTGTGAAAATGATGATAAGGTCTCTGAAAATCTGAATGCTTATTTACAGAGTGCAAAAGCTGTTAAGAGAAATGTACCTTAGGACCCAAGAGAGTTTTCCTCCCACTCCACTAGAGTTGAGACTGCTGTGGTTCCCTGTTTGAAGCCCACCCAGTAGCAGGGCCAAATGTGTCATCAGTACACACACATATGAAGACTCAATTGCTCCCTGAGTAAAGACACAGTGAGCAGATGAAGTTGTGAATTGCAAATCATAGGAAATCATGAGATACTTTCATGGACCTCACGACTACAGTATGTGTTTTTAAATTCTTAAAACCATTAATTACCACTATTAGAGTAAGATGTGTCACTGTTCCCATATAATAGATAAGAAAGCTTCCTACACAGTGGTATACACTTAATTACTAGAAGTGATTAACTTTTAGTGGCTACTTACATGTATAAAAAAATCTCTTTAACAACAGGAAGTCTTGGTTTCTTAAGCTGTGGATCATCTTTTAGGTTTATCAACTCGTTGAGGAAAAAAGTGACTGCCACATTGCCTGATGATACAAGCCACTGCAATGTGCTTAATTACCTAAAGAAAGTAGAATTTTAAGAGTTAGAAAAATATACTGAGTATTGTAAACTTGGGGGTTTTGGACTATAGTGAGTTTCATTGTTGTTTATTTCATTATAATAAAACATTGGCATATAGGCAACAAGTTATATTTTTATCTTCATAAAGGCACTAGAGGTTTAATAAGAGAAGCTCTCTCTGAAATTATATTATTTCTGAGATTATACCATGTGCAAATGTATTGCTGCAGAAGTCAAAGAATCTAATGACAGTTGCACGTGGCAGTGATAAGTATTGCATAAGCAATGGCACTTTATATTTTCAAGTACTGGATACTGTAGTATCTGAAGGATATCCTGTGTGATATTAGAACTATGATAAATGAGAGAAAGATATTATGCATTCCTGGGTGCTCATCCACATGGACACCAATGACACTTCCAGGAAAGACCCTGAGCCTAGCAAGAGCAACTGGAGGCAATGGTGGACAGCATGGGAGTCCAGGTTTTATTCTCAATCCTTCTGGTGAAGAGGAAAGGCTTGGGCAGGAGTGGATGTATATTTCATGAGATCCCAGGAATGTCTGAGATTTAGTGGGGTCCCTTGTGTGCCTGATCTGCTAAAATGGATGGAAAGAATGTCTTTAAGAAAGACAAAGGTAAGGAGAAAGGGAATTGCTGCGGATGTAAAGGAGCAGCTTGAATGTAGGAAGCTCTTCCGTGGCATGGGCAATAGTGTAGTTGAGAGCTTGCACGTCAGGGTCAGAGGCCAGTAAACATGACATTGAGGCAGGAACGTGTTACAGACCCTCTGAATGTGAGTGGAGAAGTGGACAGCCTTCCTTATACAGTTCACTAAAATCTTTGTGTTACAGACTCTACCTCTCATAGGGTATTTAAACCTCCCTGACACCTGACAAAAGGGCAGTACAACAGGACACAATCTCAGAAAATTCTGGAGGTTGTCATGTACAACTTCATTATACAAATGTTGTGTGTGACAAGTAGAGGTGATGTTTTCTTAGACATTCAAGGCCTCTGAAGAGTTTGTTGGGGATGTGACAGCCAGTGACAGGCAGGCTTGCTCAGTGACCATGAAATTGCAGAGCTCAAGATCCTGAGGGGATTCCTAAGGAAGGCAAGCAACAGAACACAGATCCTGAATTTCAGGAATGTAGTCTTCAGCTCAGTCAGAGAATTGGGAAGTATAATCTGGTGGGAAGCAGTATTGAAGGGCAAAGGAGCTCATGAAAGTTAGCAGATCTTTAAGATAGTATCCTTGATACAAAACAATGATCCGTCCTAGTACTCACAAAAATTAGTATATATATCAGGAGACTGTCTTGGTTAAACAAGGACCTGGCTGACGTCCAGTGCACAAAGAACATTTATAGAAGTGAGAGCAGGCTAAGGAGGAATTTAGAAACATTGCTTGGGTAGGTACAGATGGTGTTAGGTAGGTCAAATAGTGGAAGAGGATAAAGTCAGTGATCTGAGTAATCTCAATATATACAGATCCACAGGGCTATAAGGGATGCATCTGAGAGTACTCAGAGATTTGACCAATGTCATATGAAGTAAGCCTTAGGTGTCCTTGAAAGGTTGTGGAGACTGGAGGAGTTCCCTGATGACTGAGGAAGGGAAAATGCTACAACCATCTTCAGAAAGAAATAAAAATGATACTAGTAAACAAAGGGTAGGTCAATGTGGTAGCACAGATTCTTTCCCATGGGAATTTTTCTCTTCTTCTCCCTGTGTTCTATAAATAAAGATAAGGTTTGGATGTTATTGAAACTGTCTCTGGAAAGATGGGCAGTTCTACCTGGCCTATGGACCTAGGGGGAGGTTTTGAATTAACCCAATCCGGAGAAACTTTTAAAAGTCTATATAAGTTTTAGAATTAAATAATAAAATCAGAATTCCGCCTCACCCGATCCAGTCTGGTTCTTGCACTCGGCTAGCGCTCAACAGCGACAGGTCAACCTCACCTTCGTTCCTGGAAAAATCATGGCATGAGTCCTCTTGTAAACCATTTCTAGACAAATGAAGGAGAAGGCGGTGAATGAAAATATCCAATATAAATGTACAATATGTAGGTCATGCTTTGGCCAGTTGGATTGCCCTTATCCTGTTTAATAAGTTTATCAATGATCTGGAGGAAGAGAAGGAATGGACCCTCAAGTTTGTGCATGATTCCAAAGTGGCAGATGCGGTCAAAGTGCTCTGTGGTAGGGCTGGCATTCAAGGAGATGTAGACCAGGTGGAGGAATAGGCAGACATGAACCTATTGAAATTCAGGAGGGGTTTGTGCAAAGACCTTCACTTTAGATGGTCAACAGTAGATTGGGCTGTATCATAGCCAAGAAATTGAGGGAACTGATTATTCCTTTGTACTCAGCATTTGAAATATTGCATCTGGAGTGCTGTGGCCAGGTTTGGGTTCCTCTGCATAAGAAAGAGATTGACGAACTGGAATAAGTCCAGCACAGGGTTGCTCAGATTGTTAGGAAATTGGAGTAACTGTCCTCTGAGGAGAGGTTGAGAGAAAGGTTTGTTCAGCTTTATGTAGAGAAGGCTCTTGGTGAATCCTATCACCATCTTTGACTTCCTAGTGGGAGGAGACAGAGAAAATAGAGCCTTACCCCAAGGTGCACAGTGAAAGGATAAGAGGTAATTGAGGCAAGCTGCAACAAAAGAAAGTCTGATTAGACATAGGGTTTCCCACAGA
Organism: Aleadryas rufinucha; assembly: GCA_013397815.1. Taxonomy (NCBI): domain Eukaryota; kingdom Metazoa; phylum Chordata; class Aves; order Passeriformes; genus Aleadryas; species Aleadryas rufinucha. The sequence goes on from VZTH01018008.1 coordinate 702,763, forward strand.
GAGTTAAATCTTTGTCCTTGGAAATACTAAATTTGACTGAAAGTTGCTCTGAGCAACCTAATGTATGTTGGCCTTGTTTTGAGAAACTGGTTGGTCCGGGTGGTAACCTGGAGGTTACTTCTTACTGATTCTAAAATTGGTTTTGGACTAAAATGAAAATCGAGTCCTTTGGGATGTATGACTGGTTTTGTGCCATCATAAGTGAGGAGCAATTTCTAGTGTCAAGAATATAAAGCCTCTAAGTACATATCTGAGGAGAAAGGTAAACTTTCTTAGTCCTGAATAGATATACTTCTGAGTTGGACTGTTGTTTACCTTACCTGAAATGAGCAGTATTCAGAGCCCATTCTAAGCATCAAAGACAATTTTTTTTATTTTTTTCTTTTTAATTCCATCACAGAGAGTTGGTAGCTCATGCCAGAAAACCTAGTTAATGCATATTTAACATGGTCTACAATATGTCACTCAATACATGGTAAGCAACGGGCAGTACCCACTGGAACTGCATGCTCTGCTTTCCTGTTATCATTCTACTTGTGAGCCCCTACAGGAGGACACAGGTACTTAATTTTAATTTCTTATCCTTGGAAATGGTAACCTTGGCCAATATTTAGGGATTTTAGTTAAATCCATGTAATACAAAAGAGTTATATTTGATAGCCCTAATGAATCTTAATGTCCACTCCCCTCTACCCCCTGCCACTCCCTGTATATATTTAGAAGGAAAAGCTATGTAACATTATGTTTAAAGTGAAGTTGTTCTCTGTGGCATGGGCAGGACCTGAACACAATCTAAATACGTATTTCACTAGCAAGACTTTCCTCTGTTTAGGCTATGAAGTTTTTCGTACTATGTTCTTGGCATGAAAGAGATAACTGCTAGGGGAATTAGAACTTTCAACACTCTTATCTTACCAATTAAAATCCTAAGAGAAAGATCCTGAGGGTCTCACTGTTATGCTTACTGGCACAAACCCAATTCTTTATTTTAATGTGATTTATCAGAACTTGCTGCTAATGATAGCTCAAATCTTTCCCTACATTTTTCTTGTGTTTGCTCTTGAACTGTAATAATTACACATATGACTCTTTCAGCATATAAGCAAATAAAAATTGAACTCTTTATGGTGATGCCTGTACCACTATGGACTCAACTGCCACAGGTGAATAAACTCATATTAAAGAAAGCAACTGGAGAACAACAGGACAGAACTACAATATTGCTGTTGCACATTGTTTAGGGTACAGCCCTTGACATCAGTGGCTATTTTGTCCCATTCTTCACTTTAAGATGCAAATCACCATTTGTGTAGTAGAAAACACTGATTGCAGATAAACATTAGATGTTTAACATTGTGACTAATCTATATTATGCTCATATTGTGAGCATATCAGCATTGCTGTGCTGTAGTCAGTTGCCAGATCTTGTTTCATTTAAGAAAATATGGTTGTGAGATTGCTGGGAGAACTTAGCCAGGTGTCCATGCCCTGGCTATTCAGTAGGGTAAAGTGCATGTACTAATCCTGTTTCACTTAGACTGATGATAATGAGGCTAAATATCTGCAGAGACTTCTCAGAAGTGGTTTGTTTAATCTTAAAAAGGATGCTATAACATTAATGCTATTATATCAGAGTGCATGGTATCTCAAAACCCCAGACATTCAGGTGCTCTGGAATACTGCAAATAACTCTACCCAGGATGTTTTATCTTACCTGGGGGTTTTTATGCTATATTCAGTTTTGGGTTAGGTGGATTTCTTTTCCTCAGTAGGTGGATTTTGAAAGATTTTTGAAACAGGGAAGCTCACTATTCCACTAGTTTCTCAACCTGCATTTACAAAGTAATGGAACAGAGAATTATATGCAGAGAGAGAAGATTTATATGTACTTGAATAGAAGAGCAAAAACACACAATGCTTTGCAAGCTGTCTTGTTATCATCATTTACTGTTTCTTTTGGTGACTAGTAATTCAGGTGAGACTGGAGAGTAGTCATGACCTTGAAGAACATTTGCTGTGCAGCATTAGTATTCATTTGGTTGGTATGTAGATAAGTGCAGTTTTGACACAGAATTAGAATTTGTGGGACAAGAAGCCTTGCTGGTGAGAGCTGTCATTACAAGGCATTGCTCATCCTGTATAGCAGATGGACTGAACTGTTGGATGGACCTTAGACATCTCTTTTAAACTCCACAGTCTCTGTATCTCTGAAATGAGGTAGATAAAAGGGATAGGGGCACTGCAACATTTAGCTAAGTATTTGTACAAGTTATAATACAAAATCATTAATGTGTAGAGTTTTATAAATATGTTTATGCAAATTCTAGCTTCTCTTCCAGCTTCCTCTGTCTTCTTTTGTGGTACTGATCAGTACAGTCTCCGGTAATCACTAACAATTAACACACCTTCTACCTCCTTCACTTTTGTCTGGGCACAGTGCCAGGCATATTATTAAAATATAAAAGTTTCTCCCATTTTTCTAGTTCATGCCAAGGTGTTACTGACCTCTTCCTTTCTTCTGATAGTCTTAGCATTACTTCTCCAACTTCTATGCGCTAAATGGCTTTTTCTCAACTAAAATTTAAAGAGCACATATATACTAAGTAGCCTGCTGAAGAGAAAATTGGATGTCTTCAATGTTGTTAATCAGTAAATTAACTTCAAGCACTCATTTTAGTAATGCAGATTCACTCTTAACTGAGATTCCTTTGCCCCAGATCGGACTCAGCACTGGCAAAAATGAACTAGTGTCCTTGTGCTGCTTCTGCATACTCAGCTCTAGCTTGGACTGGCGTCTTTGGAGATCTGATGCATCTAGTTTGCATACCAAAGTGGTCAGGCCCTGATAAAAGTACTGCATTACTGATAAAGCACAATGTTTAGTCCAAATGAAGTTACATCACTTCAAATATACTGTGCCTTTTTTTCTGCAGGGATAGATTCCATGTATGGCCTCAATGTAAAATATATAAATGTTTGTGGATTGTGCTGATCTATTTTGGATTCAAACGGATACAACAAAAATTCTACAAAAACTGTGAACAGGTCCTCAAAGGGTAGTTTGATTTGCCGCTATTCATGATTATCCTTTTTATATTACCTAGTATCAAAGAAAAGGCAATTTGCTTCTGTATCTCTGCCTCTAAATTTGCAGAAATAACTCTAATTTGCATGCACTTTTAAAAGACTGTTTTATCTCTGAAAGGGTTTTAATCATATTTTTCTGTGCTAGAGATTAAACAATTTTTATAAGGGTTTTTATCCTGGTACCAATGAGGTGTTTCTTGCAAGTTAGATATTACAATTTTAGAGAAATAGGCTGATTCTTTTGATAACTCTTCTTTCCTTGTTACAACAGAATCTTATGCCTCATTAGTTTGTGAGTTTCATTGGTTTGTGATCTTCATCAGTAACACCAAAATGAGAGTGTTCTTGTCACTTTTGGACAGACCGTAAAGTATATAGGGAGAAAGATGTAGAAATGATAGGATGTAGGGAAAACAGGCCTGCAGTAGGGCTTCTGGAACAGATAACTATTGATTCCATGCTGTTTTACAAGAAAAGGTAAATGTCATAAAACTGTGAAAAGAGACAGTTTCCACAAAAATCCCTAGGATATTTGAAATCATAATAATTTTTAAGGTGAAATCCCTGGCTCCAGTGAAGCCAATAATGAACTGCCTACTGAAAGTCATTTCTCATCCTTTGCCTCTTTTTGAGCTCAGCTTACTTCTTTAGGCATTATATGTCTTCTTCCTATCTTCTTTCATCTTCTTCCTATCTTCTTTCTCAGGACATGTTAACAGTGAAACAGAAACAGTATATCGCTTTAAACAGTTGGCATCAGCAGAACTCCTATTTCCCCAGTTTTAATTATTTTATTGAGTGAATTTATTGTGTTTTGATCTTGCTTGTTTTGTCTGCATTTATACTCAACATATGCCATCTGATTTTAAACAAAAGACAACTCCATCTGAGGCAGAAGCGCTAGTTACTTATTTGGCTTTGAATAAAAAAATATAGGGAGGTTGTTTGTTTAGAAAACTTTCATTTGGGAACGTTATAAACTTTTAGACTACCCAACTAAAGGACAGAAACACCACCCACCACAAAATATTCAATATTTAAGAGTATTATGAATGCTCACATTAGTAAGTATCAGAAAACCAAATGTTTTCCCTGATTAAATCCATCTTTCCCCATCTTTGTTTTGCACTTGTCTTCTTCCATGCAGCAGCACTTCGTACACCTATTCAAAATTAAGTACACGATGTTCACTTTTGCAAAATGATGTGGGGATGTGTATTTGCTTCCTTCTAACACCCTTAACTGGACTTTGTGTCTTTCATATACCAAGGGAATCCACCTTCCTTCAGGTGTGACTGTGTTGTGTGTTGCCTTTTCCACAGGCCTTTCTGATGTCTTCACCTAGAACACCCTGTGAAGAGGCAGCCACTTACACTCGTGTCATGCTACTCCACTTAGAGAGTTTTCCCTCTGTGCTTTATCATGTTCTCTGCCAACCTGTTCTTTTGATGTGTAACTTGTAGTCACTCAAGACAAAAGTAGGAAGCCCCCAACTGCTACTAGTTTCATCATTTACTGTGAACCAGTACTGGAAAAATGATCTCTGATTGCTACAATACAAGAGCACTATAAATATTTGTACAGCATCCTTATGTAGGTCATTTTGGGAGCTCATCTGCATACAGATGTGTCTGAAGTAAAGTATTAATGGAGCTAAAGAAGGAGACAAGCAAGAGCACCAAATGCTGTCGCATCCCCATTGCTGAAACAAATATTTGTGAAGATCTAGTTGCTTAGCAAACACATTTGAATATGCAAAATGCAGCCACGATTTAGTAAGATCTCTAGGAAGGATTTGGTAAAAATTTGGCTCTAATAAATGAGGCAGGAAAACTAGCGGCAAAGACCACGGCACTTAGTGGCTCTTTGCCATGGCTTTCATGGATTAGGTTTGTCCTCTGGTCTTCCGGGTCTCTGAGTGAAAGCATGGGCTGTACTAGAGTAAGACAGAGAGCACTTAAACCAGCTGGATATGCAGAAGCTTATGGTACTAAATGGGATAGATCAAAGGGTGATAAGGCAGTTGATGCTACTGCAAAGTCAGTCATCTTCAGAAAGTCACTGGGAAAGGTCCCTAATGACTAGAAAAAAAGCAAGCACTGCACCCATTGTCAAAAAGGAGATCCACAAGAGAACTACCAAGCAGTTCGACTAATGTGACTAGTATTCCTCCTGGGAAAGTTACAGAGCAAGTCCCTTTAGAAGCCAAGTCTAAGCAGACAAAGGACAAAAAGGTTGTTAAAAACAGACAGCATGTGTTTAACCCCACGTAAATTACTCCATCAGGCTTTCAGCATGATCAACTATAGCATCTTTATAGCCAGATTAGGGAGACCTGTTCAGTGGATGAAAAATAGATGGAACTATCAGGCTCAAACCGGTTGTGGTTATTTGCATCACATCCAACTGCTGGCGTGTTTCTATTTGTATCTTTCTGACTAATGATATGTAACGTCTCTGCTACTGATGTGAGCAAAGGCATGGAATACACTCTCAGCAAATCTCAGCTTGGAGAACAGTAGATACACTGAAGAGCAGGGCCACTGACAGATGGGAGAAGGGGCTGACACGAAAGTCTTGAAGAATGGCAAGTGCGGAGTCCTATATCTATCTCCTATGGGAAGGAGTAACTCCGTGCATCAGGATAGGTTGTCCCAAAAGCAGCTTTGCAGCAAACATCCAGATGAAATGCGTTTCAGCAGTATGCGGTTTTGATGAAGAATGCCAGAGGCAGACTGACCTCTGCTACCTCAAATGTGGCCAGAAGGTTGGAGAAGGTGATTATTCTCAATATATTCAGCAGTTGTGAAACTGCATTAGGAGTACAGTGTCCAGTTTGGGGCTCACCGGTCCTGGAATGACACTAACGTGGTGGAGTTAGTCATCATGATGGTGATCCAGTACTGAAACACGGACCCAGAGAAGATGTAAAATCTCCATCCATAGGGACATTCAAAATTCTGCTGTTCAGGGCATGGAGCAACCTGACGTCATTGACTCCACTCTGAAGGGGTTGCGTGGGGGGGTGTCCTCCAGACGTGTCTTTCAGTCCCTCTTACTTCTTGCTTTGGGCGAGCAAAGCTCCTTCAAGCTTAAACTGCTCGCGAGCACGTCCTTGTACACAGAGAGGAGGAGAACGGGAGGCAGCACCCGCGGGGGTGGCAGCGGGTCCCCGTTCGGTCCCCGAAGATGCGGCGGGTGCGCGGGGCGGGGGCGGCGGTGCCGGTCTGCGCCCGACGGGAGAGGCGGCGAGCCGCGGCGGCCATGGGCAACGAGGCGAGCCTGGAAGGAGGCGAAGGGATGGGCGCCTTCCCCGAAGGGGCGGCGGCAGCCGGGGATGGCGGCGGCCCCGCGGCCCCCTTGCAGAGCCTGGTCCCGGCCGGGGTGGAGGCGGACCTGAGCCAGCTGAGCGAGGAGGAGAGGAGGCAGATCGCCGCTGTCATGTCAAGGGCGCAGGGGCTGCCCAGAGGGAACCTCGCCGGCGCGGAGCCGCCTCCCATGCAAAGGCATGCACGGAAAATCTCCCTTCTCCCGCTCCTCCCTTCCCCCTTCTCCGTCTCCTCGCGGTGGGGCGGGGGGCGAGTCGCAATACGATCTGGGCCCGCTGCACCCGGAGCCGACGTTCCGTTTTGCTGGCAGAGGGAGGGAAGGGGTGGCTGCACGGGCGCGGGCACCAGGACGGAGCCTGCACCCTCTGGCTTTCCCCACTACAGTGGTCTCTGATAATAACGGCGGTCCCCCGTTCCGTGGGCTGCGCCCCCCTTTCCTCTCTTGCACTGATCTGGAGCACGGGCAGTTTCCATGTCGGGGCGGGGAGAGATGTGCAGACACCGTTCTGGTTTTCTGTGTGCGGGTGTGTGGTTTACGGGGCTGGATGCCCCACAGCTCTGGTAGTAGCCAGGGAAGCTCTCCCTGGGGCGGATGGGTTCTGCAAGCGTCTGGAGAGAGAATCTTGTTGAATCTCCCAAAGCTTTTGGGCATAATACATTTACTGGCCGTTTCTCTGCCAATTCTGAACCTCTACCAACTATCATTTGGCTTCATTAAATAGTCATGGATTGAGGAGGTCTGTTTGAGTCTATTTTTTCACCCTTATTTTTCTTCTCGTTTTTTTTTTCTTTTTTTCCTTTTTCACTTGGAAGGGGAGAGGCCAAATTATAGATTAAATTGATTGCCACGGAATTCTGTGTTCTGGATAGTCATGGCCGTACCTCACTGTGCCTCTGCGAAGGCTGGGGTAATTTCCTTCCCCGTTATTTCCCTGTCCCTCAGCGAATTCACAGCCCGACGTGCAACAAGCCCGCTCCCCGCCCGGCATCTCGGGGCAGCCACTGTCTGTGGTCCTGAACCACCGGCCCTTCTTCGGCCCCATGTCGCTGTCCGCGGTCTTGAGCCGCCAGCCCTGCCTGGCCCCATGTCGCTGTCCTCGGTCCTGAACCCCCTCCCACCCCGGCCCGTCATCCAAGGCCGGCGCCTCTGTTGCTCTCCGACTCCAGGGCTGGGTGTGTTGTTTGTCTTGAAGGAGGAAGCAGAGAGGAATCTCCTCGACTGTTTCACGGTGCATTGACTTCACCCCACATAAATGTATATTCAGTTTATATAATATCAGGTTTATATAAGTGAATTCTAGAAGAGAGGCAAGGAGGGTGGGAATAAATTAATTCTTGGGCAAATTACTGGAGTCACTGAGATTATACCTGAGATGATGGCCTCCATTTTTTAAAACTGGAAGTCAAATCTTCCTATTTTATGTCTTGCTTAATTATTGATCAGGCATTAGCACTGTGTGTAAAATAAAATTTTCCATTCAATTCAGGTCTCTGCACAGCTTCTATAGGTGTTAATGAGGAAAAGAAATATTCTTTAGTTCCATGAAACTAAGCTCAAAATCCCTTTTATATAACAGTCTATGAACAAAGGCAAAAGTACTTTGAAACTTACTTTTCACTGGAACATTAGCATGATAAAATAAATGTTCTTGCAAGTCTTTAGAATAGGCTGAACTCATTGCAATTTGGATATCTCTGCATTTATACATGGTTGCTTTCCTACAAACGTATTTATATCAGAAGATACTTTGATCTTGTCAGCATACCATACTTGCACTCTCTATTTAAAGTAAAGACACTCTAAATTTGTGAATTACAGCCTTTTACCTTATGTCAGAACGTCAACTTTGACTATTATAGCAGTTCCCATCATAGTATCTTCGTGCCTGTCCCACTGTAATGAAGTTACTACTTGTCTCTTGGTTTGTGGCTTTATTTGCTCCTCTTGCTCTTTGCTTTCTTTGATGTTGAGATCTACCAAGAAATTTAGGGGTAATTATCAAGAACCTGATTCAAACAAAACCCTTGGAGTAAGACTTCTAAGGATGAAGGATCACACTCTTCCAGACTAAAACTGGAAGTAGTTTGTTTTTTGGTTTTTTTTCTTTTTTTTTCTTTTTTCAGTCCAAATGCTAAGCAACAGAGTGTGATCAAAAGAGGAATTCTGGCTTTTAGTTCATATAGCTTTGGATTTTGGCAGTGTCCTTAGTGGAGTGTCTGTTAGATTTTAACATGTTAACTGGATTTTTCCTTTGTGATTTCCATTATAACATTAGAGAATAATAATTATTTCCTATTCTAAATGCTCTCATTTCTGCATCCAAAGTAACCCTAAAGTGTACAAATTCCTCATGATTGATGGTATTCTGAGGTACCAATTTTTGCAAATACAGACTTTTTAATAGTAAGTAATATATGGGCCAGGTAACATACTTTCACCTTTACAACCTTTAACTGAATTCTGTGCATTCTAGAACTTCTGTGGGCTTTGAGTTTTTAAGTCTAGTGAATTTTAATATGAGCATTTAGATGTAGAGCACCTAAAGTGAACTAATTCAGATGTATCTACTATTTTTTAAATTTTTTTTTAATGAACGTTTCATTCTTGAGGTTGCAGTGAGATATTTAGCATCTATGGAAATCTTTCTATCGTATTTCAATTACCTGTCTTCAGAAAATTCATGGTTGAGAAATGTATCTGAAACAAACACAGTCAATTTGTAAGCAAGTTCCATTTGTTCTAGCTTCATCAAATGATTCTGTAACTGTGCCAGTGTTCACTTCCTGATGAATTATTCTATATCTGAAAGGATTAGATGACCAACTGAATGTATGACCATCTAATACAGATGCTGGGTGGGTTTTGTTTTGTTTTGTTTTGTTTTACCAGTTCAATAAGTTGGTCACAATAGATATCAATAAAAAAAAATTTCTGCATTTTGATAAGAAATGCTAAGAAGTCTTGATGATTGTCACACTTCTAAAGTATATTTATGGTGTATTTTCCAGAAGAAAGATGTATGTTTAGTGTCATCTATTGACAAAAAAAAAAATAGCCACTGTGGTATGTGTAAGTTCATACCTATCTTGTCTGTAGATATGAAAAAATCTAAGTATCTTTGAGTTGCATTGTTACTGCATTTGTCTTTGAAACTATTTACACTGATGAATGGGAAAAAGGCATGCCTTCTTAATAGGTGTTTGTAGTTATGAAATTGAAGAACTAGACTATTGGTCTTCTTGTTAAATCTCTGCTTACTCCAAAGTAAGCTTTGATTTGGCTATAATATGTAAATGGATAGAGATTAGTTTCATGAATCAAGGCCAAAGTGAAGGGAAACACAGCAGCACAAAGAAAAGCATTCTGTGAGGGAGATCTAAATTATTTTGTTTATTGGGTCTGGTTTGAAGGCTTTCCATGATTCAAAAGATTTGAAAGTTAGAAAATTCTTGTCAAATAAATACAGTATTTAGTTTGAGGATTCTGAGTCTCCAGTTCAATTAAATTTTTTTAATGTCAGTCTGTAGTTGATTGTAAAATGGTTGTATAAAAGACGACTTCAACGCTCAGGTACCTCAGACTAAATGGAGCAAGTTCTGGCTTTTGACAGAAGTAACCTTTCTCAAGAAGCTTCTTTTCAAGGCTTTTTCTTCCACTGGTTAACCACGCTCTGTCTCCATTGCTTAGAAACATTGTTATGTACAAAGGCAAGACAAGTCATGTCTTCAGAATACACCAGCAGCCTTGAAGAGAATCACCTGAGTTTATCTCCTAGATTCATGAGTTTTAATCTCATTTCAGGTCCTGATATCTGATCAGGTGGAAATTTATGGAACACATTATTTGATAAAAATTCAAGCTGGAGCAGAATTCTACTCCAGTAGGGATCCACAGTTAATTTTTCTTGCTAATTTCCAAGTTAAATTTCTAAAAACAGTTGGAGTTTTTTGCTTGCTTTTTTTGTTTGGTGTTCCCCCCTTGACTCCCCCCCCCCCTGCCCTCCGTGTCCTTTTCGCCCAACGACTTGTGA
>VZTH01018008.1:713322-778740 GCA_013397815.1 Aleadryas rufinucha
CCCCTTTCTATTCTACCTTCACACTATAAGGTTTGGGCATGGTACCCTATTTCTGGACCTGAATCTCAATAGTACTGTTGATTTTTTTACCCCCCCTCCCTTTTCACTCTTGTCATTGTTGAATGAAGCCTTCCAAGAGTTTGAACATTTGCAAATATGAATGCTGGAAGTGTACAAAGCTGCTGCTAATAAACCAATTGAAATGTTATCATATGGTAAGCTGTGCCTCCTCAGATAAATCCAGAGTGCTTATCTAAATAAGAAAGAAAATTGCAGGTAGACCTACCTAATTGCTAATGAGAGTATAAAATTGCTCTTTTAACAAGCAAAAATGCAAAATATTTGGAAGAATTTGATTATCATTGGGCTTTTCTCAACTATCCACTTTATGAGTTAATCAGTGGTCACTGATGCCAGTGGAAAAAAACCTACTCACTTCAGTGGATTGCATGTTAAGGTCATAAACTTCCAAGTATTGCAGTCAGTATGTACACAAGAATGGGAAAGAATAAATGGAGTTGTGGAAGGCTGGAGATACTTGTTCTTAACTATACTTGTCCTTAACAAGAATTACTTGTGGAAATTTGTAATTAACAGAAAGTCAGATACAAGATTATGAGAAATCCCGTGTTGTGAGAATTACATGCACAGAAATGTCTACCACTTATCTTTATCCTTTTGTCTTGCCATTGCTAGCCATGTAATGGAAACTAAATATTAATCAGAAATACTGTAAACTCATGGTGACATTAACAATTTAAAATACATTTTTTAATGTGGCTACTGTAGATGATTCTGCAGACTTCTGACAAAACTCTTAAAATTTATTCATTTACTCATTTATTCGTCAAGGAATGCAGTTAAATGTAATAAGTGATTGTTTATCTTGCTCATGAACACCCCAGAAGAAATGTCGTGTCTGGAAAACTAAGATCAGAGTTGACTGGTTCTCTCATAGTGAAAAGTGAAAATTTTATAGTTGCAACATTTCTGTGACATTGAAGAGAACACTATATCTTCCAGCAGAAGCTCAGTGGTAGCACTGAATAAAATATTTTATTACATCCCTGAGCATTAACAGCGAATATGATATTATTTCCCCAGCTACAGCCAAGTATAGCAACAAGTAAAATACTCTGCCACATATGAAGCCATGGTCTTGATTTTGGTTCCTACATTCTTAGTTTCATTTTCTCCTGTATGAACATATAGCAAAATATTATTGCAAGGATTTTTCCCAATTCTCTAATGTAATAAGATGATTTTTTTTTTTTTTAATTCTGGGCAGTATGAATTGTTGGGATGAGGCTGAGAAGGAGTATGGTAGCTATTTGCAAAGAAGAAAAAAAGGGTTCAGGGCTAACTGTGAACTGACATCTGTTTTATCTGATGGAAAACTCTTCTGATTTGCGAGTGGATGTGTGCCAAAATAAATCCTTTACAAAGATGCATATAGTCTGTAACATATATGAATTTTAGGAGTTAAAATCCCTGCTGCATATTGAATTGTAAATATATCCAAATTTTGTACAAGTAGCCAGAACACAAGTACCTAAGCATTTTGCATTGGGCATTGTTTTTTTTGTATGGCTGTACTTTGATCTGCTAATTTTGACTCTTCTGTTTCTTTTAGTCTTCTGTCACCTTGTTTTTGTATCCCAAGGAGTAGGGGGGAGAGTTAATAATTTGGATATAGGTGTTATAGGAAGTTCTAGCTTTGAATTCTTCAGAATTCTGAAAGAAAAGGCATCTGGCTAAATGCTGTTGTAGTAGATTGTTTTCTAAAGAATAAAACAATCTATGACTGAATACTTCTATTAGCCTTTAAAGAGCAATGATTATTTAAATATCTTTTATGTGCACCTTGTTATAAACCTTGGTCTTGAAAACACTTAAGCACTGAGAAACTTCACAGCACTACCAGTGCACTTCCAGGGTTACTGATACATCTTATTTTATCTTATTTTTCTAGTATAATGCATTATTTAAATTCTATTACATTTTCTCTCTGCAGACATCCTGAACTTGATACAAGCCGTCATCCCAGACAACCAGGTAAGCCTCCAGATCCAGGACCACCAGGTTTAAGTAAAAGCAGAACAGTAGATGTGCTGAAGACAGAACAACGGGCACCTGGACGGAGCCCTTCTTCTCTTAGTCTACGGGAATCAAAGTCCAGGACTGATTTTAAGGAAGATCAGAAGCCAAGTATGATGCCCAGTTTTCTATCAGAAGCCAATCCATTGAGTGCAGTCACTTCAGTTGTGAACAAATTCAATCCTTTTGATTTGATATCGGATTCAGATACAACCCATGAAGAAGCTGGTAAGAAGCAAAAAGTTACCCCAAAAGAGCAAGGGAAACCTGAGGAGCAGAGGAGCCCTGCGAAGCATCCAGCTCAACCACAGTCTCCAAAGCCAGCTGTTCAACAACAAGGACAACAAAGACCTACCCTCCAGCAAAAGGAGTCTTCCAAGCCAGTGCCTCAGCAGCAGCAACAGCCTGGGGAACCAAAGCAAGTTCAGAAGCCAGGCCATGGCCAACCAGCAGATGCTAAGCAGGAGCAAGTGAAACAACCACCCCAGCCTCGAGGACCACAAAAATCTCAGCCGCAACCATCAGAACCAGGGAAACTTGTTCAGCAACAAACTTCTGCAAAACCTTCATCAGGCCCAACAAAACCATCCCCACAGCAACCAGACAGTGCTAAAATGACATCCCAAGCACCACCTCCCACAAAACCATCATCACAGCAGCTGGGACCTGCAAAACAACCATCTCAGCAGCCTGCACGGCAAGGAGGTCCTGTAAAGCCATCTTTGCAGCAGGCAGGGCCTCTAAAACAGCCTTCTCAGCAACCTGGACCTGAAAAGCCATCTGCTCAGCAAACAGGACCTGCAAAACAGCCACCACAGCCGGGATCTGGGAAGCCACCTCTGCAGCAAACAGGGCCTGTAAAACAAGTGCCACCTCAGGCAGGGCCTACGAAACCACCTTCTCAGACTGCAGGGCCCGCAAAGCCCCCGGCACAACAACCAGGACCTACAAAACCGCCCGGCCAGCAACCAGGGCCTGAAAAACCTCCGCAGCAAAAGCAACCTGGTGCAAGCCAACCCACCGAGTCCACCCCAAAGAAAACCTTGTGCCCTCTTTGTACAACCACCGAGCTGCTGCTGCATACTCCTGAAAAGGCCAACTACAACACGTGTACCCAGTGTCACACTGTAGTCTGCAGCCTGTGTGGATTCAATCCTAATCCTCATATCACAGAGGTGAGTAATTTTCGAACTGATGTTCACTACCTGAGCAAAGAATTAAGTTTACCTTTGTTATGTTGAAACATCAGATGTGCTACACTATATCGTCATGATAACTTAACAATTTCAGTGAAAAAAATAATGCTATTTCAGAAAACTACTTATGAGTAAAACTGGGTGAAACTGGAGAAAAAAAAAAGAAGGTAATAGTTTTCTGCTCATGTAGATTTAGAAATATGTTCTCATCTCTTCGTATAAAAAGAAGAGAAACCTCAATATGACTTTTGTCTTATTTTGATTGATTTTAAGCACCTGCTCTCTGTTTATAATCTGACCACAATACTCAGCGAAAATATATTTATAGATAAATAATTTTTTCTGCTATAAGAACTAACTAAGCTAAAAAAAAATAATCAGTCTTCATAGCTCCAGTGTGTGACTTAGGAAAGGATGTGGAGTGGATTTGCTTTATAACTGTGTCAGTGTTCGTTAGTTAAAAGCCTGAGTCATGAGTTTGACTTGGTGGTAGATGGGTTTATTTCGTTCTTGTGGGATGTTAATATCTCTGTGGACTATTTCTAATCTTGATCACCATTCTTGCTGTAAGTCCATAACATAAAAATGTTGTAAAATATAATAGAATAGAAAGCAATATTAGGACTTCAAATGAATTTATTTTACCCTGATGTTTGTGGTAACTTGATTTATTGCTTACCCATATCCTTTATTGCTCTGCATGGGAATAAGGCTTCATGTGGCTGTTTGATCTCTTCTTACTGCTTGAACAGCTTTTTGTACATTCTGATATGCTAATTTTAAATTTGCAGAGTAGTTTGGGTTTGTTTCCAGTACCAACACTTTTGTCAATTTATAGAAATTCAAGCATAGTAGACCTGGCACCAAAGGCTAACTATTGATAAATAGAAGGGATATTTGGAAAACTTTTTTTTGTGTTGCTTTGGTACTAGTTTAGCTGATCTGAGATGCACACAGGAAGGAGTACAGGCTGCTACTGTATTTTGAACCTGGAAAATACTACCTATATATTCAAAATTGAATCAAAGAATTTGTGAAGTTGGAAAGGTCTTCTGGATATGGTATACTCCAAGCTTCTGCTCAAAATAGTGTCACCTAAAGCAGGTTTAGCTAGTTTTGAATATCTTTAAGGAAGGGGGCTTGACAGCCTTTCTGGGCAACCTGTGTACTCAGCACCACAATGATTTAAGAACATTGCAAGCCGTTGGTTTTCTTTCCAGCGCACATTTATTTGTAGGTACCTGGTAACAAACAGCAGACTTTTTGCATTCAGGAATATGATCTATTTATTTGTTGTTAAAATTGAAAATTTAAGCCTGAAGGACTAATTGCAGTAACCACTGGTACATTGGTTTAGAAGTGTAACATCTTCTTTGAGTTTAGGGAATTTGAGGATTGAGATAGCTGGCATTAAAGCTTGGACTGGAAAAGGAGTGACTTGAACATCTGTGTGCAGAAACTTCAGAGCCTCTGCAAGTAACCAGGTCTCTCTATTTTGGCATCTACACAAGGAAAGGTCATTCCGGACTGTTGGTGTAAAAAAATATATATGTATATATAACAGGCAAGAAATGTGATGTATTGATATTAAAGTCAAAGAGGAAGTTTTATTACAAACCTTTGCCTTCGAATTCTGCCAATGTTTTTAGGCCAGAATTTCTTACGTTTATTTGTGAGTGCTAAGTTGTTCATTTCCATAGTGTGCTCCTGGAATCTCTTGGAGCCCCAAGTTTGTGTTCTTTTAAAAGCTTCAGATTTCCCATGGAAATAGTCAACAACTTTGGTGTGTTCAAACGAAATAGGTTTTGAGAGAGAGTTTATGTAAGAAGATTTCCAAGTATCTGGAAATTCTGTGAATAACCGCTAGTTTTTGAAGTGGGTACTCTGTAAGTGTGAAATTCAGGACTTTTAGACAATAAATACAGCTGCATTTAAGACTAACTGATTGCATACATATGTAAAAGCAGATTTGAATTTCATATTACACATTGAAATAAACACAGGATATGCATTTATTTCATGATGAAATCATTTCAGTAAATGAAGGTATTGGACATCTAATTTATTCAGCTATTAGTTCCAATCTCCTGACTCCCACTCAGGCTTTTCTCATTTCCTCAGCTTTGCACCACCAGCTGTCTTGCTGAAACTTCATTGTGGGTGTCCTGCTCCAGTCTTCCATTGAAGTATGACAAAAATCACACCTGACTTTATTACTGAACATTGGGATCAAAGTTAATAGAACCCACGCTGGCACATACAAAAAATTCACTTATTTCAGCTGCCAAGGTTCCCTCTTGAGTTACTATCAAATTTTCCTTCTAGTTTCTGTTTCCTTTCAGTATTTAGCTTATTAACAAAAGTTTCTGATTCCTCTTTTACAATACTTTGTCCATTTCTTCCCATCTACCAGGAAAATCAAGGTCTGTGACTTGGCTGTCAGTTTCCTTGTTTATGGTGCAAATTTTTTCTTTTGGCTTCTTGAATTTTAAATTCTTCTGAAGTATTATTGACCAAAAATCTGTGTCTTACCCATGCACTTACTGACTTTACTGTTGTACTTTGGTTTTCCCTCCTGTTCTTTTTGCCATGTTTCATGATTTTGGAATCCTATGTTGTGCTTTTCCCATGTCCATTATAACTGCTGATTTTATTGCTTATGTTAAACACATTGCTGATTGGGAAGCAATAATTTCAAATTGGATGTGAGGAGAGGAATGCATTTATTTAGAAAAAAAAAATACTTTTGTTCTCTAATGTTTTCCCTTGTGCAGCTGCTTGAATGGCTTTCCTAAGATGCTCTTCTTACAACTTTCTTACAAGGTAGCTCAGTCTCCAAAACTAATCAAATGAATAATTTTTGCAATGCAGATCTTTCTGTATATCTGTGTTCTATATTTCTAGCTGATTCTGAAAACAATTCAACAAGCTTTAAAAACTGGCTTAGGGAGCAGATTACATGCATTGTAAAACCATTAATAAAAATGCAGATAAAAAAAATTAGTTCATTTTATTCATTTAAACCTCTATTTAAAATGCAGTAGTACATGCACTCTCTGTCTGTTTTAACTCACTAGAGAGAACTCCGTAACTAAGAGCAGAAAGTGATACCTGTATTGCCACAAGGTCAGACCCCTTGAACTGTTTCTCTGAACCATCTGACACTGCAATCCTCTTGGGGAAGAAGGATAGTTGGTATCTTGTTTTTGTACAGCAGTCTGGAGAGAAAACACACCATACATAAGTGTTCAGTAACATATGTCTCTCTAATCTGTCTAGGTATTCATACTCCACTCATCACCATGGCACATGACTGCCTAGCAACAGTTGCATAAAGTAATGGAAAAAATTATATAAGCAGGCTTGAGGACTGGTACTCTATTCTACTTTCCTTTCATGTACATCGGAGCCTTGTAGGAAGTGTATCTTTTATTACGGGGTGACTTATTTTTCTAATTTTTTTACCATTTTATTTTCCCAAACCCACTCCCATGAGCCATTAGCAACAGAAACCAGCTCTTCCCAAAAAAAGATTCAGGCCTTTAGAACATTCAGATAGGAGTAGGCTTTCTGCAAATGAACAAAGACATCTTGAGGAAAAAAAGGCAAAAAGCATGTACTGCTATTGTCAAATCTAAATGATAAGTGCATATGCTCAATAGCTGGAGTAAATTTTCATTCCCTGTGAACTAGTTATTGAAAGATACAACACAGAGTGAGCAAGGGTTTAAAGTGTAATTACAAAGTCATTACATTCTTTATGATGGTCATCTGTAAAGCTGATGATCAAGTAGAGTGTTAAAGCTGTTAATGTTGGACACTTGGCTGTGTGTGGGCTCTGCTACTTGAGCCCACCTCTAATTTGTATCTATGCATATGTGGATGCCTGTCTTCTAGGTGGTTTTTGAGGAGGGATCATTCTACATGAATTTTATCTACATTAGATCATATTTCATCCATTGTTTTGGTGTTCTTTTAAGAGACCATTTAAAATTCATCTTGCAGCCAGATATAATTTTATACATAGATACTTAATGAAAATTGTACATTCAGGTAATGTGAAGCTGTGTATTGATGTAGGATTTGTTTACTTGCCAAAAGTTCTTCTGGGTGGAGGTAAAGTGAATTCTGAAAAAAATATTTTATTGTTTCTGACTGTTTTTTTCAAACAATATGTCTGTACCAAAGCTGACTTTCCTACTGGAATAAAGAGGAGGGGTAAAAATTCTAAGAGGAAGGATAGGAAGCCCCAAACAGTTGACTGTCTCAAAGTGGAGTGTATGGTTTCTGACCAAATAGGACTTTTTACTGGATTGCACATTTATTTTTCAATTCAACATGCAAAATTTTTAACCCAATCTGAAATAAATTCTTTTTTTGTTGTAATTGTAAATTTTTGTGAGGAAGGCGATGTCTGTTTTTTAAACTTTTTGTGGTAGGGCTAGAAATTTTCCATATCAATTGTACTACACACTATTGCTTTCTTTTTTTTTTCTTTTTTTCTTTCTGCCTCTTTTTTTTTATTTACAATAATATCACAACATTTGATTCAAAAGTATAATATCTTAGTTCAAATCTTTATAATGATTTCTGGTATTTGTATTTGTTTTTATTGAAGTCCTGCAGCTCTAAATATCCTAAACATACTTGGGCATGAAGTAGGGTCAGTAAATAAACAGAATTTAAACAGTCAGAAGGGCATTAATTTTCTTCAGTTGTTTTCATTATTATTAGTTGTTTAGCGAGAACAATATATAATAATTTAGAATAAGGAAAATGACTATAATTCTTGCAGTGAATCCAGATAAGTTTTGCTTATACTTACAATAAAATTAATAGAAATTAGTCTATTAAAGCTTTGCTGATTACATGACAGTAAAGGAAGCGGTTGATTGAAGTATTCCCTGTGGTTTGCAGTCTAGACCCTGCTGTATTGTAGTAGTGCATAAGAACCAGAATGCAACTTGGACTGGAAATTATATATCAACAAGAATAAAACTTCCATCACTGTGGGTAGTGACATGCAACAAAATCTTAATTTTTTTAATATCCAGAAAAATACCTTTGAAACTGTACACCCTTTGTGAACTTGGAAGAGGGGATATAAGGGTTATATAAGTAAAGCAGAACAAATTAGAAAAAAATCAAAGACCTGAATCTGATTATCAGCTGCTATCATAAGTTGTATAGAAATGAGTCTAAAAAGACTCAAACAAGACCCAAGACTTTTTTAAATTTTTCAAAGTATTAATTTAGATACCAGCTCTTAACTTGCTGAAGTAAAGCTAGAGAAGTTTTGTAAAACTGAAGGACTTTAGTCTGGGTCGAAACTGATCAGAGAGCAGATGGAAACAAGACTTGTTTAGTTGTCATTTAAAACCAATGAAAGTGTGAAATATTTGCTTTGATACAAAAGTATTTGAGGTGTTCCAGTGTTACTAACGCTGCAATTTCTATGCAAATGGGGATTATTCACAATTTTTGTGATGAAATGAAGTTATTATAGTTCCTATAGTTCTGCCCCTAGCCACAACTGCCACATAGACATTTGGGAAAATTGTAAAGATCCTCAAATAGAAGGGTTATGGAAGTATAGGATAGTGTTTCTCTCTGTGGAATATTCTTAAACAAACTCCCACATTGTTTCTGACTTAGAGGAAGACTGTGTGCCTACAGTTCTGCTTTGCTTTAAGGATTAGATGTAGAAATAGCAGTAATGCCCCGTGGTTTTTTCCCCTCTTTTTTTCTCTTTTACGTAAGGGGCAGAACATAGAAGCAAAACCCCTCTGCATGGAGAATAGTTTACCAATAATTTAATTGAGCAATATTCTACAATATGTTAGAGTGTTTTCTCGTTAGTCCAGAAAGCCGGCCCGTCCAGTTTTTAACACAAGTAAATAATAAATTAATCTGCATAGCTAAAGATGTCAGCTGCAGTCAGCCATCTGTGCCAGTATTGCTGTTGCTCAGCAACTGTAATTTACTACTATGTGAGGCCATGTGATGTGGAGATGGTGTTTGCTGGGCAGTCACTGGGCGGGCAGCACGGCCCAGCCCTACTCTCACCAGACAGCTTAATCCTTTTCATGATTCGCTCAGTGCAGCACAGATGAACTTTGTTAACCTTCTCTTTGCTGCTGTCTTGATTTGCAGTTAGATTTTTTGTTAATCATTCACATGTTTCTGGTATATCAAATCTCAGTGAAGTTGATGAAAGCAATGAGCATTTGTTGCATTGCTGCCTGATGCAGTGCACTGAGCTGTGTTTGAAAGTTTTCTTCCTTGCTGTGTTCATGAGGCAGCTTAATCATATCCTTTCATATCCTTGGCTATAAAAATTAATTTTTAGATATCCTGAGATAGTGACATTCAAAAAAAAGAAAAAGAAAGTCAAAAGATTATGTTCACTATTTTGCTTTATGATTCTAATTATGTAAGCTGTAAAACAATAGTTCCCCTAATATTCATAATTCATGTGCAAACTATAGATTTTCGTGTTGGTAATTTAAACAGAGGAGTGGAGTATATTTTAAGATTGTGATAACTGCATACTATAATTCACCACAGTGTTTAGTTGCTTTAGAATAGCTAAGTAACATTTAAGAATAGTTTTTCAAGATGTCTATTTAAAAATTTTGCACCAGCATTGGTTTAGCACCAAGCTGCAGAGCTTGTAACCATTGCTGTGGTTTGTGCAATGGGTACCCATGGACCATGCTGCTGACTAGAATCTAGTGTCATGTATGTGAGCTTCTTGGGTTAGTGTTCCCTAATAAACTCATCTGATACCTGAAAGGAAGGTAAATATGGATTTTGTAGTGATGATCTGTTTGCCTGAAATGAGGATCAGTTGCATACTGTGTACAATAGTTAAATGTTTGGTTCGGTGTAATTGCTTTGAACAGCTGAGATCTTATTCATGGAAGGATGGTGTAGAAGGAAAAACTTTGTCTCCAGTACTGCATAGACTTCTTTTGAAGACATTTTCACTTGTATGTTGACATACTAATTTAATTCGGTTTGTGATAGTTGATCTGTTTTGTTCATAACAGGATTTTCTGATTTAGTTTCTGGTCTCACACTGCATGAAACTGCATAAAATCATGTGCCTGAGCACTTTATTTTTCATGTTTCTCTCATCATCTTGGCAAAAATGTCTGCTAAGAGCCAAATGTGGATTCGTCACTGCTCTTTAAAATTGTCAGGGACCAAATAAATTGCTGTGTTTTCAGATTAGAAACTGATTTTGTCGATAAAGCTTTGGAGCTGAGCAATGTCAGCAAAGTCCACTTACATATCTGTGGTAATGCAAAGGCTTTATAAATCTTTACATTTCTGTGGTAATGTAAAGGGATGTTAATATTTTATGTATGTCTTTAAGTTCCTTTTTATAGCAGCAAATGATGGGTCTAAATGAGAATGAGGCCTATTCCCTTAGAGTGCATCTCTGCTCTGCAAAAGGACTGTTAAAATGGCTTCTGAAAGCCACATTCATATTGTTTGCCAGTAATTTTTATATGAATATGTTCAATCTGCAAGTCAAAATTTATTTCTCATGTACCTCTGGAATCATAGAATCAAGATAGATTCTCTTCCTCCTCTACATCATCTGCAGGGATAGAAATTCAGCATGCCAGACAATGCACTTGCTGACATCTTTCCTATTGCTTTTGACGGGTTTGTGTTGTTAGAACAAATCTGAACCTTTTTTGAAGAAAGGAATAGACACTGGATTGCCTTCAGTTGTGTTGGCTTTATTTGGGATAGAGAGCAGGACTGAACTGAAGTTCATATTTGTTATTGGTGTCAACTGTTAGCTTGACTTTCTTTATGCATTCATAATCTATGTAGTGTTATAATTTTCTTCAAAGTTATTCTCCATGGATGTTGTTAGTAAAATACTGAATAAATTCATTTGTTGCTTCAAACTAGAGGAGTTGATGCTATGGTTGATGAATGCATAAAATCCATTTTAATTACTTTTTTGTTTTTTGGAGAGTATGTAGTTTCTACAACAGTTAGAAAACAAAGCAGCAGTTTTCTTAGTTCAGGAGTTGAAATCTGAACAAAAATGCTGCCTGAAATCTGACAAATTTACTGTCCTATTTATGGCACTTAATGTCATGGGTCTAAGAATGAAGAAATCACAGATTTCTTCTAGAAATAAGACCCAGATTCCCCCCCTATATACTGGTGTAAAAACAGACAGCTTTGGTTTCTCAGCATCAAAGAGGAATCTCTTACACAGACAGGAACTGCTAAAGCTCGCAAGTTCCTCTGGAAACTTTTGCTATTTAATCCTATATAAAGATATTAGAAATGTGGAGAAAGAAACTAGGAAGTCACAGAACTGCTGCCCAGGAATACCTTTAAGGATAGAGAAAAAATTGTATTTTTGGTATCTATAGCAGCAGTAAGTTTTACTTCATCTGTAATAATATGTAAGGGAATCTGTATTAAATGGAAGCCTGCTCCTTTTAAAATTTGTTGAAAATCTCTGTAATTCCAGTAGATCAAACAGGCAAGTGTTTGATAGAAAACTATATCACATAGCACATTTCATTTTGAACTCCTGCTGTTCCAATCACAGGACTATAGTTTGTGCAGGTTTGTATTTGTTTGAAGATGTGTGTAACCTATAATGACTTGAGGGTTTTGGCACTTAATTCCTCCCACTAAAATGCATGGGAGGAATTTTATGTTTAAACCAGAAAGATTTAAAAAATAATACAGTGAAGTGAAACTTCCTACATTTTCCCTTTTGAAGTTCAGCTGTAGGAGTAGCAAATTCAGTTTGAGTTTTGGAGGCTTCAGTTTCATACCAAGAATGCACATAAATGTGTATATGTATATATATATATTTTTTAATAAGGAAAAATTAGGAGTTGAGGGTTAAGGTTTTGTCTTCTGCACAAGGTAGTTTTGAAATCTGTAGCATAGAAGTAATGTTTGTTTGGACTCCAGGTAGGTAGCGCAATCAGACTGGACCAGCTTCAGGTTGAAGACAAACCTAAATGCTTATAAATGCAATTAGAATCTGGCTGACTTAAATGTAAGAATTATTCAAACTATTCATTTTGAAGCCCCATGAGCCCTAGAGCTACTTCATTTGAGTCTTTAAAGGTGTTGTATTGACTTTAATTTAGATTTCCTGGAAGCTGAATGAGACCAGGTAGGCATGGTGTCAAAAAGAATCAGAAGCAGTGAAGTGCTATGGAAAGTGCATTTTTCGAATATCTGTAAAAATTCTGTGGATAGAGGAAAAACCTGTTCCTTGCTTAGGTCCATTAAAACGCTCCTCACAGGTTCTTGTCTTTCTTCACTGTAGAGCAGAGCCTACCTCCCTAACATAAGAAATCTTAGTTACTTTGCCAAGCCAGACAACTATGACAGCCTGGTCTTTGGTTACACTTAAACCCTAGAAAACCCTCAAGGATTCATCCAGAAATGGTGTTAGTATGTATCTAATTAAATTATATTTCTAATATCTAAAATCAGGTAAGGGAAATGATCACTAATCAAATGAAATGGGAGTTAAGCTAAATGTAATCCTTGCTCAAGTCTCCTGTACAGGTCTGAACTTAGTTCCTTTCATAATTCGAAGCAGAGCTTAAACATGTGTTCCAGGTTTTTTTCGGTTGTTTTCACTTTTTAACAATCATTTGCTATATGGTTTGCGAGTAGATCAGATAATTGTTTAAACAATCTAAAAAAATTGCACTGAAAATGGAAGATAAGAGCAGCCTTATTATGAATGGTAACTTTACAGCTGAGGCCAAAATTTGGCATTGCTTTGTGCAGCTGTTAGTAATAGTGAATTTGTATACCAGAGTGTGTGTTTATACCATTTTTATCAGAATAAGTGAAATAACTGTGTTTTAGGGAGCTACATCCAACTCTTAATTTTTGCTGCTGAAAAAATCCAAGGCTGGCAAGGCACACCAAAATAATGAATTCATTGCCTCAGTCCATGACATCAGAGCTCTTTCTTTCCAGTTAGTTCCGATATTAGGCAGACAAAATCCTTCTTTGTATGTAGTGCCTCTAGATTTGCTCCATGGTGTATTGTAGAGATTTCATAGCATCACAGAATCATTTATGTTGTAAAAGATCTCTAAGATCATTGAGACTTGAGTGAGAAACAGCATCCAGGAATCTTCACCCTTAAAGGAAAAGAGACTTATGATGTGTGTTTTCCTACTTGTGGTTCCCTCTGTTGCAGTGGTGCGTGCAAATGCTGTAGCTGGTACCATGTGTTTCACACACAGACTAAAGAATAGGAGAAGAGCGACAGGTGACCTGCTTAAATATCTGCTTGCAGGTGCAGGCCCGTGGGACTCTGTACCATATTGAATGGCATTTTTGCTGCCTATAATGTTTCTGCTAGTGATGGAAAGTGTGGAAAGTAGCATGTGACCACATGTTTTAGGCAATTTGATCCTTTCTCAGATGGTGAAGCTGGGCTTTTCTATCTTATCAGAAATATGGTTTCCCTCTCCTGTAATACTACTTGGGAATGATAAAAAAATGTTTCAAAGTCGTGAGGTACTGTAATTGTTGAGAAGCATGGGTAAATGCATTATTTGCCTTATTCCTTCTCCTCTGTGTGAAAAGGGGGGCCCATTGTATACAGAGGTACAGTCATTACCCTAGAGACTTCTCATAAAAAAGGAGTTTTGGGAAACCTAATTATGGCTCTTGAAATGCCATGAGGGCTCAGGCAAAACTCCTCACAGATTTTGGATGAAGACTTGCCCTCTGAAATTGGTGGTAAAGCATAAGTCTGTGTTATTATAAACATAAATGTAAACATAATGCCAGTTTACACACCTCTGTACCTAATTCATTGGATACATATGTACTGCCAATACCTGTGCTCTGTAATTTAAACCATTACCAAAAGCATAAGCTGTGTGAAGAGCTTGATAGATGTATGCTTAAAGATAATTATGCATTTACTGTATTTTAATTCTGATTATTGTTTTCTGTCAGCAGACTTGATGTGTTAAACTATTTTAGCAGTATTTGTCATTATTCTGGCAAATCATTGCTGTAAATGAATCACTGCTGGGTCCCATGAAATTCCAATGCAATTTTTTCATTCTGCTGAGTTTTTATCCTCCAATATTCAGCTGTGTGTAAACTGAATGTGAAACCATTAGAATCATGGGTTCAGTGATAGCTTGACTCACAGAAATGTGGAGAAGAATGAAAATAATCAGCTGTGCATGTTAATTGCAAAACATTATTAGTGATACTTCTCCCTTTTTACGCAAAAGTTTAAAATATTGCAGCAAGTCCTATATTAGAATAACTTACTATTATGCTTATTTTATTAACTTCGTCTTATCTTAATTATAATGCTTTTATTTTTTTCAGATCAGTGAATGGCTCTGTTTAAACTGCCAGATGCAAAGGGCATTAGGAGGTGACCTAGCACCAGGTCATGGTCCTGGGCCACAGCCACCTACACCCAGACAGAAGACACCCATTCCACCTTCAATGGCTAAACCATCTCCCCAGCCACAGCCTGTTCAAAAGAAAGATATTACTTCAAAACCTGATCCTTCACAGTTAGCAGATCCAAAAAAGCCTCTGCCACAAAAAAAGCAAACGCCCTTGCCTGGGTCTCCCCCTGTAAAATCAAAACAACCCCATGCAGAGCCCACTGAGATCTCCCAACAAACCAGAGATGCCACTCCAAAATCTGATCAGGTCAAGCCAACACAGGCTGAAGATAAGCAAAAACAGCCCAGTGTACAGAAGCCTATGGCAGACACTGTATCTACCTCTGCAGCACCAGAGCAGAAACAGGATTTGGCAGGTCCCAGACCGCCAGCTCAACAGAAAGTGACAGACTCCCCGAAGCGTGAGCTTGCAAAGCCATCACAGGACACACATCCAGCTGGAGATAAACCAGATTCCAAACCTGTTCCACAGGTGTCCCAGCAGAAGTCAGATCCCAAGCTTGCATCTCAGCCTGGGGCTAGACCAGATGCTAAAGCTCAAAAGCCTGTTGAGCCGACACAAACAAAAGATGATCCTAAAAAGTTACCAACAAAACCAGCCCCAAAGCCTGATACAAAACCAGCTCCCAAGGGCCCGCAAGCAGGGGCAGGACCCAAGCCAGGGCCAGCACAGCTGGCACCTCAGCCCCAGCCACCTCAGAAAACTCCAGAGCAATCGAGGCGCTTCAGCCTTAATCTGGGAGGCATCACTGATGTCCCTAAGCCTCAGCCTACAACGCCACAAGAAACAGTTACTGGGAAACTCTTTGGATTTGGAGCTTCATTCTTCAGCCAAGCCTCAAATTTAATTTCCACAGCAGGTCAGCCAGGGTCTCAGACTTCAGGCCCCCCTCCTCCTGGTCCTGCAGCGAAGCAGCCCCAGCCTCCACCACAGCCTCCCGCCCCTCAAGCAGCCCCCAAAGAGACTGGTCAGGCTCAGCCTCCTCCAAAAGCTGTTCCTGTAAAGAAAGAAGCCAAGCCTCTTACAACTGAAAAATCAGAGCCATCAAAAGTGGATAGTGTTTTAACTAAGGGATCTGATTTAGAAAAGAAACCTGGTTTGGCTAAAGATAGCAAGCCTCAGGCTGCTGAAGCTAAGAAACCTGATGGGCTGTTGGAACCAGAGAAAGCCAGCCAGCCTGAAATCTCTTGTCCCCTTTGTAAAACTGGACTAAATATTGGTTCTAAGGATCCCCCCAACTTTAATACCTGTACCGAGTGCAAGAAAGTTGTGTGCAATCTCTGTGGATTTAACCCAATGCCACACATAGCTGAGGTAAGGCAACGGAGTCTGTATTTACCCTGTATTCCTACCTACAGGCTTCCTGTGCTGTGGAGACGTAAATAGCTGGGTTTTAGCTATCTGAGGTCTTTTAAAATTAAATATCTGTGTTGTATGAAGCTTAGTCACTTGTAGTACTTCTGATGAATTTTTGGCATATTAGGAGGTCTGGTATAGGTGGTTGCTAGGGCTTTGAGACATGAGCAGATATGGTTATGAACGCCTATGAAATTGGTGCTACTATGACACAGCAAACTACTGTACTTTCAGTCTGTTATAAGCTTCTTTTTCATATAGTTCTGTGTTTTCTGCTAACATGTGCTTCTTTAATCAGTGTCTCTGATTCAAAAAACTATTGAATGAAGGAATGTGTTAATGCTTAGTTATTGCCCTTCCCTCCTGTTTAATATATCCCTAAATTTATTTCACTAATCTCATTCTGGCTCTGGAGTCTTTGCATATGCTGATGCACTCATTAGGAAGGTTGAAGTTTGAGTGATATCTGTGTGGTGAAAGATGTAATTTTTTGGCAAGAACAATGCAAGGCTCACAAAGTTACTTCATTCATTAAAGACTGTCACTTTGAAAGTGCTTCTTCTGTGATTGCCTGAGACAGCTACTTATATTTAAAAGAATTACACAACTTATTTTCAACAGTTTCCTCACAATTCATGTTTTTATCCACTTCTTTTCTCCATGTAATTTTTTTTGACAAGGGGATTGGAAACTTTATACCAGCTTAATTGAAAGGTGGAGGCACATCTTACTTGCCCTATGAATTTGGCAGGTTTAATTCAACAGAAGTAGATCACCTAAAAATACTAGTGGTCAGTTGAAATGTTTAAGTTGGTCTGTGCAGAACATCAAGACTGTGGCAGTCGATGTTCTGCCTTTGAAATCTGAATGAATAAATGACAAATGACTGCCAGGGTTAAAGGATATCACATCTCTGCCTTAAGATGAGAATAAATGTGGGAAGAAATAGCACATTGCAGGAAAAATATTGCTTGTGTTGTTTGCATATGCCTTTTGCTGTGGATTATTTTCTGGAGTCATTTGAGTGGTCTTTGTCCTACTATAATAAGCACATTTTATCCAACGCATGAATGTGTTGTCAATTGTGTTTGGTTATTTAGGTCAGAAAGAAAGGTCTGAAAATGCAGGAAGATTGATCAGTGATTAAAAATTGGGATTAAATTGATTTTTAACATTGTTTATGCACTGAATACCATCAAACACACACAATGCTTCATCATTGTCCAACTGTGTGTATGCACACACACACTTATATGGGTTTAGATGTGAAAAATACATATGACTTTCTCCAGAGGCACTGTAGTATGCGTACGCAGAGTACCATGGAAACGAGATGTGTCAGTTCTGGTGAAACGCTGCTCAAATGACAATTACGCAAGTCCCTGTGCATGACTTGCGTTCTTCAGAGTTGACTTAGTTGTGATGGTGTGGGCCTGCCTTGTGGTGTGCAGACATGTTTCCTGGAATTCTTCTGGTCAAGATGAGAAGGCTGGTACTCAGTTTCTGTTTTTCCATCACTGTTTTTGTTAGAAGATTCTTTTTCTGTTCTTTAGAATATGCAGAGCTTGAAATATGATTGATTTTCTTTAGTCTGACTTCCTTATGCCTTTCTTTGTTTCTTTTTTGGTTCCTGCTTGCATTTTCTTCTTCCTTGTACTACACATTTCCACCTCTGTCTGCATTTTCTGCCTTGCCTTCTTTTTTCCAATCAGTTTTGCTAAAAAGTGGCAACTTACTTTGCCTTCACAATAGGAGGTGGTTTGGTTGGCTGAAGGCATCCTGACTTTTCTTTTCATAAAGTCTAGACAGACAGAACAGGGAGCTCATCCTTTCATCTCCCAAATGAGCAGTGTAAATAATGTATTTATGCTCCGATAGTAATTCTTTCCCTGGATGCACAGTGTATAGTATATTCCTTTTGCGTGACAGAAACGTGATGGTGAGCAAATAGTTAATGCTCACTTGCATACTCTTTTTGTCCGCCAAATTCTTCTAATGTGTTCAGTACCATCTTGGAGGTTTTATTTACTTGTCTCTTTCTTTGGGGGTTAGGAAGGAGAAATGTAAATGCTTTTTAAAACTGGTCTTTCTGGTGGTTTTCTACCTAATTCTTTTATTTCTATACTGTGTATTCAGATAAGTATAATTCCAGAAGCTACATGCCTTCTTGGCCCCAGAAGTGATTTTGGATGAACAAACATAATGCATCTTAAACATAATCTTAGTTTTTCTTCGGGTCTGCAGCTGTATCACAGTTATTCTGACAGTTGCTTATGTGTTGTCTGCATGTTGTTTACTCAGTAATGGCTGAAAATGAGTGGAGTTTTATTGACTGAGTGATGGCTAAACCCTTGTTGCCAACAAAGCTTGTATTAGGCTACATGATAAGGATCAGTCCAATGGAACAGGGAAAGCAGTGTTTCACTCTCAAATGCAGAGGAGCATCTAAACCCCATGGACACTTCTACCTTAAGATCTCTCAGCAGGGAATTTTTTCCAGCCAGTGTGCTGCTGTACTGCAGACATGGCTGAGAGTACTTTTCAAGGAAGAAAGTGCTTTCTTACAGTGGCAGTTGTTTTTTCTTGCCTGTATGTGACAGAAATAACTTTCAAAAAAGTCTTCAAGCTGCTGCAAACAGTCAGTCCTCTAATAACCCCTCTACTGCAGAAAATAGAACTTGACTCTTACCTAGTCAAAATCAACAATATGCTATTTACTTCAGTGAAGTTTTTTTGATTTGTGCAAGCAGAGAATTAGTCTAGAATACTTTATCTTAAAATGAGCTGATTGTTCTTTTTCTCCCTGATTTGTTGATACAACAGTCAAACAGTTATTTACTTAAATGGTAATTTATCTATGATGCAAACAGCCACAAACGATTAAATAAATGACACTTGATAGATTTCAGAGACCCACAGGACCATGAGAGCCCTAGTGCATTAGCAGACTCCTTATTCTACCATTTGCTCAATGGGGAGGAGAACTGTTTACCAGCTCTGTAATTAGCTTTCCAGCTCAGGTAGTTGGAAGCTGCTCTATTTTTAGTAACAAAGCACAAGATCACAACTGCTGAAGCCAGAAATGAAATGTGTGGCAACAACCATTTTGTGCGTTTAAAACTCAGTGAACTGTTCAGAATATTTAGCAGGAGCAGAGATGTAAGATTACTTAATGTAATTAAGTACGTTGAGGTCAGGAATATAGAACCTGCTATAAATTAATGCAGTTATAAAACATTTTTAAAAAATTATTTAAAAGCTAAACCAAGGAAAAATAAGATAATCCAGATTTTTAGATTCTATATGGGCAATAAGAAGGATAACATCTTTATGATAGGGTCACGTTATGAACAGAGAGAGCTGAAAATGTGAAGTGTGTATATGTGGCCATGCTAATGGATTTAATCTAATAGAACTGCCAAGAGAACAACAGAAGCACTTTTTAGTCTACTCATAGCTATAAAATTACCTGGAAAGGTACTAGGAAGTAAAGAATGTTCCATGGGTGAAATAAATTACTGGGACTACAGAAAGGAGAGAATAATTTTAAATGATGAAGGACAGGGAGGACTGGGGAAGGACAGAAGAGACATTATATCTCTGACTTGCTAAGGATTTTTTGTTTGAAAAAGATGTAATCTATTAGAGATATGATCAGAATAGATAATATAAACAATTTTAGAGTGATGTTTCTTAATATGTTTATTACAACACATATAGTCTGTATGAAATTATTTTACATTGGCGGATATGATGGCAGGAATCTATAAAGATTGAAAAGATTGATGGTTGCTCTCCCATCTATATTCTTTTATATATATATACTTTTTTTTTTTAATAGATAGGTGTATAACTTGGTAAAGGATTTACATGTTTTTCTGATAACTCATTTTACCACTCTCACTTATTAGACCTAATTAAATAAATACCTTTTTCTTGTCCCCACATACTGTCATCAGAAGGCAAAGCAAAAATATAAATGATTTTTTTTTTTAATAATCATAGTGCTATCGTTAAACTTCATAGTCTAACCAGGTGAAAAACTGGTACCTTCCTCTCTAGTAGGAATGCCTAGAAGTAGCAGTAAATAGCATTTTGGAACTGATATAAGCCTCTCTGGACATGAAGGGAGGGATTTTGTGGTGTCACAGTGTCATATACCTGGACACATCTTGGGTTCTTCTACCTCCTCCCAAAATCCTGCAGAAAGGCGACTGGCCCAGTGTAAATAATTCTGCTAGTTTCTGTTTTTCCAAGACTTCACTGATATGTGAAATGGAGTGAGGCCCTGAGAAGTGTGACCTGATACTCAAGCTTCAAAAGTAGGCTTTAAAAAATAATTTTTAAAAAAACCTCCAAACCTATACTAAGTGAATAAAATCCTGCTATTGAATGCCTAAATGTTCTTTAAACTTCTTAAAACAAGTGAACAGCAACATTATAAAGAATAATCCATCTATTATTCTAATGAAAATCCCTAAAATAGTGTACTGCATCATCCCTGAGGTGACACCTGTTGCCTATCTTTAATTAACTAACAGCTCTATACTGTCATGTATTTCCTACTTGAAAAAGCTCAGACCACTCTGCAAATTGGCAGGTTTACCTCCTATGAGAAATTCCTATCATGTCTCTTATGTTTGGTGATGAGTTGTTTTGGAAACAGATGGTGTCTGGGAAACAGTGAAGAACAATTTGCATTAAAGATACAAAAAGAAAAACAACCACTCCTTTCAGTTGCATAATTTATCTTCTCTGTTTCTTCCCTCTCCTTTTAAAGCTCCTTTTAAAATTTTGATTGTACGAAAGTGAATGCTATTACTGTTTAATAAAGTAACTAAATACAGAACATAATAGGCTAACACAATGTACTCCCTAACATTTATGGAAATTTTATCCATTAAATGATAATTCTTTATAATTGAGAAAATAATAAAACTACTGCTAACTATTATTTTGAAAGATAAAATCTGGCATTGAAAAACAGTGTGCACATTAGATGATAAAAACCCCACAGTATTTCTTGACAGTCATAATTAAATTAGTTTCACTCCAAATTAGGTATCCTACTTTTATGCTTAAATTATTCAATATGCATGATAGAAAAAAACATTAACATGGAAATATTTTTCATAGCAGAATGACTCACCTCTTCCATTTTTCCTATAAAGCACATCTATTGTATATATACAGGATAGAAGGGCTAGTACGGAATGACTCTGATGGATGATTTAGTCAAAATTGAACACGGATAAATATTTTTTAAAAATTTAATGCCCAAATTCACTTTTAAAATAAGGTTGGAGGGCTTAAGCTTCGTCATCAGAGTTAGATTTCTGATATTCACATTTTAATACAGAGGTATTTAAATGCTTAAAGACAGACAGATACTTGTAAGGATGTTAGGAGCTCGTGTCCTCTGATGCCTCAGCCAAACCTGTTTCGAAAAGCCCAGCTTTGACCTGATAATTTTACAGAGGCCTGAACTTCTGTCTTTTACACACGACTTGAGCTGTTCCTTTTGAGGAGTGTCTAGCTTCTGTTTAAACCCCTTTGGAGTCCAGACATGGAAACTTCTTGTGGGGTCTGATTTTGGTGTGTCTTTGAGAATAGTTCAACAAAAGGCAGTACTGCTTGGCATTAAGCATACCAGCTACAGTTACTTCAATAAATAATAATAATAGTAAAGCCTGCTCATGGTCAAGTGTGATGTGGTGGTGGTTTGCCAAGTTTATTTCTTCTTCAACAATATTATATGCAAAATACAGATCTGCAGATAGACATGTGACTTCAGGATTCTCATTCTCAGCTCAGGTCTGTTGCTGCCATGGTACAGACAATCTTCTTGTCTCCCTGTTTCCTCCAAGACCCCACAAGTCTGCACTAAAGTTTCAACAGAGTGAGCCACTGCATCCAGATAACTTATTCAGTAGGTTTTGTTTGAATTCGCCGTCACTGTAGAGGGAAATGAAAACATCTTTGCATTCTCACAACTTTCTCTGAACAGATGTCTTGCAGTTCAGTAGGGCTGCTTGGTCCAGAGCAAATTATACACTAATGCAGTTTCATTTTTTGGCAGTCATGTTTTGATGGTTATTTCTCAGCGTGATCTTGGGACAGTATTTGAAAGCAAGACATCTTAGATATCCATGGTTATTAGTCAAGGCATTAGTTACAAGACTGCATTCTTGTTAATTTTCCTTTTCAGTATTTATGACCATAAAACTAGGTTTTGGTTTTTTCCCCCTGAAATTAAATTCAAGGAGTGAAGATTGGTCCCATTGCTCAAAGTAATAGTGTGACCTTTGGAAGGACTATTACCATGATTAATTGCCTGCTATTTGTTTTCTTTATTCTAGTCTCTAAAAGTTTCCAAATTACCTCTCTGAACAAAGAACTCCATTGAAACCAACAATGAGATATAGACATAAAGCCATGTAAGGCCAAATGGCCTTTATTAATGTTGGTAATGGCCACTGATGGTGTGAAATCCAAAGGGATGTCTACAGCAGCACAGCTGCTGGCACACACAACTCCTGTCTATCTGGCTATTTTTCATCCACCTGGAATTCATTTGCAATGAATTCTTTACTTATATACATTTATTCCATCTTAGATGCCTTTACATTTTTGAAAGATAAAATGCTTAGGTGAGTGATTAATGCAGAGCTCATAGTGTTGATTTTTTGTGTGTGGTTTATTTTTCTTCTGTGCAGATATCTTATAGACTAGTGTGTTAGAGACAGTCAAACTGGAGTCACAAATCTAAAACAGATTATCAGGAAAATTACTGACCTGGCCTTGAGCCAGGTGATTTTCTTCTCTGTTACTTCATTAGAAATTTGGTTGATTTCCCATTACTGAATGAAGAAGAAGTCTTTTGAAAGCTAAGCTGGTATTGTTTGAATTTTTCTACTCAACTTTATAATAGTAATTTAAAGATAATTTATTTATTGTGATAAAGGTATTTCATACTTCTCTCTTCCATTACAGAATAATACATTTTTTCATATTTTATTGAGAAACAAAAATTCTTAATTTAGAGACTTTAAATATTTCTGTGAGTTTTAGTTAATTTCAGTAAAAGACCCAGTGATCCACTTCCAGATTTTTATAAGCAAACAGACAAAATCTACTGTGTGTTAAGTGCCTCTTTTTTTTTTTTTTGTTGTGCCCAGGTGAGGCATTACATGCTATCTGATCACATTAATGATATGTGGAGACATTGTCATAAGTTGTGTGACCATAAAAATATAAAACATTTAGCTTTTTACAAGAGACCTTACATAGGTTTGGCATTCCGATAGATTCCCTATAGGGGGGACTTTCAAATGAAATTTTTTTAATATTCCAGAAATATGAAGAGCTGATGCTCTTCCAATGAACAAATGCTATAATAGCATTTTGAAAAATATCTGAGGATTTTATATTTCTGAAACCAGGATATTTTTCCCCGAATATTTGTTACTGTGATTGATAGTAGTTAGATCAATAGATCTTGTAGTATTTAATAAAATTCTGAGAAGACAGTATACTGCCAATTTAAACATTTGCCTGCATTTTGTGATCCCATTTCTTGAAGAACAAAGCTATTTATGTTGAAGAAATTAAGTCCCAATTCCCTCATATGTTAAAAATTTCATACCATGTTTCTGCTGACCAAAAGCCAAATGTTGTCACACCGCAACAATATATTAGTAAGGAAAGGTCAACATTTCACACAAAGAAATTCTATAAAATCACTTGTTTGCCACTACTGTGGGGTGATTTTAAACTTAATGGGATAGCATGAGCGTAATCAAAGTCATTTTACAACTAATTTTAACTGTTTGCAAGAACTACGACCAGCTGTAAAAATAAACCTTCAGATGTAAAGCTAGACATGAAATGAGCAAGAGGGAGCACTTACCTGATTTCTATTTGTAATCTACACATTAATATTTCCCCCAGAGTAGTGGAAAGATTGTGTCATTTAAAGAGACTGTGGCCAGTAATTATTTTTAGTATTTCTGAAACGCATATAGTTCAGTGGACCAGAATGAGAACAAACCTGCCTTTAGATTTAATGTTATTTATCTATTGAATTGATTTCTCCAGTGTTACTAAGAGTAAGGATGTCGGCTGAGGGGAACCTAAGCCATTATATAGTAGTGGAAAGGCGATTGGACTCATGCCAGTAAGCTGCTGAGGATGCTGTCTAGCAGCATTTGAAACAGGAGGTCACAGACTGATGTTGAAGAGGGGGATTAGCTGCTGCTGAACCATTCTGGCTGAATTTTGCATGAAATGCTGCTGAGCTGGGAGGGAAAGGCGGAAAATATATGTTTTTGCATCACTAGAAAAAAAAATGTAAGAGCCAGTAGACTGTATCAGACCAGAACACTCACTGAGAAGAATGATGAGGTGTATTAGTTTTCCATCTGTGTTTTAGAGGTTAATGAAATTACTCAGACAGTGAGGTAACTTAGGCTTCTAAGGACAAGACTTGAAAGACCATCTGGTGGTCTTCTGTTTTTAGTGTTTCTAGGTTAGTAAATTTCTTTGTTGTCGTGGGGTTTTATTTTTGTTTTTCCTTTCTTTTCTTCCCTTAGCAAACAGCCTTCACATTGGAAATGGACCAGCTGTCATGTACAGAGATTAGAAATTGAACATATGAAATCTTGTCCTTAGGTATACTATTTTAATGTGTGTAGTTACTTTTATTGAGAAGATTTTGTGGTTACCTGAATAATTGTGCTAAAGACTCCAAATGTATTTATAATATTTTTTTTCCACAATTTCTGGCCATATTCCTGACATCTATAAGGAGTATATTGTTGTGATTGGTGAGATTTTACAGTGGCATTCTCATTGATGGCATGATGCTTTTTTTGCTTTTTATATATACCTCCCTTTATATACTCTTTTATATAACTTTTATGTATTCTTAAGGGCCTTTTAGCCCACATACTTAAAATTCTTCAGGTTTGATAAATAGCATAGACCCAATATTCCTTAAGCCAGGAGACCAAACATCTTAGAAACCTCAGACACCAAGGTCTTCTCTGGAACACATTTTGTAAACTCAGATACAGGGGGAAAGTTCCTCAGGGAGGGGGGTTCGCTCAGCCTCTCATTGGGGAATCTTTGATAGATATGCTAATTGGTAAGGCTTATAGTGTTATACCCTAAGTATTGTGGGTGTGCATTTCAGAGGTGCTCATGGGGTGCATTTCAGTGTGCATTTTGGTGTGCATTTCTATGTGCATTCCAGCGTGTTCCACCTGGATGCAGTGCACCAAGGATCTTTAAAATAAATACCAAGGTAAAATCCCGTTTTTCCCTTCTAGCTCTTGATTTTAAGGCCAAGGAAAGGCATTGTCATAATTGCACATATTTGCAAATACAAGAGTACACTGAAGATGTTGACATAACTCTGATCCTCATCAGTAGTTGTCAATACAAATATCTGAATTTTTTTTGAAATGTCACTTCTGTAATTGTTCTTAAGTTTTGTATCTTCCCTTTTATATGAGAAGAGAAAATATATTTCTTTCTGATTGCTGACAAACTCTTAGCCATTGTCTTCAGGATACTAGTTAGTAACAGTATTTTTATACATTTAAAGCATGGTATTAAGTCCTTTACTGTCTGGCAAGGCTGTCAGATATGCCTGTTCCTTTTCTTTACCCTCCCCCAAACCAACACACTAACTCTTAAATGTCTATATACATATTATTTTCCCACAGCAATTCATGAAACGTTGAACTCTGACATAGTACAAAAAAACCAGCCTGGGCACATACCCAACTTCAGATGCTCTCTTCTTGCTTTTGAATTACAGTAGGAAAAAACCTGGAATATTTGAAGTACCTGTTATTTCTTAATTTTTTTTGTATTGAAATATGCACTAAATATTTTGTTTGCTCAAAATTCAATTTGACACTGAAAATTGGCTAAAGCAGGAAAGTTTCAACATATTCTACCTTCTGGCTCTTGTTTTTTGGAGTTTCACAAGAGAAATTTCTTTTAAAGTCAGAAGTGGACATTGGATTAAAGTTTCAGCACTATCTCTAAAAGTATTTGGATTTTTGTAAAGTTTAATTTTAGCTATAGAGAGGCAAGAACTCAGAATAAAACCATACTGTGCTTAGATTTTTTTTTTTTCTTTTTTTTAAATCTCAATGTATTTTCTACTTAATGTGGCTCAAGGTTGATGTTGTATGACATTTGTAAGACTGCGAAAGTGTAAGCTTTGTACTCATTACAGAACAAGTTAAACAGGACTACCTCTTTCATGGGCTTCTGTACATGCACCTTTGTGCTGACCTACAATGAACTTCTGTTTTTTCCTGATTCAGTCCTAGCCAAGAACACTTGTATTGTTCTGTGCAGTGAATTTTTAAAGTCATGTGCCCAGTATAGCTGGGAGTCAATTACACTGTTATCCCAGATCTCTAGAGAGGAAGAGTGCTGCCATATTTCTTCTATATCACCTATCAGCAGAAGGATCTCCTGATCAAAATATGATCTGTCATTTGATTTGGCATCCTTTTAGATACTTTATCTGTGCTGCTTCTTCTGCAGACCTGTAAGAATTGTTTTAGTGCTCTGTCACCCTTCAAATGACAAATCTGGTCAATGTTTTTTCATGAGGTGCAATGAATGAATATTGTAGCTAAAGGAACTTATGTTTGAATCCATAATGTTTTACAATTAGTTACAGACATAATTAGAAGCTTCAGTGAAGCGTCCCTCTCTTTCCTTTCTTCCGTATGCTCTTGGTAATTGGAATCAACAAAAGTTCAGCTTTAATATGGTGAATCGGTCTGTTCCAGGTGTTGGTCTAAGGTATGATACACTGATGAGTTCCTTAAGCATATTTGAGTTTGGTCCTTGTTGTCTTTCCAGGATGAAATTAAGATATATTTGATGCTGTAAGGATGTATATGTCTTTAGTACCTATAAAGGGCAAGGTGGAGCTCCCTTTACCTACAAATCAGAGTAGATAATTTTTGCCAAATGTCTGCCCAAAACAGAGTCAATTGAAGCAGGTTTCTTGGGGCCAGTTAGGGTTTGAGTGGTTCCAGACTTGGAGAATCCACAACCGCTTTAGACAGCCATTGGCTACCTTACTTTTTTTTCTTTTTAAGTATTTTCTTAAATGAATATTTATTTGAAGGAATTGAATTCAAATGAACTTAAATGAATAAATGAAATGCCTACTATTTGAATTTATGTTCATTTGAAATTTTGTCCATTCACTGGGTACCTCTGAGGAGAGGGACTTTATCTTCTTTTCATTCTCCCCTCAGCTATTTGTACACCTTGAGACAACCTTCCTGAGCCTTCTTTCCAGGCTCCTTTTCTCCAGTTCCAGCTCTCTTAGCTTCTCCTTGTATGAGTGCTACTCCAGTCTCTTAATCATCTTCATGGCCCTTTACTGGACTTGTTCCAGTATTTCCATGTCTCTGTTGTACTGGGAAGCCAAGAACTGGATGAAAAACTCTCCCACCAGTACTGAGTACAGGGGAATACTCACTTCCCTTGCCCTCCTAGCTATGCTCATGACTAAGATAACCCAGGATGCTGCAAGTATTCCAGCATGGCTTTTGCCCAGTGCCTCCCCTTATTTTCATACCATGCTCAAGGGCACAGAACATGTGTGGTGTCTTCCAGCAGCACGGCAGCAGGGTGCAGTGAAGCACGTTGCTGTAAACACAACTTACAGATATTCTTGAAAGTGATGGGATCCAGAGGAAACCCTGATCAATCTGTGCTAAGGAATACTAACTTTAAACTGGCCATTAGTCACTTTACATCAGTGAGCTTCACACAGACGGTGGTTCTATAAAGTGCCGATTTTGGATTACTGTGATATATCTACAAAATATGTCCTAGCAGATCTTCTCCATGGCAGGTGTATATTGACTTTTCCGAGTTATCTTAACAGGTTCAACAGTTAAAGGTATAGATACTGTTTGGGAGGGAAGGAATTGTTAGGACAGAATCCAAGCTAAAATTTCATATGATGTTCCAAGAGCTGAACTTTGAGCCTGATCTGTATGTCTCGAATATTTATATTTGAATCAGTTCAGCTAAATGTCGCTTTCTACTTTCTCCTCCTCCTAAATCAACTTCCTTTCCATACATGCTGAAAGAGTTTTGTATGTATTTGAAATTGTTATTTTCTTCTATTAACCATGGGTCTCCTTTGTCTTGTCATCTTTTACATCAAAGATTTTCATTTTTTAAGCATCTCTTTTTGCTCCAAGGCAGTGGAGGAGAAAAAAATGCAGGGTTAATGAGGTAACTTCATTATTTAGTAACTGGTTTTCCAGATGCAGAACTTCTGTTCTTGCATTTTGAATCAGTATATGTATTTTGTAAAGTGTACGGCTTTAAAAACACCCTGTAATTTACAGAGCTTTGAAGCATACCACAATGAAAATTTGTTCAGTAATGATCTATTTTCTGAATCTCTATGCATGTGAAAACAGTTAATCCCTATGTTCCAACAGGATTTATGAGGTGTTTCATGCTCTTAAATAATGTTTTGTTTGGATGATTTGTCCATATAGAATTAATAATTCTCTACAGGTACATAATCTATATTTTTTGATCTAAACTTGATATTCAAAAATAAATAGTCATTTGCCCTTTAAATTCAGGGATATGACATCGAAAATAATGCTATCACTACAATGAAATTCTACTGGAGCAGGTATTATAAATTTACAATTATTAGCAAAAAATTATTGATAAATTATAATTATAACAGGAATCAAGGTGAAATGTTTGAGTCTTCATCAGCATGCAAGATATAGTTCTCAGAGCATGTCAAGGAAAATTTTCTCTAATTTTCTTTCTGAATCTGAAGCTTTTGCGTTTCTCGGATGGCTTTTCCCCTCAGTTTGCTTTATTCCGGTTGAAATGTTCTGTCCTTATGATTTGGATTAATTCTGTGTGCATTGCTGGATATTAATATCCCATTTAATTAGCTTCCTATTGCTTTCATAGATTGTATAAAAAGTGGCCTCATAGTCTGTGAGGAATCATTGAACAGTGCATTGAAAACACTTAATTCCTTTCAGTACTAAAGTTTATATCTGTAGTAGAACACAGGAGAAATCAAGGTGTCCTTGCAATGGCAATACAGGTTCCTCTCTTTATGCATTGGAATCTTCTATATGCAACTCCTTAATTGAAAAGGAAAAGGAATGCCAATAGATTGACACTGTTTGAAGAAGGTCATACTTTGAATTTTTAAGTACAAAATATGTACTTGCTGATAAACTAGGGTCAGGTACTAGTTGTTGGAAACTGGTGATTCCCCTGGCACACCTCCTTAGACATTTTTGATGTACAGTTTCTGTTCACATAAAAATATTTATTTCTGCTGACAGGTCTCATCTGCTGTTTCCTTGGCATCATTTATTTCTCTGCATTTGACTTCAAATCTGTTGTACTAAATCTGTCTGAGAACAGATACATCTTGAATTTTGTGTTTGAAACACTAGTACTGCTATAGTATCATTCTATTTTCTCCACTTTTTATTTTCAGCTGTTTAAAGCAGTCATTCTTATTGCCTGTTTTCCACTTGATAGTGAAGTTAAACGTGTGAACATCATAACTACCAAAAAGTAAGATCCATTTTTTTAAACATTAAGAGAAATGAAACAAGGCAAGTGGAAAGAAGATGCTGACAGAAAGATGATGATTTGCAAGTTAGTGCAATAAAAAGCAATAAGTCCAGTTAACAAAAGTGTATTTCCTTGCAGTTATATTCTCTGTATCTCCTGAATGTACCAAACCAGAAGCCAGTGCTTCAGTATGGAAGAATATGGCAGATGGAATTACTTCTATGCAAGTATTAAACAGAAGGGCTCTACATTATCTGTGTCATGAT
Source organism: Aleadryas rufinucha (assembly GCA_013397815.1). Classification (NCBI taxonomy): domain Eukaryota; kingdom Metazoa; phylum Chordata; class Aves; order Passeriformes; genus Aleadryas; species Aleadryas rufinucha. The sequence continues at coordinate 743,330 of VZTH01018008.1, forward strand.
TTGGATTTGGGCTTGAGTCCCTATGCTGTCTATTCTTAGCATCATAAAACATAATGGAAGTATTTAGAGATTCAAATGCATAGATTCATGCTGTATATCACTTCCTTATGTATCTGCAGATGGTGTGTATATTTTTGCATATTGGATTTTATGGTGGTTAGAATACATTTGATGGGGTAAATGTAGGGGAGCGCAAAGATTCATTGCAAGTGATTAATTCAAAGACTTATATGTGTCTTTTGTAAGCCATTTGGTTTCCAATAAAGACTCTGAATCATTACCTTACTTTATCACTACTTCTTTTTAACTTTGATGAAATTTTTTTTCTTGTTTAGTCAAAAAGGCTGGGAGTTGGATCTATTAAATTTGGATGCTTGATGTTGAAGGATTTGCCTATACATGAGCAGAATAAAAACAACTAAGACCTTGTAGTGCATAGAAAGAGAATATAGGAGGTCTGTTTTTCTAAGGTTTTTGATTGAGACCCCAGATAAGCACTCCAATGTAATGGCAAGTGAAAACAGTGTATGTTTGAATTATGCATGTCCTGCAAATATAAAGGCAGAAAGTTATGCAAACTTAGTCACAGGAATGGATTTCAGTGATCAGTCACAAGTTGATCAATTCAATTAATCAGGTTTTTTTTTTCCCTCAGCTCAGTGGAGTTTAAAAGTTATGAAGTTCCCAAACTCTGTTCTTGAGAACAGGCTTTCCTCACACTATTCAGTTTTTAAAACTTCTTCTCACAGGAAGCTACTAAAAGGGAAAGATGAGTCTGCAAATATTATATGGAGGGTGCTCACCGGGAGAATTATCTTAACTTTTGCAGTGGCCTTCATTCTTCATCACAGGTGGAAATTTTATGAAACCAACAGTTTGTGAACTAGCCAGATGTGTTTAAGCTATTATGAAGTTTGTATGAAAGCAAAGGGAAGGCACAGCACAAGTAATTTCTTCTCCATTTGTTGTTTCATGAGAAGGAGATGCCCTTTGCCCATGCTGGTGTTCCACAGCACCTACTCTCTTGACAAGGTGTCTGTCAGCATAGTCCTATGGAGCTGTCTGAAGTAATGTGGAAGGTGAGATAAGGGAAGGAGTTACAAGACAGTGATGTCTTTTAGAAGAAAAGAGTCTCAAAATTAATCAAATTGGTCACATAAATGTCATTTTCCTTGATTTATTTCTCAAGAGTTGATGGAAATGACTCTGATTTCAGAGAGCCTGGCATTGCTCAATCGGCATTACATAGCACCTGTTCAAATCAATAGAAATATGTTTCTTAGTTTTAGCAGATAGTGTTGTCTGACAGGATGTGACTGAAATAAGTCAGCCTCAAGAACTAACAGAAGCGAACTAAATACCAGTCTCAGTGCTTGCTTTCTGTCTCTGGGGATATATTTTCATAGTGGCATTTAGGATTTTAGAGCTTCATCTTCTAAACTGGTTAGCTAAGTGAGAAACTTTGGCTCTCATTAGTAGTTATTTCCAGATATGTTCAAAGATGTGGCACTAGAACCCTAAGCATTACTTCACCGAGCTTAGGATTTTCAGGAAATTTCGGAAACGTACAGCTCTAGCCGTAGTCTTGCAAGTAAAAAACTTTCACATGAGTAATCTGATCTACTTCAGCCTTCCGGTTATGGGTAGGGCGCTGCTGTGTCCCACTCCTTTGAAGGAGTGACTTATTCTATAGGGAGCTCAGTTTGCCTGATTGAACTTTTCTACAAGAAAGAGAAAGCTTATTAAGAAAGTAGGGGACAAATTTCATTCTTCCTGAGTAAAGCCCATTATGATGAATGAAAACCTTTAAGAAGGTGGCTAATGTGGTACAATCACTTAATGAGATGCATGCTGGTTTGTCATGGTACTGCTCTGTTTATATGTGTGTAGATGTAGAAGTTTTAAAAACATGTAATTGGTTTGTGATTAGAAACTTTAGTCACATCCCCATAATTGCTACAGTGAAATCCAGAAAATACATCCTAGGCACTTCTAGGTGATTGCTCAGTAGTCTTAAAGTCTTGTCTCAGGCCTTTCTAAAAGTGCAATTCTTTTATTTGAGGAGAGGGGGAGTTGTTTTTTAAGACAACAGAGCATGTTTCATATAAGAAAATACATTAAAAATGTTTTTAGTCTGTGCATATTATTGCAAGGACAAGAAAAAAATTAGAACTTGGAGGAGAAATTTGGAGGAATGGCATCCTGAAGCAATACTACACTTGAAAAGCATACTGAAGGCATAAATTCTGAAGTTGCACTTTGAAGAGCACCAGCAATCTATAGATTGCTGAATCTGAATAGGTCAATAGGATGACCAAGAGTCTGAGTCAGTACTAATACACATTTGTCATTTATTCTTCCAACTGTATTAGTGGTGATGCTACTGAATCCTGTTAGCAGCCAACATGACCAGCCTCTGTAAATGAAGGTGTTGAGGGTGACAGCAAGACCTCATTGATGAGGTGTGCAGTGCAATGACATCTGAACCGAGCAAGCAGAACGGGTGGGACATGGGGTGTTAGACAACTAACACAAACATTTAAATTGCAGACACAGAATGACTGAGGTTAGAAGGGATGCCAGTAGGTTATCTAGGCTAACCTCCTGTTCAATGTTCAAACCACACCAGGTTGCTCAGGACTTTGACATCTAGTTTTGAAAGCCTCCATGAACAGAGGCTGCATAACATTTGTGGACAACACAATATTCCAATCCTTCAAAGTCCTCATGGTGGAACAAGTTCTCCGTATACTCAGTTTAAACTTATGTCTGCTGTTTCTTGTCCTCTCACTGGGCATCATTTTGAAGTGCCTGGCTCTGTCTTCTCAATGGTCTCCTCATAAGTAAAGTAACCTTAGGTTTCTGTTAGTTTCCTGAAGTAGACTTCTGCATGCTGAAAAAACCTCTTTCCCTCATCTTCTCCTTACAGAGGAGTTTTTCTAGCCTCTAACCATCTTTGTTGCCTTTTACTGAGCAGCTTTCTGCAGTTTGCCACTCTTTTTTGGTACTGGGAGAATGATACTGGATGTTGTGTTTAGCAATGGGCCCGTGTTTTTCTTGTCCAGACCTATTATTGCATATTTAGCGTAGAAACGATTCTTACTGCCCTTGATGCCCCTTGCCAGTTTCAATCCTAGCTAAGCGTTGCTTTCCTAGACAGATGTTTGTGCAGTGTTTCTAAATTCCTTCCTTGTAGCCTGTCTAATTAGAATGCTGCTTCTGGAGTAGAGGCAGGGTTCAGAGGTCCAGGCATCCTGTCCCATGTGTGTATATGATTGCTCTAATGACATAGTCTTATTGCAAACACTGTATGCAGGAATATTTTGGAAGACAGCTAGCAAGTGCAAAGAAAAATAGAAATATGCCCTTCACAGTGATGTTTGGTGTTTAATGTTTACATATATTAATGCAAACCTTTTTTGACAGTTTCCTGGTCCAGGCATAGACTGTGCCTGTTATGGCAGTTTATATTTCTGATAGCCATAAGAAACCATTTCAGCTTCTCGGAGATGATAAAGCTATTGCCACTGTGAGTCAAATTTACTTGGAAGTTAATGCAGTTGTCCATCTAAACTTTATGATAATGTCTTGTTCTTCTGTGCTGAGTTACTTGGCACCATTGTATCTGTCACATTTAATAAAGATATATTCGTCTTCAACTTTATTTTATGTAGGAATTGCCAGACTTAGCATATCAACACATCACATTGTATCATTACTATGAGATCGGGTTGGTTTACGATAGCAAAGAGTATGTCCTTCAATATTAGAAAGTTAGTGTGTTATTGTGGTTATCACTACTCATAACAATGTTTATTTTCCTATTATAATATATGATTAAAATTCTGACAGATGTTCCAAGGTTGCCTGACAGAGGTGTTACTACGTGTTACTATTTTAAATGACTGCTTATTTGCATTTGTTGTTTCATTATCTCTAATAGATGATGACATAGCATAGTGGGGGAAAAAATTATGTTAAACCAATGTTGTGAAAGAGACACTTTTAATGTGGTAAACACAAAATTACCTTGACAAGCCAAAGAGACTCTGTAATGTTCCACTCTATAGCTCGTTTTAAGGAAAGGAAAAAAAAATCTTCTTTAAACCCGAATACCTTGATGTTTAATGATGATTTAGTTGTTGTGTAAGCTGAAGAAGAAAGCATTTGTGTTACTGGTCTGTAGGTATAGTTTGGATAGAAGTTGTTATTTCTGTGTGGATTGAGTGTATATTTTTATTTTGAGATTTAAATCCCAGATAGAATCAGTCTTGGGGGTTGAATTGTGTGTAACAGCCAGAAGCAGTGACATCCACGGTCTTTTCCGTAAAAGTCTGTGACCAGTCCAGCTCCACTTGGCTGAAGCTACTGATTCAGAGTAGGAATGAAATGTTTGGTTGGGTTCAAAAGCTAAGTGTCTTCCCCCGCACTAGGGCACAGCCAAGCACCATAATGCTACTTTTGCTTACAGCTCAGCTGGAGGAAGGACAGGAGCTAAAGGTGTATTTCCCAACAAGTCTGTTCCCAGGTTTACATTTGCAAATTGCCTTGGCAACTATTGACCGTCCTTCATTTTTAAAAGGTAAGATCACCCTGAATACATATGAGTACCAGACACTGAGAAGTTAGCCAGCAGGTATGACAAGGTAGTCCCAAATCTGTGTCCACTCAGTAAGTTTTCCTGTTATGTCATCAAATAATTTTTCTTTATGCAAGAGGAGGGTTATCGTAGAAATGATGTGTAACATTTCCATGTGAACCTCTGAGCTGTTACAAGTCAGACAGCAGATTACAGCCCATCATTTTCTCTGATTTAAATCAGTAGGAATCTGAAGTAGCTGCACTGACACATTAGAATTTCCCTCATATGCGTCACTTTATCTGAGAATGAAATTCAACTTTTAGTCATTCAATTCAGGCAAGCCATCTTTTTCATCCAAGTGGATGTCCGCAGCTATGGTAACTCATAACATTAGCTGTAAGTGGACTTGAACTGGATATTTGGAACTCTTGATTCTAAAACTGACCATCCATGGGCAATGTTTTGCGTTTTCTCTTTCCAGTCATTGACTTGACTGTTTGGTCTGCCAGCTCTGTTTGCTTTCCATTTTGCTCAGCACAATCCTAGATATGGTTTTTAAATGATACTGAAATATAAATGATGACAACAGCTTTTAAAACAGGAACTATTAAACTCTAGAAAGTCTCCATCTGCTTGTATATCAGTATACAGAATATTTTCTGCCCAATGCCTGGTGTTCATTATAGAGACATTTTTGATTGTTTCCATATATCCTGCTCTGACCCAACTAGGAGTGTAAATCAGCAGAAATTATTAGGAATCTGTCTTTGGGAGATGATCATCTCTATTTTGTAGAGCCAAGACATCTGTAGATTTTCAGATAGGTTCATTTTAGAATTTCGTTATGTGTTTATCTAAAATGAATATACAGATCAGTTTTGTTTGTTTATTCCCCTTGTTGGATACTATAATGCTTTTGCATAAAGAGGTGCTGTATAAAAAATAGCTTGCTGGCAAAGGAAAAGTATGGTCTTATGGTCAAAAAGAGGAGTTTAGATTAGTTAATCATTACTGTGCTCTAAACATAAATTCTAGCACACTCTCTGGCATAGGAAGCAGTGGGCATATGAATCCTAGATTAGCCAGAATTCTGGTGTGCTGTAATGCCATAGTGGTGGACTGAAAGGCCAAGTCTTTAGAAATTTATTTTTGTTTTACACAAAACATATGTTTTTGTAACTGTGGTTCAAAAATAGGTTGATAAGTTTGAAGGGCTCCCAAGAAGCCGTAACAATTACTTTATATGTAAATAAAGAGAAGACCTCCAGAAACAGAGAAAAATACATTTTCAGTTTGTTTTCATGAGGAAGAGTTTAAGATCAGCTTTTGCAAGATTCTTTGTGTCCATTGAACATAAATAGCATAGAGCTCTTGAGGTAAACAATCCTCATTGCAAACTGAACATAGTCAATTTTGGAGAATCAGAAGAGGTGGAGGATTGAGCACAGCTAGTTATTGCAACAACGTACTGAGAATTGGTGCTAAAATAGTATTTATCAGTTGTATGACTAGAGGAACTGCTATCAGAAATGCTGTGGGAATCAAGAAAAAAATAGATGCAGTTTATGTGATAGAGGTTTCAGGTTGGGTAAGACTATGGTTTGTGTTAAATGCTAAGTTCAACTAATTGAAAAAAGTGATTTCTCCTGCCTGTGAACAGTGTAATTGAAGATATCTCTCAGTTTAAATCTTCTCTGACACATGGCTGAGCAAAGAGCAGAAAAGTACTAGACTAAGGATTGTCAGATTCATGAGCAAACCCCTTTCTCTTTTACTGTTCTGAATATTCATGTGACACCAAATTTTGATTGGTGCCACTGTTGTTTGGGTTTGTATTAGGTGTTTTTTTTTTTTTCCTTATTAATAGTAGGCAAAGTCTTCATTTATTTCCATTCTTTTACCTACTGATCATCATATAGTCAAAGAAAAAGATTTTTATTTCAATCTCTTTTGGTTAAGATTTAGTCTAGCTTCAAAGTAATCTGGGAAATGAAGAAAAAGTGGTAATTTTAAAAAACAGAAGTCAAGGTTTCTGCAGCCAACCACTGACCATTTTCAACACCATGTATAGCACTCATCCTAGTACCATATTACCTAAAACATCTTGGAAAACAGAAGGTGTTTTCATTGAATCAGCAAATAAAGAATTACATGTAAAAAACCAATTTCTTAACATTACCTCTTCTACAGGTTTCAAAGTCTTGTCTTTGCCTTTTTTTTTTCCATAAAATGTGACAAGACTAGGCTGTAAAAGAAGGAAAATTGCACTCCAGGTGCTAAGGTCAAATAAAATGAATCACTTGCAGAGTGGGTCTTTAGTCAGATCACTACCCTTCTGTGAATTTTTTGAAAATTCACCTGTAGAGCGAGATGTAAGCTTTGTGCTTTGCACTGCTTCTTTTTATGGGGTTGTGGGGACATTACAAATGTATTTTTCTCTAGTCTTCTGCTTTCGCTTTTTATGTTGTTTATCCAATATGGAGAAGGAAAAGGTACCTTCAGGTTTATTACTTTCTCCTTTAATTTAGCTAATGTTGAGATTAGAGCTGGATGAAAGCATTGCTATGCTAATAGTTACATTTATTGCACTTTTATGCATTAGCAATGGTAAATAATCGCCCCAAGACAACATCTGTTCTCATTTGTCTAGTTTCATTTGTGTTAATGTATAAACTGGGCTTTTGATAATCACTTACCTACTTTAAAACTTACTTCTGCGTGTTGTACTACTGGTTTTGGTTGCCAAATTATGTATCTAGGTAAGGCTCTTTAACTTCTACATCAGCAACAAACCCAAGTCTAGGAAGAAAGTTCTCGAAATAACTCTTCCTCTGCTCTGTCATTGCTATGTCTGTCACTGCACTGTATTCCAGCATGGGATATATTCAGTCTGTTTTATCACATTTCTTGTAGTTACTGCTACATACTGTCAGATCTTGGTTTCATGCTAGCAATTTTCCAAGTTTTTGTCGATGTATTAATTTGTTGCTTATTTTAATTAAAACCACTGGCTCTTCACAGGAATATTTTTTCATACAAGAGCTTGTTTTTGCCTGTGCATGTGAATGGGGCTAAACTGAGTATCTCAGGGACTGATCAGGTGTTGTTGTAGTTTATTCCCTACTTGATGGTTTGCCAGTGTGTCTTAATTCTAGGAAAGTTCAGTGTGGGAGTGGATACTTTTCTCATTTCTTTTTTTTCTGAGGAGACTCCTAAACCATATAAACTACCTGTGCCTTTGACCATGTTCCTGACTCTAGGACTGCAGTTTTACCTCAGATTACCAAACAGCCTTTGCAAAATATCTCTTATTTTGTGACACTTCTGATGTGTGGTGAGATGGGACAATAACAATTTATACGTAGTTTTAGTGGTGCAGTTATAAAAATTATCTTTTGTTGCAACTGAATTGCAATGAAATGTGATCTTTAAATTCAGCCATCATGTTAGCCAATGTGGCAAGTGTGGCTTTGGTCCAAGAAAAACACTATGAAATTATATCCTTGACAGATGCTTCAGCATAGTCAGAGTGACTAAACCTCGTTTTAACTTAGCCTTATGCCAATACAGCTCCACTAATGATTATATAATTGTGAATATGAAGCAAGACTTACATTTAGAGAGAATTGAACCCACCTAAATGCATTTTGTATATTTTCCATGCAGCTGAAGTTCTGACAAGTGGATTATTAGCTGTCATTGTACCCAGGGGAACAGTGTGGTTCATGGGAATTTGAGAAATCCTGATGGCCTTGTCCATGTTTGGTTCCCTGCCTTCCTTCCCCTTGCTTTAATCATCTGAAACACATTGACCACAGCCTATCTTCTGTGTAAATGAAACATCTAGAAAAATATGAAGATAGCATATCTCTCAGAAAAGTAGTCTTCACATGAATTTTTCAATGTAAGCTTATTTTGGGATGTTTCACATTTTGCTTCATTCTCACTTCAAATGTGGCAAGTGTTAATAACACCCTAAAAATAGTGTTCTTTAATTTGTCCCAGTTTCTTTAAATCTATTTTTGTATCTTCATGAACATTTTCATGTCTTTTACCCTTGTTGACTGGTCTTGTTTTTAAATCTAATAACATCTCAATTCTTACTCTATCTGAATTTTTCTGTGCTCTGTTTCTGTGGATCAAATTGCATTGCTCTTCTGGGTTACATACAGGGAGGACTGGTTACTGCTGCTGCTGCCAGATTTTACACAGGATTTTGTACACTTGTAGCTAAGAAGTAGTGTGAACTTAAATGTGATTGGTTTTGCACTATCCTATTTTTACTTATCAACCTGTAGCAGATGGGTAAATTCTCCACCTGTTCTTACTGCTGTATCCAGCTGTTTCAGTGATAATTATAATTTATCAATATGGGAATAAGTCACAGACAAACACAAAAGTATAAAAGCCATTTTGGTTTGGATTAAGGGAAGAGTAAAGGAAATCAGAGATGCCCTGAAGTTCCATATCAGGCTTTTTCCACTTGCAGTATCTCTTAATATGGTCTGTGATATTGAAATCAAGAGAGATTTGGCTTCTATTCCCAGTTTCTACAGGTTTCTACCGTGACAGTAGGCAGCTGAGCTAAGCCAGCATTGCTGAGAACTTTGAGTGTCTGAACAGAGTCAGTGCTTCTTCCCTCTATTTCCCATTTCCTGTGTTATCGTGGCTTCTTGCAGCTCAGTAGAAGTGATGATGTGATACTTGGTTCATTTCCATATCCCATCTCTATTTTCTCCATCTACATTTCATACCAACCTCGAGTTTTGATATTGGAAGCATCAAAGAGGTCACTCTAGGGAGAATTTTTCTTTGTATTATCCAAATGTATGGGTCTTATGTGTGGAAATAAAACTTTTATGAGCCTGCCTAGGGCTGTGGGATAGTGCCTGTTCTCCTGCCTATTAACCTTTGTCTCCAACTCAGAATACAGTAAGTGCTGTATGTCTTTTTTCTTGGCACTTACCACAGTATCTCACCATTGCTGGATTAAATACATTCTTCTATAAATCATCCAGTTTAGAAAGACCAAATAGTTGAAATACTGTGTGTTGCTTTGGAAGATGTGTGAAAAACATAGGCTTGCAATTGGAGCTTCAATTTATTGTTTTAGCTGGAACTGTAGTAGCTAATGTCCACAAAATTCATCCAGATGTATTCAGTAATAATAGGCTGCTTTCCTGATTTGTTATACATAACATTAATACATAACTTTAACATAATTGTGAAATAAGTAATGCATGCTTTACTATAGACTTGAAGCATATAGGTGTAAAAGTTCTTTTCATTATTAAATTGTAGATAGGAACCTTGTGTGGTTGAAGAAATCGTCAGTGTTATTTTACTTCAGTTCATCTGTTTCCCTAAGGTCAGGTTATAAAGTTTCTCATCAGATTTGTCCTTTCATAGTAGAAAATAATCTGCCTTATTTTCCTGGAGGCAAAGCATTGCAGGAGAAGCTCCCCATCTGATGTAGTAATCCCTGATTGAAAAGGTATGTCTAATAGCAACTGTCCAAAATTCAGGCATTATCTGACTCACACTGAGCCTCCCTTCACTGTGAGCACAATTGTGAATTTCTCATGGACCTGTCAATGGAATTTAAATAACAAATGCCACCTGGGATTGACTTTTGGGATTGACATAGAAAAAGCTGTGCAGATACAGGTTAGTTATTGGATGCTTATGTGCACATGTGCATAATGGAAGGAGACAATATTCTTACTAAAATATTTTTATTTTGTATGCATTTATAATGACTCAAAAACCCTATGAAAGGAACATTGATACACTTAGTCTTCTGTTGCATACAGACTACAATGTACAGTGTTTCAATTAAAAAAATAGGAATATGCTTGAGGCCAAATGGGTGGCAGTACTCAAATCTTTGATAAGTAAAGTTACAAAATCCTGTTTCTAGCCTATTTTGATGACAAAAATTTTGTTTTGAATTTGAGTGTATGCATATGATGTCTGTGTCTGAGACTGTCATTCCTGGGGAGATATAGCAAAGCAACCTCAGTTCCTAGCAAAAGCAGTGTGGTTTGAACCAACTCTGTCTTATTTTTAGCAGCCAATCAAAGTAGGGTAATGAGAACTAAACCCAAATCTTAAAAATGCCCTTTATCCCACCGCTCCCTTCTTCCTAGGCTCAGCTTCACTCCTGAATTCTCTACATCTATTCCCTAGTGACACAGAGGGATGGAGAATGGGAGTTGTGCTCAGTTTGTCGCGTGTGGTCTCTGTCACTACATTCTCCTCATGGGGAGAACTTCTCTCACCCTTCCCCTGCTCCAGCATGGGGTCCCTCCCACAGGAGACAATCCTTCCCAAACTGCTCCAACATTGGTCCCACATATTCTCACTTCTTTCTCTGGCTGAAGAGGCTCTGGCACAGTAATTTTTTCCATTCTTAGATATGCTGTCCCAGAGGCTCTACCGCTGTCACAAATGGGCTCAGCCTTGGCCATCAGGGAACTGCCTGGCATTGGTTCTATCAGACATGGGGGAAGCTTCTGGTAGCTTCTTGCAGAAGTCACTCCTATAGCCCCCACCTTCTACCAAGACTTTGTCATGCAAACCCAGTACATCCTGTTACTGCTGCTGAGAGCCTCCTTTGTTTCATTTTATATATTAACAATTCCTGACTTTAACTACAGTTTGAGAAACCTAATGATCTCCTAGAGATACTCATTAACTTTGGTAGGGATGATATGCAGACGGATATGCCATATACAACTTGGACTGAAAATTAATTTGTACACCCCAGGCCTTTGGTCTCTAACTCCTTCAGCGTGTAACCAGGTTTTTCCTAATAGATGAGGAGTGTGCAAGCGTGAAGTATGCTGAGATGGGAGACAGAAAATGCAAATGGTGGTTAACAGAAGCAGTAAAGTGGGAGAGAATCTGGAATAAGAAGCAGAAGAAAGGAAAAGGGGAAGAGGGGCACTAGCAGTAGCTGTGACTTCCCTGGGTTGTGGCCCAAGGTCACTGGCAGGGGCTCCATGGCCATGTTGCAGCTCCTGACAGGCTTTTGCCAAGGACAACTGTTTGTTTTGCCTGTGGAGCTGGGTCTGACTGTTCCACTCATCATTTTGTATCGGTTGTGTACGTGGAGTTACTCAGCTCCTGTTTAACCAACCCCAGCCCTATCAAAGGCTCTGTCTTTTGGAGTCTTTACAACCACTGAAACCTATTTATTTTTAATCACCTGTTTCTGGGCTATTATTGTCTCTTAGTGCTTTGTTTTGGAACCCAGAATGGTGACAGGAATTTTTGGGTTCTGGGCTTCCTTGCCTTTAATATTGCAAACTGTGTTATCTGCAGCTTTATAGCAGCTGTGGCATCAGCTTTTTGGTTTTGCTCCTTTAAGCTACTCACTAGTGGGGAGAGATCGATCCTTCAGATGCCCTTACTAATTTTCAGCTTTATTTTCTGGGTGTTTTAAAATTAATTTGAAACCTGATAATGTCTATTTATTTTATTCCACACCATCTTCAGGGATATTCTGGAACAGATTTAGAAATCTGTGATTTGCTTATCTTGACTTGCACCTTGCAAGCACTGCTCTTCCCTTTTTGAATAGTTTTGATATTTAAGCTCCTAATTTTGGGTGATGCAGTTTCTGTTGGACACGAAAAGAATAGATTTGTCCTTGCATGTGCTGTGAATTTCATTTTACTTTGCTTTCTCCATTTTACTAAGTCCTTCTGCAATGCCTGACAGCCTTTCCAGGATGTCATTAGAAGGGAAATAAATTAGTGTTTGATTGTGGTTTTTTGCAATCTCAAATTTCATTTGAATATATATTTTGTATTTGCAAATGTATATTTTGTATTTGCAAATGTGAACAAAGCAGTGTAAGTGAGCACAAAAATGTACAGTTTTATATTCCTTAAAAAATTGCTAGATGTTCCGGTTTTTTTTTTAATTACATATAAGTAATTAAATGGTGGATTACCAAAAAAAACATTTCTCAGTAATTATCTTCAGGAGTTAAATTTTGACTATGTGAAAGTGTAGTATTTCTGACTTGAAATTTAATAACATGATATGGACATGTTAAAATGTCCATATCAGGTGGATATCATAAATCAGGTGGATATTAAATGATCAGCCATGGAGTGGTTGATTATTAACATTACCTGCTATTGGCTATAACAGCTGAGTACAGTGATGTATACTGCACAGAGATATTTTTCTTGACAGAAAATAGCCAAGGTGCCATGCTCTTATATTTTCCTTTTCTTGATTTCTCTTAATCTGAACTATACAACTGGAGATGATAGAAGTTTTTCTATCAAATTAATAAAATAGATGTTATGTTTTTAATTTGAAGCATTTGTCAAGTAAATATTATTTGCACTTGCATAATAGATTGGGAAAGTGAGATGCTTGACATCAAGCTAGGATTGTAGCTGGCAGACTGAAATTTTATATGCTTGGGAATAAACAGTTCTCAAGGTGCAGAAGTAATGACTATTTAATGACTTGAAACCTCAGTAATACATTATATTCAAGTTTTATTTAAATATTATTTTTATCCGAGCTATTTTATTCCATACCTTGCTCTTTTATTTATAAACATACTTCTGTAATTCTTTTGTTACAATTAATCCTTTTGTACAATCTGTTCCCAGAAATAAGTTATACATTTGACAGAATTTGTATTTGTTGAGATGTTTTAGATTGGGATTAGGCAATAAGTAGTACTGCTTTCAAGAGAATTAAAGCATCTCAGAATGTTAATGACATGACTTTTCTCCATAAACTTGTGGCAAATGAGATAGTGAATCTAGATAATCATATAATAGATATTATTCTGATTCCGTGATTATCATCTTTTAGTACTGGTCATCAGATTCAGTCTAAGTATAAATTATTGAAGGAAATGTATGATATAGGTCAGTCCAGTCCTAGATATGGATAGGGGATAGATAGGAAGAGGGGATCTGTGTTATATATTTTGTAGTTGTTGCAGAGTTCTTTGGGGTGAGGCACTTGTGAGCAATTCCAGCAATGGTTCTATTGGAATTAAGATAAGTTGTCATTTTCTATTAAATTTCTATAAGTTGCTGTAAAAGTTAATGGCAAGCAACATACTGGCTGTGCTTCTTAACAAGAACGGCAATAATGATAATACAAGTTGGGTTAAGGAAGTAGTTTTGTGCTTTCTGCTCAGTTTTCACACTGAGCCTAATAGGCTACTGGTGTAGTTCAGAGGCTTCCCTAAAATCATGCACTACTTGTTGAATGCATTTCTGTCAGCATTTGAGAATCCGAAAAAAAAAGAATGTTTTAATCTATTAGTTTTGTCATTAAACAACAAAAAGAACCCCCCTTAAAAAAAAAAACAAAACAAAACAAAAACCCAACAACAACCACAAAAACAAAACAAAACCAAAAAAAAAAAAAAAAAAAAAAAAAAAAAAAAAAAAAAAAAAACCCAAACCAAACAAAAAAAAAAACCCTCTTTGNAACCAAACCAATAAAAACCTGCCTTTAAAGCAGGAGTCTTGCTCTGAGTGCAGTGTCTTGGTGTCAGCTGTCTGGTAGGTAATGCCTCTAACCAGGAGATACAGACCTTATTAGACAGTGCAAGGTGAGAGAGAAATGTTTCCTATAGACTGTACAAGCTTTTGTATTCAAGAACATGCAGAACTCAGATTTGGTGAGTTTTAGCTGGCTAGAGCTAGGCTTGACTACTTCTCTCTTTGAACACAAGATCAAAAAAGGAAAGATGATGAAATGTGGTGTCATTAGTTTCACTATAAATCACTTGAGCAAGCATTCAACAATTCATTAAAAGAGCTAGGGAATGAGAAAGTTTTCCTACTTTTTGAATAGTTTATTTAATTAATGAACATTTGGTAAACCTGTTCCACTAAAACAGGAATTAATCTATCCTTTTGGTTGAGACTCCATAGTTCTTTGCAATTGCTTTTCATGGTCTTAAAACCTCCCCCCACAAACACAAAGCATACATCCCAATCCAGAAGATTAAGTGGAAGAGTAATGTGAAATAATGTTAATTTTTTTTAAAAAAAATTGTTTTTTGAAGGAATACAGCTCAAAAACAGAGAAAAAACTGACTAAATATTTCTGTAGACACCTACCTCTTGCAGAGAAGTAACAGTTTCAGTTGTGAAAATTGGATCTATGAATAATTATCCTCGGATGTTTTAAGAGCCACCTTATTTACAGAATGACTTTCTAGATGACAGTTGTTAAAAGATTGGTTTTAAGTCATAAAATAATTTGATAAATAAATCAGCCTTGATTGAAAAAGAAACTTGAAATTGCATCAGGCAAATATCAAACCCCCAGATTGTTATCATTAGCATAAAATTGTTATAAATAGGTGAAATTAAATGAAATTAATAGCTCTTTAAAAAGACTTAAGAAGGTTGTAGTAGAGAATGCTGCAGGTTTTGCTTGTCTCAAGTAAAGAGTTCGCTGAACTTCAGCATGATGTTTAAAGCTGTTGCAATTGCACTTACATAGTCTCATCTTCCTCACTTTTCCTTACCAGCCCCAGCTCTAGGAATATTTGTTGTGGCTCAGAAAAACTTGCTCTGTCTCTCAGGACTGTAACTGCTGTGGCTGTAAGTTGGGCTCTTTAAGACTGGGGAAAGGGGAAAATAACTAGACAGAAGCTGATCAGTATCTTTTCTGCTATTCAATGTATGAAGTACTAATGAGGTTATTTAATTCTGTATCTAACAATGAATATGATAACACTGAAAACAGATTAGGAACCCATTCTAAGAGAAGATTCCTCAGCAATTTTAAAAAGGAAGATCAAATCAATATCTTCATCACAATTATGTACAAACACAGTTTAGGGAGAGTGTCACTCCACCCAGAAAGAGCTACAGTAACCAACGAGCAGAACTACTGCATTGCCTGTCATCCAGCAGGTATCTTTAGATACATTTCTGAAAGGATTAGTTAATTTTATTTTTAGTTGCCAGCAGGCATAGCTATTCATTTTGACCTCATAATTCTGAGGTTAATTTATTTCAAAGTCGAGAAAGAAAATATCCTGGAATGAAAATGTTTGAAGTTGAATTTACTGTATAAACAAATACATGTTATTCATAATAGTATACAGGATACTGAATATAGACTAAAGTTCCAATGTGGTAACAGTTTTGGCTTTTATTTATTTAATAGTAGTTTTTCTTCAGTGTATAGGTGCTGAGTTGAGGTAGGAAAACATTTCACTCTAGCAGCAGACGTGTTCTCTCTTGAACCAATGATGTCTTTTTATACAGAAGATGAAAAAATGTGGAACAAAATTACAATTCTCAAGTAAAATTGCTTTAAATACTTGTAACAATGTGTTTGTAGCCATACATTATGTTACTGTAAGTATACTTTAAAGATGGTTGTGCTCATTGAGGAAGATGTGTTAGGAATGTACGCAGGAGACCAGGAAAGATGGAAAAATCTGTGTTAAATTTGTTGATTAAGTATGAAATTAATTGCTCAATTTTAGTTAAAATGTAACTATCATGTTAAACAAGATAACAACTATCTTAGAGTTGTCATCTTTTATCACATAATGTAATGAATCTTCAGTACAAATCTGATATAAATAGCTGATAAACCCTTCTTTAGTACAAATTTGCATATTCAAACCTCCTTTTTAACAGCATATAAACACAGAAGCAGATATTCCATAGTGGAATAGTTATCTTGCAGTTCAGGTGTAATACTAAAGGGTCAGATTTTCAGTGGTGTAGATTATTACAGGTGGCTTTAGATTCTCTGAATAGTCTAACCTGTTCTTTGTGAAGAGGGTTAGTAAGTGACATTGTGGTGAAAATGCTGGAAAAAAAAATCAATTTTGGTCTTTTTTTCCTCAATTTTTTTGTTGTTGCTGTTATTTTGTTTTTGGTTTGGTTTGGTTTCTTTTTTTCAGAGCAAGTCATTATTTTCTCTTTGTGTTTCAAAAGCTACTTTTAACCAGATGGATTTTTCTTAAAAAGTATTGCAATACAAGTATAATCTGAGAATTCATAAAGTTTATTCAGCCTGACTACTGAAACACTGCTTTACTGATTGGAGTTATTCATATAAAGGAAAGAACAAGGGACTGTTTTATGTCATTTGAGTTTGGGACATGAAAGACTTTTAAGTAATTTAAGTTCCTGCCCAGAGAATATTGCTATTTTTGAAAGACTATTATCACATTAAATTCAATGTGACTTTGCATATTTTGTTTTAAATTCCCCATAGGATTTATAATAGTGTGTTATAGCCTTTATAGCAGTACATCAGATCATAACACAAATCTTTGAAGGTTTTGTTAAGACATTCTTGAAAATTTTTTTTGGTTGTCAGTATGGTTGATGAAATATCTACTGAACTGGCAGGTAGTTACATAAAGAGTAGCAAAATCTCTTAGGGTGAATGTAATAGTATATCTAATGTGACATGCAGAAGAAGAAGCTGTGTTTTAACAAAAATGATGCTTCAGAGTTCAATTTAAAGTTTTTTTTTTCTTGATTTAGATTTATTGCAAGTGAAAGGTTATCCCAAGCAGTCACTTTCTCTCCTTTCTTTTGGTGAGCAAGAAGAGGCACTGGATAAAACAAAGCTTTTGATTTAGTGATACTCTTGGCTTTCCATACTGGGAAGCCACAGTTAATTTTTTAGGATCAAAGGAGAATATTTGGGACTTAGTCCCATTCCAGAAGAATGCATAACATAGAGACCATACCATAATATAACATCCAGTGGATAGCTAGACTCTGCTCTGCTGCCCTTTCAGTAAATCCATGCTTGAGTTTAGCTGTTGCTAGCAGGGAGTTACTCATCCTAATTGTCCATTATCAGAAAAGAGATCAAAGTGGCAAAACCTGCATATCAGTTGGAAAAGGGAGAAAAGAAAATAGCTTCAGGTCATATAAACTCATTCTGAGGTTTTATGTTAACTTGCACAAGGTGTAGCTTTTTCCATTACCTATGGATGCAATGAAGATGAAACCAATTTAGAGTTGCTTAACCATAATTGCACCCACTTAGAAATCACTTCTGCTTTTGCATTTGTAGCACAGTTTGTATCCATTAGTGAATGTGCTTAATAATAATTTACCAAGTGTTACTGCAAACAGAGAACTTATGCTGAAGGAAAACAAATGACTGAGATAGAAAATTGACTGGCTTTTGTTTTAAATAAAAAAAGAAAAAGACCATTACCTAATTGAGAGAACAGAGTTTGTATCTTAGCTAAACACCAACCAGCACAAGTGTCTTGCCAAATGAAGAGATACTTCAAGAAAATATGTGCCTTGGCTTTCAACCTTTACAGCAGGCTGGTTACTCTTTTTCTGTGTGTGTATATTTTCTGTCTTGGGAGATTTAAAAACTTATCATCTCTCCAGAGACTACATAAACAATCAGATTCTTCTGGAGTTCCATGGTTGCTGAGTTTTCATGAATGTGAATTTGGATTTGAGCACTATAAATTGGGATGGGTAGGATTTAAACACTTACGTGAACTTCTATGTCTAGATCAGATGCCTAATAAAGATATTACATGACTGGCCTGCTAGTATTTTTATTTTGAAAATGAGTATTTCTTCAAAGAAATTGCTGCATGCTTAACAGGGCAAGAGCAAATCATTGGTTCTTTGGCTCCCCTGACTTATTTGCTGTCAGTGTTGAGTTATTTACAATTTATTAATCACATTATTGTTTAAGTATTACATAGATTAGTGTATGAGTGATATTATAATGTGCACAAAAACTGATACTAAGGATGAACAGGTCAGATGTGTATAATCTGTGTTTTTACATGTGTTTACACATATAAGTTGTAAGTATTTCCCTCATTAACATTACTCTGATATTGCAATCAATATGAGAGGATGAAGAAAGATTGTAACACTATTTACGGTACCATAGCTTGCTGCAGCAGCACCTGAGGAAAGGAAACACTCACCATAGCCTGGAAGTGTGGTCTTGGGCAGGTCATTTAAGATTTAAATGTGAACGTGACATGAATAGTAGGAAAATGTGACAAGCTCATGCACTCCTTCTTAGCTGAGTGTCAGTGGAGCCATATTGTGATTGGACTCTGACTCCTGAAATTGTTTTTCTCTACAAGAGACAGACTCTCGACTATGTAACTCCATACAGTCACTCAGCTTTGTGGTTAGAGAGCTTCTTTAACTGTGGGTTTGAATCGGCTTGTACAGACAACAGAACTGAATCTGGGTCACCCATATCAAGTGTACAAGTGTTTTAACCAGCAGTTATTACATAAAACTGGAGAGTACAGATTTTTTTTTTTTCTATCTTGTGGTCTTATGTAAGAAAGCACAAAATGCCACTGTAATTTGAACTGAGTTTTCCAACTTTTCTCTGAAAGGCATACTGGCTCAAGCCCTTAATGGGTTTAAATGGAGGATTGAATACTTTCTGGTTCCTTACTTGACTTCAATACAGATTAGCTGTGCAGATTCCTATGCCAGTACTGTTGCCAATACACCAAAACTCATTGTGCCTGGATATTGCTCCTAAAATGGGGGATTATGACATGGCCTTCGGTAGTAATGTTTGCAACATATGTTATAGACTTTGACATATTAAGATAGTTTCATACAAAGTCACTGCTTTCCAGGCCGGGAGTTTCTAAGCCGAATATCTAAGTTTATGTAATTTTCAAGTGATAGCGGGTTTTACTTTTCTTTTGCTTTTGGGAAATAAGAAGTTGGGACACAAAAGATTAAAGTTAGGGTACAACCTACCATATAAACAGATAAATGTAGAAAAATTGTCTTAAACTGAATTAGGACTTTTGACCTAATTTTTGGTAGTAGTTAAATTTAATCTCTATTTAATTGATAATTTCAGTTAAAGAATATCAGAGCTAAAGTGTTTTCCCTTCTATCAATGTTAATGTTTTAGACCCTCAGTTGGCATCAGTCCACAATTTTCTTGGAGCTGAATCCATTGCATCAAAGGAGGATCTCTTTTTCCTTTCGTGTTCAAAACCTGTGCTCATCCAAGATGGAGTTTCCCTGCTGTGTTCTCATTCCTTGTCTGCCTGTGCCCAAACTGCTTCTGCATCTAAAAAAAAACCAGTTAGGAAAACACTGTAATGAGGTTCTCTCCTTGTCCGAGAAAAAACTGTGAAGACAAAAAATTACATGCAGTGTACTGCTACTGTGTGTGCATGTATGTATGTATATATAGATATATATACACAAACCCATGTACATGAATACATGCAATATAGCCACCATATTATATAATGTGTAGTTTTACATAATATGTGACAATATGTACATAGTATGTATACATTCAAAGTGTGTTTTGTGTGCTAGTGAAAAAGAACTAAAGAATAAATAAACATACAATCTTCATGGAGGCAGCAAACCCATTTTCCATAATGTACTGTTATTTTTCTCCTTGGGAGACTGAAGGAAAAGAAAAGCTTAAGATGTTAAATGATAGAAGAAAGCAGAATCAGCAACACTCTTAATAAACTAGTAGGATGCCATCCTGAAAACAGCCGCTTTATAATTAATTCTCAGAAATGGGAATTATGAGTGAAATTTAAATGTAAAAATCTAGAGAAAAGATTGGTAAAAATTAATATTAAATGCTTTTGAAACCAACTGGGCTAGTTTTTAAGGCATATTTTTCCAACTTCCTGGAAAAAATCTTATTTCACTATACTTCAGTGAAAGAAAAAACTTACCACAGTATAAAAATTGGCATTGTTACTCTGATTAACCTTTTTTAGTAATACTTCAAATAAAGAAAAAAATACAGAAATTTGCATGTCTTTATTAAATTAAATAATCTATATTTAGGTCTATGTATGAAAGAGGGAGGCTGCAGATATAGCTACTAATTTTAGATATCAATTTATGCTCTTTCCAATTAATGTTGCAATAGAGTATGTGTATGTAACTTGCAGGTAGTAAATATCAAAATAAGGAACATTCACAAATGTCATGTGACTGAGGTCAGAGAAGTGTTCTCTGTGTGTTTATGTATATGTGCATATATGCAACATGCATATGTGTATGTGTGCAAACAATGTATATTTGTATTTGTGTGTACTCTACACGTGTATGCCTGGCAAAAACCTTCAGAAAAATCAAATTAATTATTGCATATGAGGAAATTGTATGCGCACACACACAGACACAACACTAGGCTCTGCATGCTCCCATGTAGTCCAAGGGATTTTTTTTCCCATGTTTTTGTCTGAATCCTGACTTTGTTCAGCACTGGGAAACAACACAGGCTTTCCTCTTGACAGCAGTAAATCAGTCAAAGAAAAGAGCATTTGGAAAGCACCCAGCACATAGAAGGTCATACAATACAACCAGCATTTATGTTTTTAGTATTATTTCTGTCAACAGGGGGTTAATATATCGGAAATGTCTTATCTTTATCCTCTTCTAAGAGTTATCAAAATAATCTGTTTCCTATCCAGTGGAATTCCTAAGGAAGGCATCTCATAGCCCTTCCGCATGCCCGTGCTGTGCTTGGATCAGCAGAGGCAGCTGGAAGTGATTAGAATAGACTGACATGTGAAATCACGTGGGAAGGGATTCATCTCGCTGAAGAAGAGGAATCAATGCTCTGTTCTGTAGGGGAAGAGGAGTTTAAGTACAAAAATGAGCAGATTTTCAAAGGGGCACATGGGAATTGAGCTACATGATTGCACTGATCCCATTTAATATTGCAAATCACATCCTACCCTCAGTAGATTATAAACAGACTGATAATCACAGATGATAGTTTCATAAGAGCATAGGAACCGCCAAGCAGGAGTGAAGCAGTTGTTGCTATATCCTAGTTGTCCCTACTAGCTCTCCCAAAACACAAAGTGGTATCAGGCAAAAAAAAGAACGTTAATAAATATGTATCTGTAAATGTTACATTTGTAAGATGAAAGCTGACATTTCCCAGTCATGCAAGGTTTGATGATTTCATTTTAAAGGTGCACATTATTAGAGATGGGTCAATTGAAAATCTTTCCCTCTTGAAAGGGAAAAAATGTTTGTTTCATCATAAGCAATATCCTTTAAAAAACCCAAACTTTTACTATATCTTCAATTTTTTCTCTAGCTGAACATATGCATTTTATGTTTTGCCCTTTATGATGCAAACTTGTTACTTAAGCCTCCCTCTGTAATTTCAATACTAGTATGATACATACAAGACTCAGGTTTGCTGAGGTACCTTGCCTAGTGTGTGTTCCTCATCTTAGCATCAGTGTGATATTGTAACTGTTAGTAGATTATCAGTGCAGAAGAAAGTTATTAGTCTAAGAATTTATTGTTTTACAGACATACAAACACCCACTGGGGAGAGAGACATACATTTGGGAACTAGGCAGAGCTTTTCTTCTACTTTCATAAAGTAGGTGATTTTTTTTTGTTTTTAAATACTGAAAAATTAAATGAGACAAGTAATTATTGAATTGTGAGAATATTCACACATTTTTTTTTATCGCCCCAGAGAATTGTGAATTTTATATTGGTTGGGTCTTCATAATCATGAAAACTGTGGGTTAGATTTAGAGATTGTCTAGTTTGTCACCCATCTGAGGTGATTTTCCTTGTTTTAATATTAGGTAATGTTCTGGCAGTGATGCCTTCATAGGGGATAGGCAGTGTTGTCGATGCCCTAAACTATCGTGCTTGTCTGCCATCTAGAGCTGTTGACAAGTTGCCTTTTGAATGTCATTTCTCTGCATGACATTCTGGCAGTCACTTCCACCTGCAGGTGTCCTTCCTCTTGGTTGCTTAGCTCAAGCAAACCCAGTGTCAAAATTGTGTACAATGGCTATTCTGGAAGGAAACAGAGCCTTTTTGTTCTGCACCAGTAGTGAGAAAATGTCATTAAGTGTAACAGTTATGAATAACAGGCTAATATAGCTTATTATAAACTAGATAGATAATGTTAGAGATGACGATGTTCACTCCACTAGCCACAGGTTCCTTGAATTAAACTTTGATCTGGTTGTCCTACCTGTACTGTGCTATTAGAACTAAAATCTGCCCATTTCAGATCAGGGAAGGAACCTGTGTGTTTCCCTTATTTAGCTTCATGAATACTCAAAGAAATGTACATGGTCATCTGTCCAGGTAGAATTACTTTTTAGAATTTTAATTTATTGTAATGAAGTTTGATAATTTATTAGGCAAAAATTAAGTATTGTACATGAAACAGAGCCTGCAAGGTAAGCCTGTCATACAAGGCATTACAAGAAGAACTTTTACCCTTGGGGACAGGAGCCATTTGGTAACTGACTTAATTCCACATGAAACTCTGGTCACTCTTCCTGTCTGAAGCTCAGATTAATCTCTTCTGCCTCTAGTCATTAAAAAGTTAAGCATGCTGCTGACATTATTCATTTGGGCTCTCTGTGTCAATTTAATGGAGAGATGTCATTTTTACAGGAAGTCAGTCCATCTGCTTAGAATGTCAGTTTTTGTCCATGGAATTCCCCTGTTGACTCTAGTAATAACCATGATAGCTGATGTGTTATGAAGCAAAAAATGCTCATGTGTTTAGAGGTAGGAAGGTATCATGCGCTTGGAACAGCTGTTCCAGCCAAGAATGCATCCAAAAACAGAGCAGAGCCCTTTGATGACTATTCTGAGCACATTGTCTCTCAGTCACTGAACGATCCTCTAGTAAAAAATAAATAGATTGAAAATGAAATAATAACAGAAAAACCTGAGTGGCAAAAAAGTAGTACTTTGACTCTCTATTTCTTGAGAACAGAAATTTTTTCTATCTGTTGTGAGCAGGATGGCAGAATGTGTTTGTCAGAATAGAGCCCAGCCTTTGCTGAGACAAGCTAAAAGACCCTAAGAGTCTCCTAACAGTCAGCTGGAAAAGTGCAGCAACGCTTCTTTGCTGTTGAGTCTCTTCCTCCATCAAGAGTGGGCATCAGGTGACCTTGCTAGAAATCCCAATCATGTGTTTGTAGGCTTTTATATAACTTTTGAGAATAATTTTAAACAAGCGTTTTAAATATTTGATTTTTTTCTATGTATATCTGCACACACACGCATAAAGTGGGGAAAAGTAGAGTGAAGTAACTCAGAAAATCATGGAAGTTGGAAGCATGAAAAATATTTTTCAAGTGATAGTTTTTATTTTAAAGGTAGGAAACTTGTTTTCTACTTATCTATCATATGTGTGCTTGTGGGAGTGAAAATTCTGTGTAGTGTTTTTCATAGTTCTCAAGGTATTAGTAATTAATTCCCTGAAGAATTGGCTAAGGCAATGTCTGGCTGCTTTGTTTATGATTTCAGAATAGGACGTAGTCATCCATTCTATACAAAATACTCCCTTTTTTGTTTTTAGTCTGTGTACAGGGGGATTATATGAATATGAAGGTGATGGTATTGAGCCAGACCAAGGTAGACAGAGCAAAAAGTTCTGTTTCCATCAGCAACAGATACCAAAGGAAAAATGAGAACAGGGAAACATATATTATACTTTCCCCTGATGCTCTCCTAGCTTCTACTTCTGCAGGCAGTGGTCCCTTAATAATATGTATGTAGGCTCTGCCAGCATCCCTTGAGTCCGGATTGAAGTTCTCTTTCTAAAATTCCCTTGAGGTTTTTCTGGCCTTTGCTTTTGTACCTGCTTTCTGCCCATGTTGCCAGTCTTCATGGTCTGTTTCTTCTCTTCATCTATTCCATTTATTTTTAGCATTGTGGCATCTTTCATTTTGTATTTTGCAAAGGACTGTTTTCAGTCCTTTCAGCTAAACTGTTCATTTTTATAGTCAGAATTTTCCTAAAATCAAACCTTTTTCCTAATTTTTTTTTCATTTGAAGGAGTACTATCAGTCAGAAATTACTGTTATGAAATGCTTTTTTCCCAACAGAATTGGTCATGTCAGTAGGATTTCTGTTTATTTTTGAAATAAAAAAAAGAGTGTATTGATAGAATATTGCAAGCTGGAAAGTCAAGCACTTAAAAATTGGATATGTAGGACTTTAGGTGACAAGTGTGACTTTTTTTTACACTTTCTTTCCTTCCCAAGTAAAGGATGTTTAATTATGTAACAACTTTCTGTTTGTTTGGTTTGTTTGTTTGTTTGTTTTTCCCACCCCACAGGACTATAATATTTTTTAAATTTAATTTTGGATATTTGACTGAGTTCATTATTTACTGTATATAGAAAAAATCATGGAGTGAACACAAAGTTATCATATTTTTCTTGCAGTATGACATAAAGATTAAAGCAAAAACCTCAGCTAGGCTAATTAGAGAAATCAGACCTTTAGTGTTCAGTGTATTTACTATAAGATGGCACTTCAGAGGTCCCAAATGGATAAAGGGGTATAAGTCACATTCTAGTCTCAGAGTTTTAGACCCCATCCTTCAGTAAGCCTTCAATGGTCTGTGAACTGAGATTCCTTCAGCAGCCAAGATAAGTCCAAAATGTTTTATGTGAGAAAAAAAAAAATTGGTTAGGACAGTTATCTCTCATGCTATGCCATAATTAACTGTGCCTGTACCTGTTGTGCAGCAGAGCTCGTCCACAGAGGAGCTTCTGTACTCGCCGTTAAACATCTTTTACCCTCTAAAATGCAGTGGTGAAGTTTGCAGTATGTACAGAGTGATTCCCTGCATTGCATTGGAATGGTTTGAGGGTGACCCAGGTCAAACCTACTCCAAAAACTCTTTGAGCAACCTCACAGGGTGAACAAGGGTCAAGGGACTGTGCTCTGTACCAGGTTTAATTTAGGCAATAGTAACCATCTGTGGTGGTGTCTGTGAGGAGTCCCTTTATATATCCATGCTGAGATGGTTTTGTGTTAGTTATAAACAAGTATCATAAGAGGGGTGGCCTATAATGATTACACTGCACCCTGTGAGGCGGAGTCATGTTCCTGTTCTAGGATGCATATTCAGCGCAAAGATTATGCTGCAGGTATGGTTCTTATAAATTTTTCATGCTGAAGTGTGACCTTTATTTTCTTGCCAGGCATCTCATGACTTTAATACAGTAACCTGTGACAGATTGTTTGAACTGAAGAGTCCCGGAGCCCTGCTGTAGGTGAAAAGTGGATGCTCCTTACTTACAGTGAAGCATGTCAAACAAGGGAACAAACACAGATCTTTAAAAAAAACCAAACAAAACAAACAAACAAACAAACAAACAAACAAACAAAAAGGCAAAGCAAATAAAACAAACAAAGGCAGCCTATTAATAAAAATAAGCAGCAAATCCGCGGTATAGACTTAGGAACCCATTTTGTTTAGACCCATATCACCATGCATTGTTAGGTGGATGAGTGGTTGTCTGGATGGTTGCAGACAGAGAGTGGTGTGGTGGTCAGTGACTCACTACCTGGATGGGCATGTTCACTCACAGCCCAGAAAGCCAACCCCATCCTGAGCCACATCACCAGCAGCGTGGCCAGCAGGTGAGGAAGGGGATGCTGCCCCTCTACTCTGCTCTTGTGCAGCCCACCTTGGCTACTGCATCCAGCTCTGGGGTCCTCAGCACAGAAAGGATGTGGACCTGTTGGAGCAAGTCCAGAGGAGGAACACAAAAATGGTTAGAGGGATATAACAGCTCTCCTGTGAAGACAGGCTGAGAGAGTTTGGGTTGTTCAGCCTGAAGAAGAGAAAGCTCTTATACTGGACTCTTATAAGGTGGCTTTTCAGTACTTAAAGGGGGTAGGGGTCATGAGGAATATGGGGACAAACTTTTTAATAGAGTCTGTTGTGATAGGACAAGGGGTAATGGTTTTGAGCTAAAAAAGGGTTTTAAACTAAGAGGTAATGGATATAAACTAAATCAGCCCTCTTTTAAACTAAAAGAGTGTGCTTTTAGACTAGATACAAGGAAGTAAGTTTTTACAATGGGGGCAGTGAAACACTGGAATAGATTGCCCAGAGAAAGATCCTAGCTCTGGATCCGTTCAGGATCAGGTTGGATGGCGCACTGAGAAATGTGATCTAGTTCAAGGTGTCCTTGCTCATTGCAGAGAGGGTAGGATGAGATGGCCTTTTCCAACCCCAGCTGTTCTGTGGTTCTGTGTAAAGGTACCTGTTTTTAGTTGATCTGAATTCATGCACATAATGAATGAGTTGAGTCCAGCATCCTTTGACTGTGCTACCCATGCTACATTTGCTCCTTAGGCTATATCACCTCTGATGATGCTTTCTCTTTGCTTTCTCAAAGGTGTAAAAAAAGGTGTAAGACATCTGTCTGCTTTCTGCAAAATAGTAAATACTTGATACTGACTCAGCTTCACTGATTTATCAAGAGAATATCTTCACTCTTTGCCTCTGCCCACCTGTTATGTGGTTGTATGTAAGAAGCACTGTGGGCAGCTCACAGAGGAAATCTGTACAGGTCACCTCACAAATGAACACATCCTATTTTGTCAGATATAATGCTATAACTAGCTGCTTCTACATTTTGTGTTCTTTGCACTCTCTGGTTATTTTCCTTAACAATTAGTCAGTGTTGTGAAAGCTTTAAAAGTAATGTGTGTGTAGCTGACTAAAAAAGAATTAGAATAGGGCAAGATGCATGTTTTCCTCCGGGAAAGAGGATGAAGCTACTTGAATATAATTTTAGTAGTGGTAAAGCAGACCCATACCTCTGATTTCTAACAGAATACATAAAGAAAATGGATTCATAGCAGTTAAAGGAATCAAATGCTTTGCTTAAGTGCCCAGAATAAGGTACAGAATACAGGTATAAAATGGTGGTTAGATGTGGTGAGAAGGTGTCACTGCTGCCAAGAAAAGCTGATGAAGAATGTAATGGGAGTTGTGCAGGGATGGGGCTAATGAGAAGGAGGCATAACATGTCAGAGGTTGGAGAGGACTGTAAAGGGGAGGATTTGTCGTTCTGGTAGGAATGGAGAGCTATAACTTCAGTATTGTATTCAATTCTAGTTCTGCATATTAAGAGGAATTGGAGGGTCCTTGTCTCATTACATCTTCTGACACTGAAGTTCTGGCTCAGATTATGGGTTTTGCTATAAATTATGCCTGGTAATTATGTTCCAGAGGGATGTAACGGCTGTTAGCTATAGTATGTTGTGTTTTGACTGTCATGTCAGTACATTCTGAAATACATCAGCATACTGCCTATTTTTTGC
Organism: Aleadryas rufinucha; assembly: GCA_013397815.1. Lineage (NCBI taxonomy): Eukaryota > Metazoa > Chordata > Aves > Passeriformes > Aleadryas > Aleadryas rufinucha. The sequence goes on from VZTH01018008.1 coordinate 771,038, forward strand.
TTGACAATAGGAGCATAGAAATTCACTATATCATTTTCATTAAACAGAACATGTTCCCGGAGGGTGATCCCACCTAGTATTCTGGAGTCAGTTTCTTTCCATCTGCTATTTTTTTTCTATTTTACATCCAGATCTCAGGAATCTCTTTTGAAATGTTTAATACTAAATTTTTAAGTAGCTTTGACAGTGTCCATAAAAAATTAGTTTCTCTGTAAAAAAGGGAAAGCATTTAGGTTGTGCTGTTCTGTGACACAGCAGAAACCTTATACATCACGGTAAAATGTGACTTTGGTCAAGAGAAAACATTTGGTGTGTCAGTCTGAGTATCTGTGGATGGCCACAGCTCTCAAGACTATCAAGGAAGTTGTCTTGCTTTGTGTGGGGAGAGCTGTATATCTCACCTCTCTTCATAGTACCACGGGGTGATACAGGTTGCAAGGGACCTTTGCCTGAACATTTAGAAGGCAGTCTCACAAAGTCATTTGCTTATAGTCACATAAAGGAGTTTTTACTCAATGTTTTTCTAGTATGTGGAGATAGAAGTATTTGGTCATAGATATTGCTAGCCACTTCTTAAAAAGGTACCTGAGATTTACTTATAACTTGCCAGAAATTACTGCATGACGACCAAACCCCTGGAATTTGCTTGTGTTGCAGAAGCAATATATTCCTAATCACTAGACCACAAAGGACATAGCTACAGGAACATGTACAAATAGATACCAGCTGTTCTGTCTCATTTCCTAAGCTGTCCAGAGATAAGACACATCCAGACTTGAAACCGAGTATTCATCTTAAGTGCTGCTCCAAGCCTGAGAAAGTTTGACCTCTTTCTCTGCTGGGACATACTGGGATAATGGCATGGCTTTGTACATCTGAACTAAAGCTATCTCATGCTCATCACACAGGCAGTGCAAGCATAAATCTGTTAGCCCCTTGTCATGCTATCTCAAACACTGCTATGTTTATTTAGACCTAATATATATTACTCTTGTTTTTCTGCTGCTTATGGCAAAGTGTTCCTGCTTCCGAAAGCCTAGAATTAGGTATTTGACTGTAGGATTTTAGGAAAACCTAACTTGATCTGATGCCTTCTTTTAAGGGGCTTTATCTTTTCCTGTGGGCTGCTGTGAATCCTACTCCTAAGATTCTGCTGTCATTTGCATGCAGTCCTGTGTGGCAGTTGCCTTGATTCTGTACCATGAAACTTTATTTTTAAAAAGACTCCTTCAGTGATTAACACTTCTTTGTTATTAATATCTTCCATTCAGTAAACAGATAATTTGTTTTGAACCCTGCTATCACTTTTCCTCTAGTGATAAACACTTTCTCTTGTGCTATAGCTGAATAATGATTTCTTTGAAAGTATGATTAAAGCACTGCCTTCTTCATAATCATACTTTATTTTATATGATAAACTTGGTTCAATGAATAGCTGTCTGACCCACACAACAGTAATGAATATTTAATTTTATGACTTTTTCTCAGTAAAGGCACAAACAACACCTCTCTTATAAAGTTCTGTATGTGAAAGCATCAGGTTGGAAGGCACTTCAAGAAGTTTTGCTGTCCACCCTCCTGCTTAGAGCAGGATCAGTTCTCAGGTCAGATCAGGTTATTCATGGCTTTATCCAGCCTAGTCTGGAAAACTGCCAAGGCCTGCACAACCTTTGGCTGCAGCTGATTGCATCTTAAAAAGAGAAATATCAGAGATTGAAAAAGAATGAAAATAAATTTTAAAAAGGAGATGATTGATAAAGCAAATGTTGTAAATCAGATGTATTTTTATGCATTTCTTTATGATCCCTTAAGTTCTTGACTATTTGAGTGTTTACTTCTCATTCAGTGTTTCGAGTACACTAATTGGCATGACTTGTATTCTAAGGAGATGTTAGGAAGCATTGAAGGTAAAACTGCACTGGGTTAAATTAATTGCTTGTTTCCTGGCCTTGAGAATCTGAAAATCAGTGAAAAGTTCCATCATGTGCTTGCCTGATGAGCAGGCGAAGTGGAGTGTAACCACCTGCCGATGTTCTTTTGTGCAGTTTGGTTAGACTTGGTCTTGTCTCAGCTTTTCTCTTACATCAGTCTTTATCAATGCATTCTTATATAACCTCTGTCTGCTCACGTGCTGTCCAGAGAAAATTTGAAAATTGACACTTCTCTTATTCAGAACAAAGTGTGAGATGCTTGGAAGTCATACCAATAAGCCGTATAGATCCTTCAGAGGAGCACTTTCCTGTTGAGCTGCACTATTATCTGTGCATCATTTCCAGTCTGGCTCTGAGTTCTGAGGAAGTGTTAATGAGCTTGAGTTGTAGGACAGCAATTGTCTGCTCTTCACGGGAAAGGAAATGGACTCTTTGATCATAATTGCAAATATAAATTGCCTATCCTAAAAGCTAAAATGTCAGAAAGCTTGTTTTAATTTATTTTGGAGCAACAGAGATGCTTTTTTGAGACATGATCAAGGACAAAAATCTCTGCAGTTTATTTGCTTATCTTAGTATGAAAGACTATATTACTGTGTGTGAATTAAACAAAGGGATCATAATGAAAATGATGCTCAGCTAACTCCATAAAATTTGGCAGCTAAGAGATGATCTATACATTCNTGTTAATGAGCTTGAGTTGTAGGACAGCAATTGTCTGCTCTTCACGGGAAAGGAAATGGACTCTTTGATCATAATTGCAAATATAAATTGCCTATCCTAAAAGCTAAAATGTCAGAAAGCTTGTTTTAATTTATTTTGGAGCAACAGAGATGCTTTTTTGAGACATGATCAAGGACAAAAATCTCTGCAGTTTATTTGCTTATCTTAGTATGAAAGACTATATTACTGTGTGTGAATTAAACAAAGGGATCATAATGAAAATGATGCTCAGCTAACTCCATAAAATTTGGCAGCTAAGAGATGATCTATACATTCCTTCCTTCCTTCCTTCCTTCCTTCCTTCCTTCCTTCCTTCCTTCCTTCCTTCCTCCCATCCATCCATCCATCTATCCATCCAGGGTAAAAACAGGATCATGTTCTGATGATCTCTTCCTTATATAGCCCCAGGAAAATTTGTCCGTTTTCAAGGGTCATCTACTGTGGTCTGGCAAAACAGTGATTTGACAGTATAATGCTTGCTTTACGGAGTAATTAATGAATTTTGTCATTAATCAGCTTTTCTTGCTGGCATTAGCTTTTTCTGCATCTCTGATGTTTCTGGTATAGATATACTTTTAGGCGTATATTGAAAGAGAACATTTTATATCTTTCAAGTCAGATGTGCTACTTGTTCTTGTAATTCCTTTTTGCAATTTACCAGATGGTGTCAGATTTAAACTCATGTTGAGATTTTGTAATATGCTGAAGTATATAAGATTGATTAAATCCTTTGATATTCAATTCAAAATGAGGGTTTAGTTAAGTTTCTTGTTTAGAGTATTGTAAGCAACCTGTTAAAATGTCTTGAGAGGTATGACTGCATGGGCATGACGATAACTGCAAGTTTCTCTTTTACTCTTTTTATACATTCAAGCATGCAAAATGTGGCCCTAAAGCATCTTCATTTTATTTGTTTTAGATAAAAAATTCTAGCTGGGAATTTACAACAATTTTGTTTTGGTAGCAGGAGTAAAGAAAGTGAAATTAACTCCTGGAGCAGGTGCCATATGAGTGTGGTTAGTTAAAATAAGGTATTTGCCATACTGGCTGGTCAGCCTCTCTTCATATAGGCAGTTCAAATTTTCCCTATCAACGTCAGTGGTGAGAGGGAAGCAGAATCTGCTTTATTGTCCCTGATTAGTATCAGTCTTAGAAAAGCCATGGTCACAGTATTTATGAGCAGTAGAAGCATCCTTGTCTATGAGAAATTTAAGTGCATGTCTAGGAAACCATATAGCAGGAAAAAGAGCCTACAGGAGAGTGACTTTTGTCATTGTAAATGCTTTTGTATATGACTCTTTTGAGTATATATGCTTTTGCATATAACACATTTATTACCTTCTGTAATTCTAGTCACAAAAGCAGATTTAGGTATTATTCAAGCTTTGTGTAGACAATTTTTTTTACAAATCACACCTAATTCTCCAAACACTTCAGTGAAATGGGATTAAAAATAGGAATTGATAATTTGGAGAATGTAAAATTATCCTTATGGAAGATTAAACAGTTCAAGAGGAGCAAGTACAAATGACAAGTTATAGTAGGAGTTTTTGATTTGTGAGGGAAGAGTATGCAAAGGTAGATACAGTTAAGCTATATTTATAGTGAAATTGTAGTCCTTAAAGATGCCATGGCTGAAAAAATAAGTGGCCCTTAAAATGGAAATTATTTGGTCCCCACAATATACTGGATTTCAAATTCTTTACTTATTCGTGGTCCCACTGAAATTATTCACCAGTGTATCTTCTCACCAGCTGTAAATAGAGAGTATTGTCTTGGCCAGAGTGAAACAAAATTGTGTGTAATTTCCTGTGAGGATATTTGCTCTAAAATTTTGGACATAAAAGTTTTGAGTTTGGAGGTGCTTATAACAACTTTGGAAGCCACTTTGAGAAATAAACAGTCCCACAACAATATAAATTCAGTTTAAGAAACTAAAACATTTCTGAATTAGTTTATATATTAAGCAGTTGAATCCTACTTGGACTATTAAATCTTTGTTATGTCAATTTAATGCTAGTCTTTCAACATGTTATTAAATTTTTAAAAATTAAAGCCTTTAAAACTTCTAGAGTTCTGTTAGCATTGCTTTCTAGAAAGTTAGTCCTTTTGCACCTCGTCTAGATACACTGTGAAGCAAAAAATTGACTGCTGCTAGAGCCTGCTCACTTGCTCTCTGTTTAATCAGTTATACCTGTGTGACATGAATGCCAAGTAGATGCAAAATGCTCCCAAATCAGTGTATTTTTCCAAGTGTGCTTCCAATTTTTACATGGCATAAAGCAGTGAAGGGTCCGACCTATTAAACTTTGCTCACTGCTTTTATTTTTCTTAACATCTTTTACTCATGAGTTCTTGTGTCTGCTTGCTGAAAACACTGGTTCCTCCACAGAATGTCTTGTTTTATACTGCATGTTTTGGTCTTGCATGGGGCTTTCATTTAGCTTTCATCGTTCAGGAGCTTTCAGAATACTTACCTGATTAAAGTTTGCAATATATAATTATAGATATTTGCAAGAGAAGCGATTCAGGATGGCATTATTTTTAAGGTTGTAATTAATGGGCTAATCTCTCATCCTTGCATCAAGAAAGAGGATTTGCTACAAGAGAATCTCTAAGTCCTGAATATATTGTAATCCACTGAGCAACTCAAGTGTCTAGACCAATACTGTCAGACTCTTTGAATTCTATGAGTGATCTGCAATATGTGAAAATTGAAGCATTGAGTTCTTTTTGTTTTGTTTTCCTATTTTTTTTTTTAATTTTAATTTTAAGAAATCTTTTAATACAAAATAGATCAGTGGCTCTGGAACAGTTCCTTATATGAGTTGTGTTCTATAAGGAGCCAGTTGGTCTTGCAATCCATAATCCATCATAGACCTTTCTAAAATACAAAATTCAAAAATCACTGTTTAGGAATTTTTCATTCTCTTCATGTCTATAAACAAAAAAGCCAAAACTGGTGGGGGTTTGTTTCCTTTTTTTTTTTTTTCTGTGTATTTCTTTCTGTGTATTCTGTGGCCCTATAGTAATGTGTTGCAAAAACACATGATGACGGCTCAACTATTTCTGGGCTAACATGTTCAAATTTACATCAGAAATATCTGGTTCAGAAACACATATCCTAGGTAAGACTTTACTGACTTTTTTTATAAGATGGTTGTTTTCTTCAACTGCATGGATTCAGAAATATGTATATTAAGCATGTCACAATGAAACTCACCACTTAAAATCCTCAGATAAATTGTATTGAATGGAACCTCAGATTGTCACCTAGTCCAACTTCTGCTTAAAGCATGGTCAGCCTTGAAATAAGACCAGGCTATTAAATGCTTTATCCAGTTGGTCTGAAACACCTTCAAACATACACAATCTTTCTGGGCAATCTGTGCCACTCCCTAGCAGTCTTGAGGAAAAAGTTTTTCCCTACATCCATTCTGAACCTCTCCCTTTTCAACTTATGCCTATTGCTCCTCACTGTCTCACTAGGCCTTGCTGTGAGGAGCCTGGAAGCATTTTCCCAATAATCTCCCTATAGGTATTGGGGGATTACTGTTTGCTTCCCGAGAAGCAGCCTCTGCTCCAAGTGGAACAAGCCCTGTCCCTCAGCTGCTTCTCACTGATCAGCACTGATTTGCTTGTAGACCCTACTGAAAGGGAGAANTCAGATAAATTGTATTGAATGGAACCTCAGATTGTCACCTAGTCCAACTTCTGCTTAAAGCATGGTCAGCCTTGAAATAAGACCAGGCTATTAAATGCTTTATCCAGTTGGTCTGAAACACCTTCAAACATACACAATCTTTCTGGGCAATCTGTGCCACTCCCTAGCAGTCTTGAGGAAAAAGTTTTTCCCTACATCCATTCTGAACCTCTCCCTTTTCAACTTATGCCTATTGCTCCTCACTGTCTCACTAGGCCTTGCTGTGAGGAGCCTGGAAGCATTTTCCCAATAATCTCCCTATAGGTATTGGGGGATTACTGTTTGCTTCCCAAGAAGCAGCCTCTGCTCCAAGTGGAACAAGCCCTGTCCCTCAGCTGCTTCTCACTGATCAGCACTGATTTGCTTGTAGACCCTACTGAAAGAGTGAATGCATAGGTGATGCACCTCATCAGATTACATGAATGGAAATGAGTGGGGATCTTGGTTCAACATGAGGAAAGAAGAGCTATTAGTGACTGAGATACAGTAGAATTCAGGATGGGTTTCCTATGCAGACTCACAGAAACACAGAGCCATTTAGTCTGGAAAAGACCTCTGAGCTCATTGAAACCACCTGTTACCTCATCACTGCCAAGTTCTCCATTAACCTGTGTCCCCAGCTGCTACATCTACTGTCTTTTAAATAATTTCCAGGGATAGTGACTCAATCACTTCCCTGTACACCCTGTTCCAGTGCTTGACAACCTTTTTGCTGAATAAATTTTTGTAATATCCAACACCCTGATGTAACTTGAGGCCATTTCCTCTTGTCCTGGTGCTTCTTACAGGGGAAGTAGGATCAACCCCCGCTTTGCTACAACCTCCCTTCTGGTTGTTGTACTAACTGTAGAGGAAGTTTGGTTCATAAACTTCAGTACAAATTTGCAAAATTGTCCATAAAATATCCCCACCAAAGCACAAATCTCTAGCCTTTAAAAACACATTGATATTAATAATGGAAGATGTGTTTATGTGATTGGAGTATTTTGAAGGAAAGTTAATAGTTTTATGAAATTTCACTTAAAAATTTAAGTTGTATTTTTGCCTCTTGTGATGGGTTGAGCCTGAGCTGATGGACAGCTCGTTTGACCAGTGGCGCTTTTCGAAATTTCCATATATAAAGGCTGAAGGGACAGGAAGTTGCTCTCTTTTTGGGGCTGGCGTTCCAGCAGGAGGTGGGGGGGGAATGGCGGCCGAGGCTTTCGCTCCTTGGAGCGGCCTCGAGCCTCTTCCCTCCCCCGGTGCCGGGGACACGGCCCCAGGATGCCGGCGGGACAATCTCCTCAGAGCTCGGCAGCTGAGGAACAACTGTGTTCGCTGCAAGTAGCTGCAACATCCAGCCAGGG
>VZTH01018008.1:782131-804181 GCA_013397815.1 Aleadryas rufinucha
GGCCCATGTGATCCCATATCCATGGGAGAGGTGTTTTCCCGGTAACAGCTTTATTTCCCGGGCGAGGGACTGTTGTACTGGGACTGATACGGTTTTGGAAAACCACGGATTGTAAAGGAAACCATCTTTTCTCCTTACTCGATAGAAAGACTCTTAAAATTGTGAATACTGACTTAAGAATTATGTGATGTTATCCTTTGTGCTGATTTAGGGAAGAAGAAAGGAGGAGGGGGGTGTGAGTGAAAAGAGGGATTTTGCTTTGATTTTCTTATTATTTTCTTTTCTCTTTTAATTCTGTTAATAAACTTTTCATTTTCTTGATAAGTTTGAGCCTGTTTTGCATTCCTCCAAATCTCCTATCTCACAAAAGATACAGAGGTGAACTAAAACCACTACACCTCTTCATTTAGATATTAAAGTGCTGTAAACTCTAGCTTATTAATTTTCTGTATTACTATTTTGAAAATGTGTTCAGAACAGCTGTTGCATAGTCTTCTGTAGTCTTTACCTGGGTTTTTTTGATTTTGGTTGGTTTTTGCCTTAGATTCCTTCATAATAATTTTTAACAAAAATAGCAAATCCTCTGCTCAGAGATCCTCCAGAAGATTCTCTTTAGAAATAATTATAGCTGTGTCTTTAAAATCTCCTGACTTCTGCTGCCCAAAAGTAGTTTTTTTACCGAAAGATAATAGTCTAAGAAAAATGCTCAGCTTCTTTTTACTGCATAACTGTAACACAATGTGACATTTCTGCATTGTATTATTATCAAGCTCTGAAAACTTACTAAATCACGTTCCAAGTGATCAATGGATTTATCCTTTGCAAACTAAAGAGCTCATCATTCATGGCACTCCTCCTTTGTTCTGGTGAAATAGAGGACAGTTCTAATGCATCTTGTCAGGTCCTCATTTTCTTTATTTCTTTGAACATGAACTTTACTTTTCCATAAGAAATTGCATAAGTAGGCATTAGATAACCGACAGATAGGTTTGTGCTTTGTTTTTTTTCTTTTCTCAGAAATAAAGATAATCTTTTTTGAGGCAGAGTACAGTCAACCACAGACATTCCATTTGTTCAGAGAGTTTCTTCAATATAACTCCTTAATTTTGGGAGTTACGTAAAACTGAAAATAACAGAAATGAAATTTCCATCATGGGGAATGGAGAAAACAATCAGATGTTGGACTCGGTCCATGCTGTAAACAGTTCAGGCCAGTGTATTTCTGTGTCAATTCTTAACACGTATAACAAGGGTAAAGTGGTTGCTGCACTCGCTTGCTGAAAACCACATTCAAATTTACTCGCAGGCAGGAATTCAGAACAGATGATGGGAAGAGGCAAAATTTTGATTCCTCACTGTGATCCATGGATAACTTTATCCTTTCGGGTTTACCGAAGTAACTTCAGAAAATATTTGGTGTAATAATTAGCCCCATGCAAGCAGTCAAGTATTAATGTATGGCAGTTTACGTGTTATAAATTATGGAAGTGGTACTCCCCAGTTTTTTAAAACCTAAACATAAAAATGCACTTGGTTTTGTTCATAATTCAATGGTCCAGAATTTCCCTAACTGTAAGGAGATGTCAGCATGTTGTAGAAAGAAAGGAAAATCCATCCTTGCTGCAAAAGCCAAATGAAACAATATAAATGAAAAATATATAAAATAGCAGACAGAACAGCTGTGTCTAATTCTGGAACAAAGTGTTTAATGTCAAAAAAGAATTGGTATATAAGGATTTATATTGGGGAGCGTATAAGTAGACAAGATACCTTGAGAATCATAAGTTTGTATTATTTTGGTTGTAGTCTTATGGTCTCAGGATTTGTGGTTTTTTATATGATGAAGTAAAAATAAAACCTTTCCCAGTGTTGATATAAAACACAAATATATTGGAATTTCTGTTGCTCACTTGAAATTATGAGGTATCCTTCAGATCTGAGAATACACTATGTAAAAGATGAAGGGAAGAAAAAGCTCATAGTTACATTTAAAAAAGCTCATAGTACTATAACTTGCCGCAAAAATAAAAAAATAAAAAACAAAACAAAACAAAAGCCAAATCAAACAAACAAACAAAAAAAAACCAACAACCCCAAAAAAACCAAACAACACTTTTTCATCATATTGTCCTTTCCACATTATTTCCTTTGTTTCTCCATCTCAAGCTTTGTTCTCCTGTCATTAGTGCTGAGATATTTAACTTGAAGTGCACTATTTCTGGATTTTATGAGGCTGATGGAAAGAGCTCATGTCTTAAAAATCATTCTTTCCTGTGTATCATTTGCAATCTNACAAAAGCCAAATCAAACAAACAAACAAAAAAAAACCAACAACCCCAAAAAAAACCAAACAACACTTTTTCATCATATTGTCCTTTCCACATTATTTCCTTTGTTTCTCCATCTCAAGCTTTGTTCTCCTGTCATTAGTGCTGAGATATTTAACTTGAAGTGCACTATTTCTGGATTTTATGAGGCTGATGGAAAGAGCTCATGTCTTAAAAATCACTCTTTCCTGTGTATCATTTGCAATCTGAAACAGGCTAAGTTTTCATTTTAATGTTGTCATAGGTACTGTCTTTCATAAATGTACACATATTTTTCAAATAAGATGGAATTCTGGTAAACTGAGCTGTTTAGTGACTGCGTCTGCAAGGGACTTCTGCAGTGGAGGGAGAGCTGTTCAGTGTATTCAGTGTGGAGTTTAACAAGCAATTGCTTCCTCAAGTAGACACCTGTGCTTGATGAGATGGATAGTGCTTTACGTTTTATTGGCTGCATTGACCAGTGACACCCAGTACCAGATGCCTGTGGGTGTTTTCCTTACCTTCTGGCTGACCCTCTTGCAGACGTCTTGGGGCATACCTGGTGGCACTGGTTTAACACTGGTCGGTCCTCTGCTGATACCTGTTTTAGACCACTAAGATCTAGGTCTTTCACTGAAATAGAAATCTAAATAGCAGTCTGAGGTATAGATGCGTGCTTTGTTCCATCTGCAGTTAGATGAGATAAAGGAAGTTTCTGTAATTCTTTGCATGGGTCAAGCTTTGTTTTGTTCAGCAGCAAAGCAGTATGCACACAAAAGAGTGGTTTTGCTTATTTCATTTAGCTCAGATCTTACAGAGGAAGAAACAAAATGCAGCCCACCAGTGATAAAATATATTTTATGTAAGTTTGAATAAAACTAGTAGCACTTGAAATATTAAAATACATACTTTTTATTTACAAATGGGAATGCAATTACCCTTGTTTTGACATTTAAGTCATGTGTGATGTAGGAATGGCCATCCACATTACAGTAAAGGTGCACAATATCAGTCATACCTCAGCATTTCATTATTTGGAATTCGTGTGTGGAGTGTTGGGGGCAGGAAATACTTCCTACATAGATTACAAAGCCAAATTTGCAATATCCATTCTTTAAGAAGAGATGGTCACCAAACAGGTGCAATTACAGAGACAACTTCTCTGTCCCTGGTGACTCAGAGAACCAAAACCGCTGGTGGACAAATTGCAGATTCTGGGCTCCACTATGGCCCACCATGCTGGCCCTGCTGTGCAGATGCCTTTGAGGACTAGAGAGGGATTTCTGGAACAGAAATGCAACAATTATAGTTCACATGCATAATGAGAAGAGTTTTGCATCTGCAGAGTGATATTTCCATTTTAGTGATCATCTTAGTACTCTGAATTCAGTATTCTGTTACTAATTCTGTTACTAATAATAGTGTTATTTTATTATTATGTTTGGTTAATTCCTTTTTCTAAATGGAAATATTGGACAGAAATCAGTACATTTACTTATTGTAAATAAATATTTATTATTATATATTAATATTTATTATTTATGGATACAATACATTGTTAGATTTAAGCTAGCTTTTTTTTTTTTTTCTGGTACCTCATTCTATTTTATAATTTAGAAGAACAGAGTTAAGTCAACCATTCTAGAGATTTCAAAATATGGTGAGAGATCTTAATAAATCCTAGTCAGAGTATAAACAAAGTAACATATTTTATGAAGGAATAAATGTCTTTTCAAACCTGCAAAATATTTGATAATAATTGATCAGTTAATACGCAGGAAAGGCTTTCAGAGGTTCTGAAAGACATAAATATTTTTGATATTTAAATCTCACATTTAATTTTCAATTTATTAGATATTTAACTGATTTTCTTTTTTCTTTGAGAAGCATGAAATCAGTAAATAATTTTCCTGTCTGAAAGAGATGACTTGGAGGTAAAGTCCAAGAGATCTCATGATTAGTTAAAGATCCCACGCTTAAGTCATCCCTAGAGGTGAGAAATTGACTAAAGCATTTATGAGAAAGTATTTTTTCAGCAAACTGGAATTTAATAATCTAATGTTTAGAGGTTGAGGCTGATTTCAGTTGACGCAATTGTAGATTCAGCATAAATAACCCATCTCATGTGAGCTGTCTTTGAAAAATGTGTACACATATCTGTGTGAGAAGTTACATCAGATTGCTTATTCTTTCTTCTCATATAAAATCATTGGCATATTATTTATATCTAGTGGTAGCCAATGTCTGGATATATTAGTAATTTAGCACATCTTGTGATGTTATTACTCAAGTATGCTTCAAAATCTGGATAAATATATAATTTTGAAAAGCATAAGGCATTGTTGTTCCATGAACATGTAAATGTTCAAGTCTAATCACAAAACACAGACTTTAAGTGCTCCCAGTTCAGAATTTAGAATAAATATGAGACAGAAATAGTCCTAGCCATTAATGAGACCTTGTTATACTCTTGAAGGCAGTATGAAGGGCAGGGTTGGTTTTAGGCATGACAAAAGTAGACAATAGCTTAAAGCATAAAAAAAAGGGTTGGTGTTATGCAAGAGAGATTTCTACTCCAAGAGAATTGTCTGAAGTGCTCAGCCTGGCTCAGAGGCATCCACATCATGTCACTTACAAATCCATTCAGCAGCTGTGGGACTGAGCAAGCTCCTTGGATCAGTCACAGGTAGAAGTGTCTTGCTGCTGGGATGTCCAGCCCTGTTTCACCCTCACTGTTTAGCAGAGAAACCCATAAAAAAAAAAGTGCAGAGTGGGCTGTGTGGGGTCCAGAGAGGTTGCTCAGTCTTGGCATCCAAAAACTTATAGGGGGAGATGACAGGCAGGCTAACAGCTCTGCTGTGACAATGCACTGGAGAGTTACCCTTGCTCCAGGGTCCAGGGAAGTCTTGTTCCTTCAAGATGGCTCTAGGTACACTGCATGCTCATGAAAAGTTAACTAGAAATGTTCTGGAGTATAAATGGTGATATTATATATATATATATATATATATATATAAATNATATATATATATATATATATATAAATCTTAAGATGTGGAGTATTGGATATATCCTTTAAATAATGATTAAGAATTGTTTATTTCTTGGGTAAAGGATAAGGAGCCAGTTACACTTTTATAATGCAACTGCAGGGAAGACAAATGGAATATGAGCTTGCCTCAGTAATGTAACAGAAGGGGAAAAAAACCCCATTAAATATATTACTATTTTGAAATAGCACAGGTTCCTGTATTAAATCTTTCACTGTCCAAAGCCAAGATAATTTCAAATTGTTATTTTGAATGTAAACCTTTTTACTGTTAAATTTTGTACATATAAATCAACAGCAACAACACATGCTGACTGCAGGTTCCAGCTCCTACGGTTGTATTTCAAGGGAGTGTCAGAGTCCTTTTCCTCACCCTTGTCTGGGAAACACAATTTTAGTTTGCCCTTGATGAGATATTTTATTGGGTGATTACGTGGAATATTAATGAAATTTGATGAGTAAGAGTTTAATTCGAGTTTTGAAGATATTCAGAAGTTCATTTAGGGATTCAGGATCTGATCACAAGTCAGTGTCAGTCTCTGTTGCTTACTTGTGATTCACAAACATCTGACACCATGTATGCACTCAGTGAATATATGGTCTTCTGATTTTGAGCATTTCATTCAAATACCATAGTGATTTAAATAATAAACCACTCTACAGCAATCATGACATCCTGAAATAACAATTCATGCTAAATTAAGCAAAGAAAAGTGGCAACAGCTGACAAATGTCTTTTTTAGGAAGACTGGAGTTGTGTTGTTCTCTTAGTGCTGATTTTCAGTTTGTTTGTCTTTCTTCAAAGCGCAGTTAATATTTTTAAGAGATGAGTGTGGTCAATTATATCACTTCCTGTCATAGTCAGTGAAAATATCTACAGGACATTTTTTTTTCTGGTAATAGCAAGCTAGCTGTCTAGTTAATTTTTCTAAAACCTCTTTAATTTTATGAGATCCTTGTGTATCTAATACAAGATTAACGTTTACTTGAGTTCTTCTGTGATTCCTAATGATAAAATATCCAGGACCTCTGGAGAGCACTCATTTTATAAATTCCAGTTAGATTTCAAAAAATGAACAAAACCCCAAACTGGTCATTTAGATTACAAAGAACTATTTTTCTATCCTGTTTTTAAATGTTTCCTTCAGCCTGTTACTTTAATGGTAATAAAACTGATTTTGTGAAATCAGTGAACCACTTTATCATTATTTTTCTCTTAATAGAACATTTTTTTATGCTGCTAGATAGTAGTTGTAGATATCTCCAGAGAGAGATATGTTCCTCTACTTATGGAATTAGGATAAAAATGAAATTGGAGACTATTGTGTATCGAAATACTGCACAAATTGCAGTCTTTGAAAAGAATGGAGAGGACAAAGGAATAGCAGTCTAAGAATTCTGTGATTTATTTTGTATCCAAGAACAATTCTATTTGCATTACCAAGTACTTACCACATTGTGGAAAAGTCATAGTAAGACATTTGTAACCTACTTGAAGGCATCATTCTTATTTACTCTCCCTAAAGAGAGAAATCTGGTAGTGCATTATCAAAAACATATGCTATGAAAGAGATTATTTCTACGCTCCCTTTCATCAATGATCTTAATAGGAGAAAAGAAAGACAATGCTGTATTAGATAAATTTTCATATTTAAAGATTTAAGTCAGACAGGATTGTTATAAAGACACAGAACTGGCCTCTAACACAGTATAGATAACCAATCTCCTCTGGTAATTGTTTTTTTTTTTTTCAAGTTCGGAATAATAACTAGGGAAATAAATTTTAAGTACAACTGTAAAATGGTCTGCACACTTTTCCACCCCATCTGTCCAGTTGAAGGACTAAAGGAAGATCTGACAGACCTCTGGGTTGTGTTTTAAAAAATATCTGATTTATTTCCTTGATGGAGACAAAGCTTCCCTGATAGAATCCTAGCTGTCTTCTCCAAATTTGTAATGTACAAATTGTGAGGAGGAGAAGCATAGCATAAATGGATCTTGTTTCCAGAACTGGTATGTACATATGGAGACAAGTGTACTTAATAAATAGAGGTTATATTTTACATAGAAAAAGGAGGAGGAAGGTCGGAAGGTCAGAATGTTTACTGCTGTAGCTCTGAAAACATGAATTTCCCATTACTGGTAAAATGCTGAAGGTGCTGGACAGATTTGGCAGTGCAGGGTGTCAGCACATGTGTGGGCTTGTCTTGGCACAGTTTCAGATTGCTTTGCGTGAGGCCAAGTGACTTTTGCTTCCCCTTATGTGTAAGCAGAAGCTCTGTGAACACCATGAATAAGGTAAAGGTCTGTCTGATCTGGGGCAGCGCTGCCATGCAAGCAACAGCCCTTGGTGTCAACTGAGGCCAGGCAGGGAAACGATCAGACTTCAGCAGAGAACCAGCGAGAAGGAGGCAGAGTGTTATAAGACTTAAAAATAGAACTCCAAGTATATCACAGGATAGAAAAGGAAGAAACTCCCACAACTGTGAACATCATACTCCAAGCAAGGATCTCAGGTTGTTCACAACCTGTTCTGCTTACCCCTCTTTCTATTTGAGGAAGACTGGAGGTCTTGACCCTAGGAAAAAGAGGAAGTTTGGATAGACAAATACATCAAATGAAATTAGTAGATCCTACAAGAGTTTGGTATAGCTATGATTAATGGGTTTTGTTGTGTTAATTAGATAATTTGGATAATGTGACTGTTTAAACTAACAGTGAATTTTTATATCTTTATATATAGTGTCTCTCCATTTGTCCATAATAAGATTTGTAATAAAATACTATGTTCCATTTTTATGACTTTGAGCAAGGGCAGGGGACAGTAATGTGGTAAATAGTCACAGGGAAATCATCTGAGAGTAGCCCAATAAACCACTAACAAAGGCAGACTGAAATGCCTAGAGAAATCAGAGGGTTTCCTCCTCTTGTATGGCTGTGGCTGGTACAGTCTGCTGGATTTGGATATAGTAGGCTCAGGAGAGCCTAGAAGCAGGTTTCTAATCCTCTGCTAAGTGCTTTAATCCCTTTGATGTGGAAAATACCACCGCATCTACCACTGCTTCCTCCTCTGGGAGGTGAATGGTTATCTACTAGCCGCAGGCGCTGTGGTGCTCCGGGTGGTGAACAGAAGATTGGCTGCCCAAAGACAGGCTTCTGAACATTTCACATGACAAAGGATAACCACAGAGGGAACTTCCAGGCAACCAGCTATAATATCAAGAAAGTCTAAGCCCTGCCAGAGATGGCCACCAGGTGAGATGTGGGTTGAATTGCTTTCTACTCTGCTCTGTCACTGTCTTTTTAGTGGAATGGATTGTCCACAACCATTGCTGTGGACTAGGAATTGTGCTGTGAAGACAGTTGAACTGGTTGGACTATTTGGTTCTATTGCAGGGGTTTGTGACCATGGAGTTCATAGTCCTTCTGTTCACAAAGCTCTCCGGAATGAAGACAAGCAGTGACTGCTAGATCACTGTGAGAAGTTTGTCGATGCACATCACCAGAGATAACTAAAATCTTAAAACTGTAACAATGTTAAAGACAAGAAAATGTTCTTGTTCATATTGTTGCAGCATCTGTAGTGTAGAACAATGGAAACAGAAATAATTTTAAAAGCAAGCACTAAATATTCAATTCTACTAAAATATGGGAAAATGCTCAATGTGCAGTTGAGCATTTTCAGGTGCTGTGAAATGCTTACAAAATTCCCATGATTATAGAATAACACTAGCTCTCAAATAGTAAAATTTTCAGAGCAGCTTAAGTTAATTTCCCTGGCTAAATGAAATCTTCTAAGACTGAAAAGGCCTCTCTTTAAGCAGGACTCTGAATGAAAATATGTTTGCTAGTTGTCACAAGGCAATGAGTAAGCTCATTTACCAGGCTGAATTGTCACCTTGAAAACTGAGACAAGAAATGTAATCCTGTAGTGTGCCCAGCATGAGTGGACACTTCAGGGCATGACTACAGCACAGTCAGGGGCAAAACACTGGATACCCCTGAATGACCAACTATCACAAGGTACAGTGGTAAACAACAGTATTACATAATACCTGGCATGACTGATCCTAGCTCTAAGGATAGGTCACATGATGCTCACTCAGCTATCAGTTTGCAGGTTGCTTCATAAGGAGTCAGCACGTGTTTGTTTTCATGACATACATACGACCTCAACCACAAACCCTGCTGTTGCAGCCATCTGGAAATTTGTGCCATTTGACAACAGGTGGAAGTGTTCATAATCATAGAATCATAGAATAGTGTGGGCTGGAAAGGACCTTTAAAGGTCATCTAGTCTGCTATAAGGTGTCCCTGGAGCCTTTCTTCTCCAGGCTGAGCAACACCAACTCTCTCAGCCTTTCTTCACAGGAGAGCTGCTCCAGCCTTCTGATCATTTTTGCAGTCCTTAACAGGACTGACTGCAGTGGGTCCATGTATTTCCTGTGCTGAGGATTTCAGAGTTGTCCTCCAGATGAGGTATCACAAGAGCAGAGGGACAGAATCACCTCCCTTGACCTACTGACCCAGTAGGGGTCCTGTAATGCAGCCTAGGAAACAGTTGGATGTAATCATGCCTTACGGGCTCACAGCCAGCCTTTCATACACTGGCACCTCCAAATTCCTTCTCAACAGGGCTGCTCTCAATCCCCTGATCCCCCAGCCTGTATTGATACCAAAGGTTTGCTCTGACCAATGTGCAGGAACTTACACATGATCTTGTTGAACCTCATGAGGTTCACATGGCTCCACTCCTTGAGCTTGTCCAGGTCCCTCTGGATGGCATCCCATCCTTCTGTTGTGTCAACTGCATCACTCAGGTTAGTGGTGTCGGGAAGTGCATTGAGGGTTCACTCCATCCCTCTGTGCCATTGACAACGACATTAAAGAGCACTGGTCCTAGTACAGACCCCTGAGGGACATCATTTGTCCCTGGGACATTGAGCCACCACAGTCTGGATGCAACCATCCAACAAATTCCTTGTCCACCAAACAATCCACCCATCAAATTAATCTCTCACTTAGAAAGGATGTTATGGGGGACTATGTCAAAGCTCTTAGAGAAATCCAGGTGATATAGGAATTGTTCTGTTGCTTCATATACGCTATTACTTGGCATTAAGTATTTTGCTGTCAGCAGAACTGCTGCCTGGTAGAGATTCTGTACAAACTGCAGATCTCTTGATTCAGAATGGTCCTACAAGCTTAGATCTGAAAACTATGAAATGAGTTCACATTCACTGAGAAAAATGAAGCCACAGAGACACAAATAAATGCCGGCATTGCTGATGAAAACAGTTACTTTTAAGATGTGATTGTTCAGTTTCAGATGTCTTTTTTTTTTTCTCCCTGTTATTGAGAGAGAAACCATTAAGTATAACATGGCAAAACTTCTTAGACTTACTAGATTTCCCTGACATTTCTCAATTGTTTCTGAAGCATTTGTATGTTAAGGATATTGCAATGATTTGTGCATGCAGCCAAACTGTTATTGAGAAGAAACCTTAGATGGCCACAGTGTTTACATGAGCTGTCAGTTTTGTATTGCAGTTTTATGATGTGGTGTTTATGCACTCAGATCCTACTCCCATAGAGAGATTTACATGCTGCAGCCCTTCTCCCTCTCTTTTTAAGGTTTACCAAAGGTTAGTAACCATTATGAGGACTACTATCAGAGACACTCAGTCCTTTATTCTCTAACTATTGTTGTATGTCTTTATTTTAAACTTAGTAATGAAGAAAGAAAAAATCTTTCTAAAACTGAAAATTTGTCCATGTTTTGTGGTTGAGCCTTGTCCAAAATAAAAATGATGAAAACTGTGAGGAAAAAATGATATATTTTCCAAATACATTTTTCTCCAAAGGTGAGTGTATTCAGTACTTGTAGGTTTGCAGTGCAGAACATTGATCAGTTCTGTACTGCAGCAACATGTCCTGTTGGCACTGTATCCTGGGCATCACAGGATTAAGGGTGGTGTACTGTAGGTGCCTACTTTCTCACATACCCCTGCATCATCACATGAAATTAGAGCTTGAATTTAGTATCTAGAACACCAATTTGCAGGATATTATGACTACTTGACTCTAGGCATCTAAAACAGGAATATTCAGAGTATCAAAAGTAAGCTCTTCCTCTGTGTCACCCTTTAGAATCATTAATACCTTTCCTTTTCCTTCACAAGAAAGTGTGAAGAGTAACTACCTACCTGTCAAAATGAGGCTAATAATATGTATCACCTCTGGGAAAAAAAAAAATTATTTTAGGTAAGTGGATAGTTGTTCAGTTTAACATTAAGAATAGGGAGAGCAAGAAGATAAATTGCTTTATGCAAATTTAAGAGTGCCTCTCAGCCCTCTCTAGAGACATTTTTCAAATTCCTTTCCTCACCAGACAACAGCACTAAGTAACACAGTGGGTCAGACCTGTGGGTAAGGTGGATGCCATGGTAACAATACCATGTAAGTAAGGCTTTTAATGAACATTTTCATAGAATCTGGATCACTGACTCTCTATGAGGGGAGTTTAGATCACGATTTTTGCTTGGGTCCTTCATAATTGTAGGGTATGTGTACACCAATACACAGTTGGTGTAAATTAGTAATTGTCTGACATGCTATCTCTCTGCCTCTATTTGTGTTTTAATTTTAGGTTTACACTTGCATTTTCGTTTGGTCAGGAGAAAAGTTTGGTTAGATGATAGTAAGTGTGACACTATATCCTGTCCTGACAGGTGCTGTATCGCCATCCTGCTGGTCTTACAGGAAACACAGTGTAGCATTGACATTCTAATGCATGTAAAAATGAGGTTATTGCACTGGCAGACACTGGAGCCTTTCAAGACAGAGCCCTGGGAAGATTTTAGGGCATTGCTTACTGGAGGCAAAAGGCTCTGTGATACTCAGCAGGTTTTTGTTTGGCTCAGGGTGCTGCCTTAGCAGCACAATGAAGTTCTGGGGTACAGAGGACGCACATATTCACATGCACCTGACCTGCTTTCCTTTGATTTGTCTTTCTCTCCCTCCTGCTTGATTCTGCAAACGTGAGGACATTTTTTAGCAAGATGCACAAGCATCTGTTTAACTATGTAGCTTTTTTCCTCTTAGTTAGCATCTCTGAGATTCTGTAATTACACTTCTGGGTAAAATAGCCTGTCATGATAACTTATGCATGGAATGTTCTATTTGAAGTGGTGGGCCTCATTCTTCTTGGATTTACACACAGAGCAGAGGTAGAGTCTATGGAAGATAGTAAATTAGAGGAAATTTGGTCTTCCTCTGAGAGGAATAGTTGAAGTTCATCGAGTCAATATAAAACTGACCAACTTCTAGAAAAAAAAACAGCACGGGAAGATTCCTATTTCTGGTGTAATAGGGAGACTGAACATTTCCATGCTTTTTCTGTAAGATATGCACTTTCTTTTAGGCCAGCGAGTCTTTTGTTCAGGCTGTGCTACTGACCTTTAAACTGATACGTTAACAATAGGGAGGAGTACAGGATTGGCAGATGCTGTGGTGCCAATGTGAATTACTCATTTACAGCAGCTTGAGAGTAAGATTGATGATCCTGTGAGCATGTTAAAGAGCAAAACCCAGAAGATTAATCTAATGAAAAATATTCCAGAGAAACACAGTTGCTGTGAAAAAGAGAAAGATAATCTAGAAAAGAATGTCTTGTGTCATCTTTATGGTTTTCTTTGCAAAGTTGTCTGGAAAAGATTGTTTGCTATAATTAGTCTCCTGAGAAAGTGATATTTTAACTTTTTTTTTCTTTTAAATTGTAGAAAATTCTGCAACTTTGTTTCAGACATTTCATGCAGGATATTTTCCATCCAGTTGTTAAGTGAAACACTCAAACAGCCTGCTCCCAGACAAGCAGGCTGTGTGCAGTATCATTGATTTCACTGATAGTTCAGAAAACAGAGATCTCATAGGTTGAGTCTTTGACAGTATCAGTATGAAGTGCACTAAATAAACTCTAAACTGTGTCTGAAATGACAGCCCAAATCTCTCAGCTTTACATAGAGTTAGCATTTACTTAGATAAACAATTTTCATTTCTCCCTTTTAAATATAAGGCAGTTTCTACTGCTTTGAGTTTTGTAAAAGCATAGTTTTTAAATGCTTTTATATTAAGTAATTATATCAAGGGCTAGAAAGGAACAAAGCCTAGAACTTAGAGAAGACCCACTCCTCCAGCATGTTTTTTCTCCTTAGCTTTTCGTTACAGGCATTGGTCTTTTTGAAAGAAAGAAAAGCTTTTCTGCTTGGGACAAACCTAAATGTCTGGTTTGCAAAATATTTACCAGGCTGATTCTAGGTTGAAAATTTGGTCTTTGCTGGACTCAAAGATGCTACAGCTTTAACAGATAAGAATTAAAATTTATAGTATTTTCACATAACAGGTTGTAAATCAGAGTGGCTGTTGTGGTTTAACCCCAGTTGGCAACTGAACCCCACAGAAGTGCTTGCTCACTCACCCACCAACAGGATTGTGGAGAGAGTCTGAAGAGTACAAGTGGGAAAATTCATGGGTTGAGATAAAGACAGTCCAACAGATAAAGCAAAAGCCACTCCTGCAAGCAAAGCAAAACAAGGAATTTGTTTTCAAATACGCCATGACTTTCTGTGAACCACCTCACCTGGCTGTTCATATTTCTTATCTTATGCAACAAAAATTTGGTACAACTGCAATTCCCCAGAATCCTGATAATATAGAAAGCAAATCTTGTTTCCAATTACCTTAGATATAAATTTAAGGAGCAACACAAAGAATGTATAATTCATTTCTGTCAGGATGCCAATCTAGATATTTACATATTCACATTATAATTATATAACTGAAGGCAAAAACTGCCTAATTTCTATTGTGATTAGCTCATCTTCAAAAATAATAAAAGTATGAGCATAATTTTTTAGGCAAAAGATTAATTGAATATGGTTTTGTTTCATTATTTCCTATGTAGGAATTTGCTTGGAAATACCCAGAATAGTAATATAGTCAACATTTGTAAACTTTCCACTGGCTAAACTTTCTATTGGCTAAACATTGGCTAAAAGGAAGGAGAATTTTTTTTATATCATCCAATTCATTGACAAATTTTCAGGCAGTGATTGTAGTGCAAACCAGGATGAGGATCTGCTGGTGAGACTCCTCAGTCACCGACCAGGGAAGCTTAGGCAGCTGCACAGCACTAACCACACACCTGTAGGCTTCATTATGAATGTTACCATTCCTAGACTAGGATTTAAAATCTGTCTTGTAGCATAGATTCCAGTGTACTGTTTCTCAATAATTGTGTTGTAGCCTGTACTTATCACTTAGACACTCTGATCAAGAAAAAGTTGTCACCCATCTGTGTTCCAAAATGAAAGTATTTCATGCCCAGAGCTATGTTGTAGTGGCATGTCATTTGTGTGAAAGCCATACAGGCTTTTACATGCTTCTAACAACAGTGAATCATTTGAGGACTCAGTGACATGTGAGTTAAATTGTGATTCAATTTCACCCACCAAAGATTTTTTTCTTCATGCAAATTAAAAGATCAAGGACTTGCTTTTTATTTCTTCTCAAACTATAAAATGTTATTTCCTAGATTTGAAATCTAGTGAGAGTCCCTGTGCAAAAGGATATTTTGTATATTCAACTATTCTTCCACCAGTGTGTTCACACTAAAACTAAAATTAAGATTAAAGAAGATAATCTGGAAGATTTTTTTCTACTTTAAAATATTTGGTCCTCTAATTTATGCTTCTGAACATAATTATCTAGTAACTTCTTGTATAATTGGAGATTGCTGCTCTCTTTGTTTTCAAAAGGTATTAATAGAAAGAAACGTGGAAGTTCTTTCTGGAACACTCAGTGACAGGTATAGGGTCAAACTAGATTACATGTTGACATGTTGATATCAATACTCATATATAATATTTAAAACTCATAGTATAGCATGTATGAGAACTTTTCAGACATGAATTTCATGGTAGTGTTTTTGCTTCACATTGTTCTCATTGTATTGTTGGGAGAAGAACCCATGTGGAGATGCTCTCCCATAAGTGGTCGGTATTTTCTCTATGTTTCCCTTAGAACTGTTTTGGAGAAAAATACCTGTTTTTCATAGAAAAACATAGTTCTGTCAAATTTAAAATGTCAGTTTAATTGAAATTTCAGACAGTCGAGAAGGTCAAGAGAAATCATTAGGTTTTCTTACAGAAAAGAGGTGCAAGAGAGTATGATCAGGTAAAGTAATAACACTTCATTTAGAGTGTTAGCATTAAAAGGATATGATGAAGATTGATAAAACCAAAATAAACCAAAATTATTTGATTCTGGAGGGACAGATGAATATCCAAGTACTTCTCTGCAAAGTACCTCCTGGTAGAATTTCAGAAAAATGTATTTCTAAGTTGTCCATCTTTAGTTAATTTCAAATGATTGTTTTGACCTTCTTTAATCTTCAAATCAAGAGGAATTTTTAAACTCTTCTGAAAAGCAGAAACTTTAGTTTAGGTGTTAAATAGCTGATTGTTTGTCTTAGTCTCACTTTACAGGAATTATGTAATTTTTCTGTAATATTTACATTAAGGCGCTTGCAGGAAATCTTTGAATATTTATCATCACAATCAAAGTCTAATTGATGTATATATGAAAACCTTGATTGTCTTTAGAGAGTGAAACTTTACTGCAGATCTCTAGGCAACTCCTATCACCTCTTGATTCAATTATGTTCTTCACAATTATTTTCCCTTACTTGATGTATCTGTATAAACTTTGCCAAACATATATATCTTTACATATGCTTGTTAGTGGAAATAACTAAAGAGCTAATATCAATGTTTTCCTCACGTTTCTTCACATATTTATATGCAAGTCTTGTTCTCCATTCTTTGCATTCCTTATTGTCGTGTGTGTCCTCAGGTTCTCCATCCGCAGTATTGGTGTCCTGTCAAAATGCATCTTGCTCAATTGTTTTTTGCTTTTTTTTAATTTATTCCTCTTGTCTAATCAAGGAGTTAAGGTAAATTGAGTCACCTGTTCTGCACCTCATTGGTTCTTCTCCTTAATTGTCACGGCTGGTTTGAACAAACAAGCAGAACTAACCCTGCTTTAGGCAATGTATTTAACTCTCTTTTACCTTATTGGCTGTATTTTTTTTTTTTTCTCAGAAAGTGCAAAAATATATTACATGAGTACTTTTTATTTATGAACTCAGCCAGTGCTTGGATTACGGGAAATATACCCAAGATTATGGAAAACTAATGAGAGCTGAATCTCCCAGGAAGCAAAATCCATGGCATTGCCGTTCTGCTTCACCCATTATGAAATAATCTGGTTAGAACTAATACCAGGCCATAATATGCCAGGTTTCCGGAAAAAACATCAGAGAAATTAAATTAAAACAGAAAGTAAGGGAAGAAACAAATGTAAAAGAAGTTCAGGTTGGGTAAAATGGAACTATGAACCTGAAAGATAAGCCATGAAGAAAATTGTATTAGAACTGTAGCTATGCCTATGAAATTGGAGAAAATCATGACTTTGAGAATTTGTCCAGTTCTTCCTGAATAAGGTTCTGCAGCTGAAACTGGGTATGACCCTCCTTAGCTTTTTCTAGGGTCTGTGCTGTGGCATTTCGGATTAAAATTCTTAAGCATACAGTTGGTTGTTCAAGGGAGTTAAAGTTAAAATCTTGGCAAACTAAGTTCTTGGACCCTTTCTATTTGCATGTAATTATTTGAGGATCTTATAAGTGATATAGTTAGAGCACATTATTCATAAGTGCCCCGACGAAAGAGTGTTAAATAGGTGCAAAATACCCTGCAAATTTGCAGATGCTGCCTCTTGGTCATATCATACATATCTGATAGCTTTCATCAGTGAAATTCAACCAACAGTTGGAAGTGTGTTTAGTCCAGCTTCAAGACCTGTTTTGTTCTCGTTCCTTTGTTTTTCTTTGCATTTCATAGCTTCATATAGTTTTCTAACCATGATGTTTCACATCCTACTTTCAACAATACACACAATATATGAACTGTAATTTCTGGACCTATCTAGTCACTTTGTGGCTAACCATACCCTTTTTCCATTGTCTTTAAATCTTCTTCAATGAAGATGAAGAAGCATTAGGAATCAGTATGGCATTGCACACCTTGCTTCCAAAGAACTGATTCCTCCTGAAGCACTTGTCATGAGTGTATATCCATCAGATCACTCAGACAGAAAGATCTGGCAAGTGTAGGCTGGGGTGGAATGAACTGTAATTAATACCTGCTGGTGGCAAATTCATTCTAGGGCTATTCCCCTACACTTGTAGCTTCCAAGATTAAAGGTGAAACACAGCAATAAATGCTCATTAGTTGGAACCATTATGCAAGTTATCTGGCACCCTCTTCAAAAGATCTCTCTGCATCCATCTAGATGGCTTTTTGTCCCCTTTTTCTTGGATGTCCTCAATTTCTTTCCTTCTCTTCCCATCTTTTGTTCATCTTTCTTTCCACTCCTGAGTTTCCTTCTATTATGCCTTGCTCATTATATATTTCAGAATTGACAGAAACAGGGAAAAACCCAAGTATTCTTAGAGGAAAGCTGTTGGGACCAATGTAACATGTAAACTCAATTTGATATGTAAAATTCAGTGAAGAAATTATACAGCCTGGCAGAGCAGAAGAAAGGACATGATAAAAAATGTAATTAAAAAAATCATGGAATTGAGACCTTCACACTTCACCTCATTTTCCCTCTGATTTGCTTATTATTGTGTGAGGATATTTTCTGTGATACTACTCTCTGTTTTGTCTCATTTTAGAAATGTCAAAACACTAAGTGATTGCCTTAAGGAAAATATTTTTCTACTCTCTAACTTCCCATTTTATGACATAATGGAATTAAATTATTGAATATACATACAGTTCTCAGTTTTGTCATATTGAATTTATGTGGTTTGCTGAAGTAAAAATTTTAACTATTACACAGTAAAATGCTCCATACAGTCGTCTTTATAAAGTAAAAATAAAACTATTTTAAAATGAGGAATACTGAATCAGTTTTAAAAAACTTGATTATTTGATTTCTGCGTATTTGGTGAAATTGGATAATTTTTTATCCAATGCTAGTTGACCTTAAATAAAATTTTAAAAAATAAAAAATCCTTTTTCTAAAAGGAGTACTCAGAAACTATTTTAAAACAAAGCTCAACCAAATATATCAAAAGATTGTTTTGGCGAGATCTTATTGCTGTTTTTTACTTTCAGAAAATAGAATAATGATGCATTACTATTTAGTGTCTTTTGCTGATACCTCGACACCCTTTGGTGAAAGACTAATGAAACCTTTTTTCAGGAAATCTCTTTTTCTCTGATGTGTTTTGTTGTATCCCTAAAGACTTTGGTTCAATGATTTCTGCCCTTTTACCTCATTCAAAGTTTTGTTTTAAACAAGATCTTCATCTTCCTGTTCATTTCGAAGTACCTGACATAGTGTGAGAACTGCGTTGGTGGTTCTCTGGCAGAAAAGTGAGGGTATATGTTCTGTGTGTTATGGTGTGACATAGCCTTTCTGTGTTAGAGAATCATTCTCTAGTCCCATGAATACATAAGTGAAATATCTTCAGACAGGATGGGTTAATAAATCAGTGTTTCATCTGTTAGGCTTGTGCTCTCAATAATGCCACTGCAAATGAAAATATCTCTATTGAGTCTGAGAGATGTAGAAG
Organism: Aleadryas rufinucha; assembly: GCA_013397815.1. Lineage (NCBI taxonomy): Eukaryota > Metazoa > Chordata > Aves > Passeriformes > Aleadryas > Aleadryas rufinucha. Next base: position 801,189 of record VZTH01018008.1, read on the forward strand.
AGTGGTAAAGGTACAAGAGGAGGCCCAGGCTCCAGAATTGTATGTTCAATCAAATTAGTTGAGCAGATGGTGTTTAGAGAGGCATGCAGAAAACAAAAGGCTCCAGGGAATTGAAATTAAAAACTCTTAAACCAATAGAAAAATAATAAACAATTGTATAATTTTCTTTTAAGTGAGGAGAAGCCATGGAGGCTAAAGGTTTTTAAGAAATTTAAAAATAATTTTAAAAAGAACAAAAAGTTGCTAAGGAAAATGTCACAAATGAGCATGATCATACTAAATGAGAAAAATATAGCAGGTACGGAATGTGGAAAACAAAGAAAGACCAATGGAAAGGCCAGTAGTGGAAAAATCAAAGACAAGTAAAAAAACAAAGTGAGAAAATATCTATCCAAAGAATTTATTTTTTCCTCCTTTTCTTCTGCATTTCCATCATCTTAGGCATGGCATCCTGGCATTGCACAGCATCAGGCTGTGATCACTGGCAGTGTATATTAGTAAGGTATGCCCATGTATATCCACAAAGGAGTTCCTTCAAGACCTAAATTTTAATTGCTTGGCTTTTTTTTTCTGTGATTAAATGGAGAAACTGCCACCAAACTGTCCTAGATACCATACTCCCCCTAAGCAATCAAGGTGATGAACCATTCAGAACAGTAGCGTGAGAGCCTGAATTGCCATTTTGTGAATAAATTCTCATTTTAGTTTTCAAGACATTTTAGATCAGCAAGTGCTTATCCCTTGGGAGAAGAAAAGTTTTATGGGCAAATCCCAAAGTTGTCAAAGGTAATTTATTGAGTTTGTTGCTTCTTTTGTATCAGATATAGGGATCCATAGGCATCTTGTTGCACATATAATGACAACTTCCTAAACAAATATTATAATTTCCTTCCTTTCCAAAGAAGAATAAGAGGAAGTCACAGTACCTCACTGGATCAGCACACTATATTTTTAACTGACTGTCCATTGAAGACTTGAGAATATTTTTGCTAATTTAGAGATGCTTCAAAGCCAACTGAAAATATTCTCATACTTCATGTAGCAGTGTTTTGCTTTTAACATTGCAAATGAAGATGAAAAATTTGCATAAAAATTGAGAAAATGAGATACAGTTTTGTGAACATATACATGCTATCTTCAGTCAGATAGCTCTATGCCACCAAAGCTGATAGGGTTACCCACACAGCTAATGTGCAAAGCTGTACTTTCAGTGGTGAAACCAGACAGAGGAATACTTTAACTGTCTGTTGCTATGTTAATGTCTCAAAGAGCACTCAATTACTCCAGTGGTTCTCTTCTTCTTGGTAATTATCCTTACTCTCATGGTCTATTCTACAGATTGCCTAGGATGCCTCTCTTTAAAGATATCTAGCTAGAGGGTACAAAAATACTAATGATGTTTTTTAGCTCATAGTATATCACTGAAATAAATATTTTCAGGTGGATTTTGCAATCATTACTTGTTCAAGCTTAATGAAGAAAACTCAAAATGAACTTCATTATTGAATTCTACTTTTAAATCACTTTGTAATTTTTCATAGTGTGTTGGAAAGGTTTATTGTTTTGACTTGAAGATTGAAGAAAATCCCAATCTATTTGGTTTTATAAAAAATAGCATTAGAATAACATGTAGTTCACATTTAACACATAAGAATATGTTGCAGTGTGAAAATTATGAGGCGTTCTGGTTTAATAAGCCAGTTTATATAAACAAAGACTTTATTTTTTATTGTGCTGCAGCAAGAGTCTGTGATACAAGAATAGATAAGGAAATATAAACTATTTCCAAAGCTTCAGTTCTCTAATTTCCACCATTATTTTAGGAAAAAAAAAAAAGTATTTTGAAAAAATCATAAAACCTTTATGAAATTGTATTCCTGGTCCTTCCAAAACAAGAATCTATATTATTTTGATGCATAAATTTCCATGTCTCTGTTCTCCTTTTTTTTTTCCCCCAAATATATAGATATATATTATTCCTGAAACATTATTTTCATTCTTAGAATATCTTTCACTTCCCAGATCACCAAATTGTCATCTTTTTATTCTTTCCTGATGATGCAACCACTCTAGTCCATCTTCCCAGGTATTGAGCCACTTCTGTTCTCCTATAGAAGTACTGTACTTTTGAGTAGACTTTTGCAAAGTCTTACACCCTTCTGCGGAAGTTTGGCAGCGCTTTCTCGCTCTGAATAGTTGAGTTTTTAGTGTCTCCCTCATGGTTTGAACAGTTCTTTCATCCAGAAGCAAGGAAGATTAATATAACAGAAAACGTCTTGCAGTAAATAAACATAATGAAAATACAACTACAGAGCTACAGAAAAATGTTGGTGAGAACAAGGTCAAGTGAAGAAACAGGACTCATTTATAACTCATGACCTGTACAGAAGTAATGCAAAAGATGTAAATGGGGCATGATTTTTGGAGGGTTTTTGGTTTTTTTTAAATTGTTTGGTTTTTCTGGCTTGGTGCTTTTCTTTTCTTTTCTTTTCTTTTCTTTTCTTTTCTTTTCTTTTCTTTTCTTTTCTTTTCTTTTCTTTTCTTTTCTTTTCTTTTCTTTTCTTTTCTTTTCCTTTTCTCTTCTCTTCTCTTCTCTTCTCTTCTCTTCTCTTCTCTTCTCTTCTCTTCTCTTTTTTCTTCTGCAGAAGCTGTTGTGTGTTTTTTTACAGATGCTTACAAGCAGATTATTTTTGTCATTAAAGGGATCCAGCTTGGCCTGTCCAATGTTGCCATATGGGAAAATTCTTCTACAAAAGCAGTGAGGCTGATTTTCACTGGGATGAAGACTCTCCATTCTTTCACTATGAATTAGTATATGGCCCTACTTTACAAAGATGTACTCATATTTTAATTATGCATTTTAAGAATATGATTGCTTTTAATGGTGCTAAGCAAAATATGTAAACTGTGAAAAACGAGCATAACTCTCTTGCTGTGAGGTAGAAGATGTTTATTGGTAGCAGCAAGCGTCCGAGGAAAGTCCAAAAGAAAAG